>JARQST010000246.1:341121-484019 GCA_030142225.1 Pachycephus smyrnensis | reverse complement strand
AGAAGATCGAATTCGTGTACTATGAGATAATCAAGAGGCAACTAGACACGATTCGGCTCCATCGATCCCGACAGGACTATCGGTCCATTTAGCAAGGTGGTGCATCGCTGCACGATATACGAGAGGCAACGTTCGAACGTAGCTTCCTCCTATTGCTTGGATTCCAGCAATGACCCTATCGATTAACAGCGAAATTGGATCGAGCCGTTCCTCCGGCAGCCGGCAGTTCCTCTTGCCTCGCTGTTGCCCCAGGTATCGGCTAGAGAGATGCATCGCTTCCAATCATTCCCATTAACATTAATTTCAATGGCCCTCGAGCTCTTCCTATAGTCAATTCACAATCATTGCTACAGGCGGGCTGCATTGAGCAATGTAGCCACTTAGGCATATCTGATAAAGCAGCTATTTTCTGTATCGTCATTTGTCTGTGAACAATGAAAGGTCATATTTACTTGCAATCGTATTGTTGCGCCTGTCTCAAGGCAAACTGCCGTACATCAAACATTTCTCAGAGACAGAGCTTTATGTCCAACAGGCTCCTATTCACTGGCACCACCTGGGTAAGTAACTTCGCCCAGAGAATTGTTTCCCGCAATATCGACTGGCGCTTCGCCGAAGACTCCCTGGAGAAGAGCATATCGACTGCGACGCTTCGTGTTGCTGGGAAACTGCCGCAGCGCGGCGCTGCAGTCGAACCACTCGTTTGGTCGATAGATGTTTCCAGATGTTTCATGGTAGAAAACAAATGTACGTCTTTGCGTCGTTCGGTAGTTCTGTAGAGTCGAAAAGTGCTTTGTTCTTTTTTCCTACAAGTGATTACAAGTTCTTTTCCGTGTGAAAAGGAATTTCGATTTGATTGAATCAGTTCTGCGAAGAAACTATGGCGAAAGATGAGGAACAATTCGATGGGATGTTGCTGGCAATGGCACAGCAACACGAGGGTGGTGTACAGGACGTAAGTGTCGGACAGTATCAGCGTAGAACCCGATTTCTCTTGATTTGTGATTAGGAACTATCGCCCATGTAATATTCCACTCTAATATTAATTCGAATTATATAGAGAGACATGGTTTTACGGATACAGTTAAAATTGATCTCTTTAATGAATTCCTTAGAACTACTGGATCGTTATTTGTATTTGACAAGCTATCGTAGAAATCTTTAATGACAATAATGACCTTTTAATATCTCACAGTTTCTTCAATTACCCACCACGAATAGTTTCTTTTAACGTTCTGATTAAAATCTGCATCGTTCTGGAAAGTATGATTCATTCTTCTTTCTAACCTCATTATTCTACATTGACTTACGTCTAATCTTGTGTTTGCTATTTCATTGTAATAAAGGTGTGAACGTTGAAACAGTATATTAAGAAAAATCTTTTCAGCTCTTAGACACGATATTCAGTTTTCTGGCAAGAAAAACGGACTTTTACACCGGCGGAGGTGAAGGTGCCGCAGAAAAGGTAACAGTAACTCTGAAACTTATTAAACCATTATCTGCAACATTTTTGATAACAAGTTCATTTGCAGTTGGTTACTGCGAAATTCAAAAAACACGAAGCAACAGCCCTCGCGAAAGCATCGGCGGAAAAGGCCGAACGTGCCGAACAAGAAAGAAGAAGGAAAGAGAGAATAGAACGAAAGCGAAAAGAGGAGCAGCAGGTGGAGGAGAGTCAAACCGATAGCGAGTCGAAGATCGTTGAATTGACGGACGAGCAGGCAGCCAAATTACAGGAAGAAATTGACAGTAAGGTATATCGTGGCCATAAACAGTTGCATGAATGCGTTGACTAGTAATTTACTTCTTCCGAGAATCATTAGTTATAACCAATCGCAGAAATCTGGATCGGCGACACCGGCTGGTCCCGTGGCAGGAACTAGTACCAACGACGACAGTGTTCCGAGCAGTGAGGCTATTGGAAATGGAAATCCTGAAGACGAAGAAGAGGAAGATGAGAAAGAACGGGGCAAGTTGAAGCCAAATGCAGGAAACGGTGCGGATATGCCCAATTATCGATGGACGCAAACGCTACAGGAAGTAGAGGTAAGTCACAATTATTGAGAATTATCGTCACAACATCGTGAAAGAGTGAAGGAAAAAGGAACGAAGATAAATTCATAAAGAATCCTGAGGATTTGAACAGGTCGTGTAGCTGTCGAATGACGTAGAACTTATTCGCGGCTCGACAGTGTCTCGTCGGATGGACGTTTTATTTAATTAATACAGAAGTAATATCACAGACACGGCGAGCGGTCGATGCAACCGGCCGCCATCGCACTTTCCACACGAAATACATATATCTATATGTATATCTGTATATGCATAAGAATATGTATACAATATATAATGTGTCTACATAGCTATGTAGCCCTGCGTCAATTTCTCGGAGGGTTCCACATTTGATTTAGATGTTTCGTTAGTAACGATTAAATTAATACCTCTAAATTACGCTGCTAAGCGATTCTCGCGGTTACGTATGCTTCTTTTCGCACTGTTCGAGATTTTTTTCAGATTGCACTGTAAATTTAGACTTTAAAGACAATTGATTGTGGTAGACGGCCATTAAAGAAGATGCATGAAGAGGGGAGGGCGATTATGATTGGGGGAAAATATGTGCTACGGTAAACGTCGACATGATTTGGCCTAAATTAAATCCTGGGCGGGGAGGCCAGAGAGTATGCGAGAGAAAGAAAAAGAAGTAACGTCGAAAACTCAAAGAAATCGTCGACTTCTTTTCGTCATATTCATTCTTAAACGTGATACTTTTTCAATCCCTTACAACTATTTTATAATTCATTACGGTTCACCGTTGCGGCTGTAACTCGGAGGACCGTTGTTAATATTTATATAAATTATAATCGAGCCCTCTAGAGACTCGTGTGACGTTACAGCACGTAGCGCGCTCATTACACAAATGTAATTACTGATTTCACGTACCACACTTATAACACGGTGCAATACTGCCTAATCCTAAAATCGAGGAGTCGCTACATCACCAGTACGAATTACCGGAAGATCCGGTTCGCCTAACTTTCCGATATATCAGGATCGCACAACATATAGACACATGACTATACGATTACTTTCCCATTGAGTCCGTTCCATCAATAATTTCATTTTCGCAGCGAATTCGCATAAGGAAATCAGTTCCCTGTCGGTGGTGTTTCTGGCATCTATGCTGACTCCTCGTGGCTGGTTTCGATCTTCTTCATTACCTAGTTGTACTTGTCGCGAGCCCTCACTGAAAGCAATACGAGTACCAGACCAATTAGAAGGATTGGAGGGAGTGTCAGGCGATTAAGAGAAGGGGCTTTTCTGTGTTCGGTAATACGCAGGGGCGAGTTGGGGGATACTCACTCTCCATGTAGAGAATGCCTGCGAGCAATCCAACCATGAATAGAAAACTCATGGTGCAAATGAGTACAGTGAGCTGATTCCTCGCGCACCAGGACTTCTTGTAGACTTTGGTAGGTCGACCCAGTCCGTTGACAACAGTGAAGTGAGTACTGCTGGCGACTGAAGCCGTGTCCATAGGCTTAGGCGTTGTCACTGTGGGTGGATGCATTGCAGCGAAAGTAGCGAGATTCGCTGCTGTCAGGAGCAGTGTACCGGAGGCTGCGCTCTGTATCAAGGATAAGAGACATCCTCTCGTTATGAAAATTCGAAGGAAGAGCACACAAGATAGATTCGGCCAAGAAATACTCACGTGCGTGCTTGCTGTGGATCCCTGAGAAGAAGTGGATCCTCTGGAGGGCGACTTAGTCGGATGCAAGTGAGTCCAGCTTCCATTCTCGCTGTCCCTCTCGATGGATCTTCCTACAAGGGATGGTCTCGGGATGTGCCAGGATGGCAAATCCGTCGCTCCTGCAGGAGCTGTTGTCGACGGCCCCTCGATCTGAAAATAAGTCGCTCGATTAGTTCGCGCTGGTCAATGCGCGCAGCACTTTACGTTGCGCAAACAATAATATCGTGGTGGTTGCAACGTGCCTCTCTGCCCGCATAACCTCCACCTTTACAACTCTACATCTCCCATACTCGAAGTATCCACTTCTATCCGTGCTTCTACTTCGATTCGAGCCCCACTCTGATTGCAACGTACTCGCGCATAAGAGACCGTAAGCCACTCTACTCGATTGGGTGGACTTGGCTATGTCGTCGACGTCGTTGACCCACTAACGTTAGAGCGCCGCTTTACCCCGTAAAAAGATTACCGAAAGCCAGTAGGCAACATCGAGGTATTTTGCAACATCCTCCCGTATTGACGAGGGCCTTATCGCGAATCTCTCTTCTCTCTTCTCTCCGGGGTTTCATTGAAGTTTTACGAATGGCGCAGGCACTGCCAGTCAAAATGCTCATGCGGGAGAGCACTGGCACGTAAAATGGAAGCACACCAGCAACCAGCACCTCCGTGCCCGCTCCCGGTATCAGTTCGAAATTCGTTTTCACGGTCGACAGCGGATAAGCTCGATAATTTCCGGAGAACTTTAGAGAGCAGCAGGACTAATGACGATTACGAATGATAATTGGCAATTTTCACAGGCAAAACAGTCTCGCGCTTGCCTGCCTTCGAGTTGGGCGGCACCCAAGGACTCCTGCTGTCTGGACCAGTTTGTCCATTTTTTTTCGCTCCCTTGTCGTTTTTCAAGCAATCGCAAATACGTGAGAAGGAGGCTTTGCCTCTCTCTTCTCTGTTTTCTCTCTCTCTCTGCCCCTCGTGTACAGAGAAAGGGAGAACAGAGAGGCAAGATCTCTTTGTAGAACGAGCCTTATTCCTTCTTGTTGAATGCAAAGACACGCCAGCGAGAGTTCGAGTCCGCTGCAAGTCGATCCGATCGTTCGGCATCTCGCTTTGATATTTTGAAAAGGATACAGCTCATTCTTTGAATACTTTCAGCAAGAAAGGGACCAGGAGAAGGGATCGTGCGTGGATGAAGAATGCGCGCAAGTTCCTCAATACGATAAGGATCAGACTTCTTGAAGAACGGGAGCAACGTTTAAAGAGGCGCGTTCTGCGCGAATTTTTGCGGAATTCAATACACCGGTCAGCCTCGTTCGCGACGGCCGCACCTGTGAGCCGTTAAACGTAACGCGAGATAGTCTGAAAGAAATTTCGTTCCCGGTCGGTTTTTGATTCCTCGTATCCAACGTTTTTATTATACAGCAAGAAAAAGACGACAGAAAGCCACAAACTCGTATAGAACGCGTCTTTCTTCCTCTGGTTCATTGAATTTGCTTCGAAGTGCAGAGAGTCCTTACATAAGAGTTATAGGAAGCTGTTGACTTGCATGGAATGCAATGTCGCCATTGCAGGGGAGCATGACTCGTTAACGACTCTTGTAATACACTTCAGCAAATAATCTTCGACCTCCGGCAATGTTTATCGACTGCGCTCTCTTGGTATTGAAAGAGAAAAAAGAATAATGAAAAAGGACGGAAAGAGAAACCAGGTGGACGTCTTGCAGGGAATTTCAGGAGGCGACTGACTACGGGTGTAGATGTTCCTCAGTGATTTTGACGGTTCGCGATATCAATCGAGATTATTCGGCAGCCGTGCTGTTTGCTCGTAACACTCTTTGTTCGTGTGGCAGCCTGCATCGGCACGCTGCCACACGCTGCCACACGGTGGCCACGGTCTCGTCGTTCGAGTCCTTGGACGTTCTACTCCTGGCCCGGTATAACCTGTCTGTCGGTGAGTGACGGAACACAGCCGCATTACAGCATAGTTATGAAATGAATCTACGATTACGCTGCTGGGGAGAGTGAAAATTTCGCGGGAGGCCGAATCGTATCGCTCTACTCGGCTTGCGACGTATCGGCGCGATCTCGTTTCACTAATGCGAAAATGCGAAATCGATGTGCGATAAAATCAGGGCAACCACAACTAAAAGTGCAGATGGGGCTCGGCCTGTTGGTGTGCTTCTGTGTAAGTTGCCTCCCTCTTCCCCTCGTCCACAATCAACTAATAAGAAGCTCGATGACGGGAATAGTTTATAGGTTACCAAGCGAAATGTCATTTTAATCGGCAAGGAATCCCGTATGAGATTCGGCAGAACCCGTCTCCACTGGAACGTCACGACTAGGCCTTCTCTAGGTCGTATGGAAATAATTCAAACTGCCTTTGGATTAGCATACGTAGCGTAAACAAAGTTTCGATCGAATCAAACAGCCATAGATACTCCGTGCTCCTCTGTCTTTCGCAATTCTCACGATACGCTTCTTTTCTCTCGATCATCGATTGTCCCGCTAAAGGTTCAAGTCATCCTTTTGAGATTCAAGATCTGAGATTAGGCACTCCCTCCTCCTCCTCCTCCTCTCGCTGCTCGTTCCGCCGATTACGAGTACCATCTTGTACCACCCTCTCCTGTCATCTACCAAGCTCACAAAGAGTCCTTTGTGGAGACTTTGCCCTCTTGTGCTATCAGCATCATATGTGGAAATCTAATGGATAGCAACGGTAGCATTGTTAGTATCGCGTGCTGCTGCTGGTGTATTCGAAGCTATATCAAAGAAGAAGTATTACATAATTGCATGTGGCTCCTTAGGATCGTTAAAGGCATATAACACTCTCGAGTCTCGTGGCGTCTCAGTGCTGCACTGCTTAATTGTTATTTTCGGCGAGCCATGCCTCCGTACAACCGTTACGACATTCTCACTCTGGAAGGAATTCCTGAATGATTACTGTGGCAGGTCCCACTGTGGAATTTTTTGGTTCCCAGTGACAGCACACCATGAAACTTCTCCAATCTCATCGTTCTTTCCCCCGTTCGTCTCTTACTCGTTATGCTTGCACGTGTCTCGCAATCGACGAAAGAGATCTGGTCATAGATCGTGGCTAGATCGTATCGTTCTACTCGTGTTCCCAGGTGAAAACGTTATCGTGAGTGATATCGATAGATACTTAGTCTACCGAGGCCAGGAGAACGCTGCCATAACTTATAAGGCAGCAGGAATATTTCGAAGGCCGCGCGAAATCCGTGGTGCGAAACGCTAAATTGGACTAAGGAATGATTAAGACTCGATGCCGACGTCGACGTCGACGTCGTCCAGCTATGACGAGTGCGGCCTGTTGTACTTTCAATTCTTATTGTTCGGTTGTGCCTGTATGGCCTTCGTCGCCTTCTCCGGCAACAGGATGTTGTGCTCGTAAGACTAATCGCCGGCTCCTGGGAAACGTAAATTCGTTTCCACGCTTTTCCACGAATCGCCAAGAATGACTATTCCTGCTTGTCGCTTCACATTTTGCCTCCACCGTGTTTCCTCACCGGTCAAAAGGACAAGGAACAAAGCAAGCTAAACAATTGGCAAAGCAACAAGTCTGCCAAGGAGGCAGTACGAGTTTGGAAAGTGAAATTATTCTTTGTAAGAAAGGTAAAGGATTGGTCGCGGATTCCTCGCAGGGTTCTGGCAATGAAGCGAATTTGCGAGTGCAAGAGGGATAGAGCAAAGGAGGCACAGGGACGCGGAGAAGAATAGGGGAGGGCATGGAACGTCAACGACCGCTGGTAACACCGACGACAGGGCGATGCTTTGTGCTTTCGTCATCGCCGAGTCATCGTTTGCTCTCCATTTTTACGTTTCACCGGAGCAGAGAGATTCGCGAGAGCCCTGGGAGGATCAGAGAGTCAAATTCCTCACGTTCTTGAGCATGCTCAACGTTATCCGAGTGCGCTTATCTTGCTCTTGGAACTGAAAGTGTGGGAACGCAAGGAGACAAAAGAGCGTGGGCCGTGCGAGCATTCGCCATGTAGCGCGAGTTGGGTCGCCAGGTTGGCGAAGGTGCCTAACAATTCGCCACCTTAGCAAGCTTAAAGGTAGAATCGACTGGTGACATCTCTTGGGCGTCAGCGCGCGCCCCCAGGGTCGTAGGAGCTGCACCCTTACTTGTTTGCCAAGGGTTCATGTCTTTCGGGAATAGCAGGAAGGGAAGGGGGAGGGGTACTTTAGAGATCTAACGATTATGTGGGACTTACGTCGAGGTCTGGTTGCTCCTGACCGTAGGAAAGATCTTCTATGTTGATACGAATTTGCGACATGCTCCTTTGATCTTGCAGCGTCTTTAAGTGTTTTTGGCTTCGTGTATCGTTTGATATCTCTCTTTATTCGCGCGTGGATCGATGGTCCGATCGGTAACCCCAAAAATCGAATGATGTTCGTTGACCTCCCAGAATTCGATTTCTTGCCAGTCAAAGGAGTCCTGCCAAGTTAAGCCACTGACTCCGACTGCAGTCCACTCGTAATCCAAAATGTCGTCACTTATCACCTCCCGCCGATAAACGACGAAACGCACGTAATTTCCAATACTATGTCCTCGGCCTTTGTGTGCTCTGTGCTTTTTGACTATCCGTAACTATTCGTGATTCTCCCTCTTTCTCCTTTCCCTTTCCTTTCTTAGTCCTTTCGCCGAAAGAATAAAAATTAACTGGTCCTTCCGCGAGGGGAGAAGAAAGTCGAGCAAGCAGAGGGCGCACTAATGTCTGGTTAGAACCGTTGAGAGTCCTATGGAAAATCGTGCACAGAATCACGAGGACACGCCGTTTTGAGATTGTCTCTCTCGCACGCGTGCGACTAGAGACGCCGCATCAGGCTTTTGACTGGCTTCCTGCGTCTGGACGGATCGGTTTTATACCTTCGCATCTCCCACTCTGTGCATTCGCTCGTTCTTTCGCTCTCGCCCACTCGCTTCAACTCGCTTTAACTCGCTTGACACGGCAGCCCCGACGCGATCCTTCTTTCTCGCGTGGAATCGGCCTGTGGTGGTCTGTGGTGGTCTAGCGCAAGGACAGCCACCGAGAGAGAGAGATTGCCCTATCCTCGATTCGAGCCTATCCTCCGTCGAGAGAGTGTGCAAGTAGTCAGTGGGTAGGTAGAGAAGTACCTAAGTATCCAAAGGACCCGATGAGTAGCAGGAACACATCCTGCCCCGGTGCGATCATTTTGGATAAACTCTATATTTTCCTTAAAAAGATTCAAATTACCGTGGAGCAACAGCGGAGGATTGGCACAGCATCTTCGAGCAATTTCGCTGCATGTGCCAAACGCCTCGTACCTTTGCACCTCGTTGAGAGCGTTCCTGGTGTTCGATGATTCGCTCGCAAAATAAACGGACGAGCGATCGATGACGAAGCAAAGCGACTCCTACGAACGATGACTGGCAACGCGCGAAACACGTTGCTTTTCTTCTATTTTCATCCTAACTATAGGATGCCAGTGCCAGGTGCCTGAAGCCTCGGCTATAGCGTTTTTTACGTTGGACAGATCGAATCTGCTGGACAATCATGACAGCGTAGAATCCGCAGAATTAATTTCCCTGGTGTCCAGACGATTTGGCTTTCCTCGGGTAATCATTGGCGGCATTACATATTCTTAACATGCACGCTACAGATCAAATCGGGCAGCCGGGTCGCCAACGGCGAACTATTTCAGACAAGGACTCTTTTCCTTCCTCGAACGCGTTTGCTGACTCGTCAAGGCCGATATCTCGTTAAATAATCTAGATCGCTAAATCGACAGCTGTGCCCCTCCTCCTCCAGTGCTACGGTTCCCCTTAACTATCGTTATTTTGGGTTCCTTCCGCATCCGCTCTGCCTCGGGCAAGAAAAAAAAACCTCAAAGTTCTTCGGTCAAACGGGAGTGGTATGATTACCCCATAAAAGTTCAAGACATTCCCGTTCAGAGAATTGGACATCACATTAATTTAACAATTTCCTGCCAGTCATCGGTTCGATTGGCTATATCAATATCAAACCGGTACACCTCTCATTCCTCATACTCATTGAACTCGCTGTGTATCTCCCCTGTGAGCATATCTTGCATGTATCATTTAGCGTGTACATGCCTTTCCCACTGTTTGCCTCGATTTGGCTCCATTTGGAAATAATAGCCTGTGTCTATCTGATTCTATTTGCCTTCATTTAGCAACATTCGACTGTATTTAGCCGCAAGGCCGAGACACTTTGAATCTCGAAGGCTTCCTCATCCGCGGAGTAGCAATACGTGATCGCGATTGGCCGATCAATGGAAACGATCGTTTCCGATAGATTCTGGGGAAAGACAGTGCAAGGTCGAAAGGGATTGTAGTCCTATTTAAATGACGCGATCGTGCTATTTCGTGCAATCAATTCAGGAAATTGCGTTGTCCAACGAGAATACGTGTGTGCTACGTGTGTACTATTCGATAGTAGTCTGACGTATAGTTCCGACGGAGGAGTAAATAACAGGAAGGTAGACATTGAACGGTCTGGCCATATGTCGTATATGTATTCAGTCACGCCCACCATCCCATATCGCGTATCGCGTATCCCATATATCGTGCGAGCGTCTATATTCCCGGCTCAGAAAGTATCGTTTTGGGATTCTGGAAAGAGCAGACACAGCGTGATTTCTTGAGACTTCTTTTCCGCGTTGCGCGATCATCCGTTCTGCCGTCACCCTCGAGGTATGTCCGTTCTTACATCCAGCGTACGTGTCACCGACGCAACCATTTACTCGAAAAAATTCGAAAAATTATGTTACGCAATGGTTCGCTTAACTCTCTAAGTGGACGCGTGGCGCGAAGCACGTGGATATCCGTAGCATCTTGGGCAAGTCGAAAAGAAAGTGGTCATACGCGTGTATTAGGGAGGGAATTTGGGAAGGTGTAAAGGTGTAAAAGGTGTAAAGGTGTAAGTAGGTGTGTCACGTAATAGTCCCTGGCGTGTGTGTACAAGCGTAACTAAGTGACTTAACACAACTTGGCACGACTTAGAGATAGCTGGTCGCGATGCGCATCGTTTCTCGTTACGTAAGAGCGGCTTCCATCTCTGCCTCAGCATCCCTTGTCATGGAGCAAGAGTGCGGAAGACGGTTTAAAGTCGTGCAACCTGCCAAGGCCACGCCACCTCACACTTCCTTGTGGGTCCTTGTGAGCCGCTGAACGGTGCTCGATCGATCTCTGGTTACTTCATTATGGCTGGCTGCTCGCTTATTCGGTCGGTCGGTTCTCGCGTCAATAGCGCACCGGTTGCTCGCGCTGACCTTAACAGCAATTCGGTACCGTTAATGCCGTATCCTGGTAGCACCGGAGGAGAATCGGCATCACATTTTGGAATTTCCAGTGTCCGGCACCCAGGTGTCCCGTTCTTTTTCCACGCTTAGAATTCCCGACTCCCCCTCTGAAGCTGGGAATTTCTTTTCAAGATCAGGGTTAGGCTTCCCGAGCTCCAATGAACTCTGACGTAAGAGAGGAGGAGGATTCATCTCGCGCTCTGTTTCTCCGGACAGGAACCCACGCCTGGCCAAAGCAACAGCAGATAATCGTTGAGACTTTGAGAGCTTTGTGTCATCGGCTATACGTGGGCAGCCTAGTAAACCGAATGTCTATGCCCGTAATTCTTAGAAACGGGGGAGTACGATCTCGAATGAAGGTAACCTCACACAAAACGCACACAAGACGCACACGTCGACTGGGTCGTGTGGTGTGGAGCTCGTTAGCCATTCTCGGGTTAGTGCCACCACGCTTGCTTCCTTTAAACAAAGACCGGAAGCGACCTTCATCACTGTGCTCCTGTTCCAAGGGTACATGGATAGCTGACTAATGAGAATTCCGAACGCTTGAATTAACTGGGATTGCATATGATTCGGTCCAGCATAGGTTGGATGCTGCGCGGAAGTTAAAACCATCTTATGACTCGGAAGGAAAATTCACTAAATCTCCTAATAGCTTTGCGGCGAATCTTGGCCCTGGCGTGAAGAGTCCTTATGTCTCGCGTAAACATGTTTGCTACCCGCGAATTCCCAATGTTTGTCTTACGTTACACGAATATGCAAATTCAGCATCGAGGCGGCACGACACTGCGCCATTTTCAGGAAGTCGATTCCAAATCGGTGACTTGACGGTATCTTGGGCTTCGCTACCTTTGAACGAAGCACTTTTGCTCCATCTCGCATCTTCCTGATTCCGAAATCTGTGGATTCACGGTACAGCCGTTCTCACGTCTCGTGTTCAATTACCATGGTTATTCTCGAATCCTCGCAGTGTGGCTCCTGATACTCGGCCCATTACATAAAATCAGATCTAATTGGATACAAACGATCGTCGAGAATTGTGCAAGATACATTTGGCCTAACTATTAACACGCCGACTATTACGCCATACTTACCCATTACCCGTATTAACTGTGTTTATCTTTCGGTCTGTCCGTATCTTGCGACTACATTCTCATCGGGGAATCTTTCCCGTCTGTCGTTTGTCAAGGTGAGAGATTCCAAAAGGCCTGTGAAATGCTGTCGCACTCGATTCGCTATCTCTCTATCTATCCAGGCGATGTGAGTGAATCAAGACAGAGAGAGGGAGAGAGAGAGGGGGAGGGGGGGGGGGAAGAGAGAGATAAAGAGCGTGACAGAGTTAGGCGGGGGAGAAGAAAGGCAAACGTGTGACGTTAGGTTCGAAATTCCGCGAGGACTAGAGAAGCTGAGTCTTCGCGGATCCCATCGCGGTCCATTCGATGATTAGATCATCTTTCTGTGAAACTTTGCGACGAGAAATACGAATTCCCCTCTCGGATTTTTTATTGCTTTGCTTGTTAGCTGCTTACTCCGACTTGACAGGATCACGATTTCGCATCGCGTAACACAAGGCGAACTGGGGAACTGGCGAACTGGCAATCACATGACGAGTATGAAGCAATGCGCGCTGCACCGATTTTTAGCAGCACCGTAGTGTTTTTCTGCTCTGTTAACCACGGAACAAAATGAAGGAGTAAAGGGAAGAAAGAGTGAAGGAACCAGGGCGGCGTACCAGCACCGGAATCAATGCGTGGATATTGGCAACAGTACCAAAATCAGCAATAAGAAAAAATGACTATCGAGTTTGGATTGTTCGATTGAAGAGATTGAAGACTTCGATCTGTAATCTCACGTAAGACTCCTACACGAGTTGTAATACCCACGTCCTGGAGTACCTCATAGTTAAGTCTCTCTGATCCATAAAACGATTCCGCAACGCTCGACAAAGTATAAAAATACAAGCCGCCGCGATTCGCCTTCCCTATTTGCCATAGAACGTCGTCGCGACGTCCAGCGACGCGGCCTTGCGGGTAAACGTGTTCCACGGTAAGTTTTCATAGGACGTGAGTCGTTGCAGGAGACTCTCAGTGCGTCTCGTTTTCTACTTATTTTCATATAACCCTGAACCCCGCACTGAACGGCATCCCGGAGCTCTACCAGACGCAAACTGCTTCTACCTCTTCTGCAGCTCCATCTCCTCTCCTCCTTTCGCTTCAATGAAAGAGAAGAAAAATTTCGAATTGCCTTAGAGACGCATTCTTCTATAATCTCGAAGTCGCCTGGAGCTGCAGGGTGCAGAGAGCTCACCCTCGCGTTCTCCTGGCGCAGTAAAGTAAAAAAGGCAGCAAGGAGACGCGAGAGAGGTCGTTACTCTTCCAAAACATTTATCCCATAATTATTCATCCGTACGATTCGCTAAGCATGCTGCGCGAGTAACCCTTTTCTAAAGCGTTGCATAGATCACGTTGCTATTTTAGTCATCCGCAACGATTTATCTTAGAACTGGTACCGGTTACTCACCGGGTATGCCCGGCCTACCCGGAACTCGCTATGGTAATTATATTATTGCCACGGGAGAGAATATAGTTCCATTCTGGCACGACCATATCGTTTCGTTATGTTGAGATTCGAGTTACGACTCCCTCGCGTTGGTGTTAATACTCTTTCAGAGTGTTTGGAGTAGTAATGGTAATCATGCACCTCGAATTATTTACAGAGCCGTATTCAAATTTCCTGCTCAAATCCGTAACTTATCATTCTCTCAAATTCGGAATTTCTTGAAAAATTAGTGTTACCGAAGGCGCCTGTTGAGTTGGCTCATTCGCTAACTGACAAACTGACTGATTGGTCGACTGGTCGACTGGCTAGCTTACTGGCATGCTGGCTGCGTTTCTGCATAGAAGGAGACACCGGAGGTAAACCGGAGAGACGGAGGGTACCAATGACGCGAGCTCTCGCTTTAGTTTCAGGATCCAGTTTTTGCCCTTCCCACGAATCCGTTTTTACGTAGACAAGCGGGAGTTTCCGACTTCGGCATCGGCCTCGAGGTCGATTGATTGCCTCAAGTGGTGCATGTAAATCTATGGGACAATCACCCCCTTTTTTATCTTTTTTTTTATTATTATTATTTTTCGGCTTTATATTTGTCCACGTAAATTCGATTCGTAGATTGTGCATAAATCGTGACAAGTTTCTATCCTAAGTGTTCAATGCATCTTTGAAGTAAATTATTTAAGACACGGATATACGGCTCGGGACACATTTGCACTGAAAAAAAAGAAGATATACGAAGTTTAAGCTGGCATTGACGCAAATTTTGAAATACCGGAGAATCCAACAAAATTGAAAGATGGCCTTGCAACGCAGTGATGCGATTCCGAAATTCCAGTCTCATGATTCCGGATTCTTGGGCAGTGTCCAATCGTTATCGTCACCAGCTGAGGAGCGCCAACGCTTTATTGGGATACTCGAAATTTTTCATCGGCCAGCCTTTCGGGTCATCGTTGTTTACAAGAATTAGCATACTGGCTTCTTTGACCATCCAAATGATTCGCGATTGACATGATTTGGCGCCGGCGTCCGCGTGCGGAAT
The DNA here is from genome assembly GCA_030142225.1 of Pachycephus smyrnensis. Lineage (NCBI taxonomy): Eukaryota > Metazoa > Arthropoda > Insecta > Hymenoptera > Cephidae > Pachycephus > Pachycephus smyrnensis. The sequence goes on along the minus strand of JARQST010000246.1, from coordinate 469,381 downwards.
CGCGAGGACAACCGCGAGAGAAAGAGATTCGACCATCGAGAATCGAGGAATCGAGAAACGAGGTGGGATGATTCTCGTTGCGATAGACCTTGCACCTTCCACAATCTAAATCATCAGCATTCCGCACTTTATTGCGTGTTACGCCATCCGCGAGATGCAATTCTTACGTAAATCAACAGTAAAGTCGTGACAAGTACGTACGAGCTCACGAGTACCAGTCGACGTTTTCTAATACGAGGCGAGACGCCTCTTCCAACTCCTCGACAACGAGCCTCCTCATTACCGGACAATAATTGCCAAGTGCGCGTACTGCATCGACGTAACGCACGTAGTCGTGCACCATAAGCATGTTTAGTCCCACCTCTACCTTTCCTAAACCTCTTACCTCTCACCTCTCCTCCCTCCTCCCTCTCAATGCTTTGCAATGCACCTTTACACTTCCGTTTAAATATCCGCCTTCATTGCGACATAAAGTCACAATCTCTGCAGCGATTTCTGGAAAGCCCACGAGGAAGCGAAAACACTGACGGTCAGCGCGTGCGACAACTCGAGCCTTCGCCGAGGAAAGAAAAGTGAAGAAAGAGTAAAAGCGTACCGAGTCCCGAGGATGAGTGAGTTCAGCCTGGAAGTCGTAAATAATGAATTACGAGTTGGTAGCAATAGAGAAGTTATTTGGAGGCCACGCGTAATTCATTCTGCAATTTGTACGTGCGTTATACGGATTAGAGAAGGTGATGAAGTAATGAAGTAATGAAGTAATGAAGATCATCTACACGGATGGTGATTCGGTACACCTCATCTAATTGACATACACTTGATAGACATGTGCGTACGTGGTTCAATAAGCCCCGCGGGATCGCGAAGCGTCCCCCAAACGCGGAAGTGACGTCCACGAGCGTGACGTAAGTGAACGCTCGAAGAGGAAAGAAAAAACGAACAGGAGTAAAAAAGAAAAAGGCAATCCAAGTGCCTCGAGTCGGTTTACGCCTCGGTACAATGGTCAATGGTAATAATACACGTATTTATCCTGATCGATCCTGCCGGCTCTTGCGACATCGGCTGAGCAATTCGCCAGCGAATAATGGAGAACGCGAAAGATCTTTGTTCGACTTGGCAAAGGGGAGCAATGGTGTATTTCGAAAAGTGGTGTAAACCAAACTGCTGTGCCGGTCCCAGCATCAGCGCAGAGACTCCGGCGAGAATGTGCGTGCGTGTCCCAATATGCGTGCATGCATGTACTTTGGTTCGCCTCGTTAATTAATTCAACACCGAGAGCCGGACCTTGGCACAGAGTCCTGCCTGTAAGACGCCTATAAATTTCAAACTGGCTGGAATGCGCCCCGAGTGATTTTTAGCGGTTACGCGTGCAAGGGCAAGGCTTTTTTGCTGGACCGCCTGAAAAACTGAACCGCGTATGACGTCGACAGCCTCTACCTCCTCCGCGCTCTGCGGCCCTCTCGGGGCCTACGGCCGACTCCGGTCGACTCCGGTCGACGCTGCCAAACAAAGAAGGCCCTCCCCGTTCCTTCTAGCCTCTCGGCAACCGTCGCCGTCGGCACGATCGCCGCCTTCCTTTCGACTCCACATATCCAATCGGCACCTTTCGATTAGCCGCGGCTCATACGAGCTACATGTACAGGGCTATTCAGCTCAAACGTAACAGCCCGGCTTGACAGCCATATCACGAAATAGCTTTAATTAACGAAACAAGTAATTTCAAAGATTTTATACAGTCAAACAGCGAATCAAGTCTCCGGACAACATATTGCTAACTTAGCATATTCGATCGATCGATCAGACAGGGAAGTCTTTAGATTTCTTAGGTTTCCTACGGTCGCTGGCAGTGCGAGAGGGACGAGCTTATGGGTGTCCACGTGTAATAGAGGAGGACAAACACACTGCGGCTGCCTAAATCGTGGGTGGTGATAATCCTTCATCGAATTGCCTACGTACTGTGGGTGTTTCTTTGCATAGCCTTGGTGTTATTCGCATCCTGCATTTTGAACTGGTCAATGAGATAGAAATGAAGCAAAAAATGTAACCGACGCGTTAGCGAAAGTCCTCCTGCAAAGTGGAAAGATCGAGAAGGGAAGACGCGCACCTTCCGCACTGGCAATCAGCTTACGGTAGACTAGATAGGGTCGATGTTAGATTCCAAGTGGCATCCCTCGGATATCCTCCAATTGACGCAAGTAATGCTTTGCATATCGTAACAATAGCCATTACGCGTTCTGGCACACGAGGACGTCACCTCGGTAGTTCGGTACGAGGTTAATCGCATGAAAGTCGCCCGTAAGAGAAGGATCTGCCTGAGCGCGCTGTAACTTGGAGTCTCGGTGCCCTATCTGCTTCCAGAAAGAGCGAAACGACACGTCCCACCAGTCGCTCGAAATCCAAGGTACTGTTTGTGCGCCGCGACGCCCACGGATTCTCGCTCGAATCGAAGGAGCGATCGTGCAATCGTGCAGTCGTGCAATCCTGCAATCCTGCACTGCGATCGAGTCACTCCGCCGATGCATTCCGCTTGTACTGCCGCCTCGAATAGCCTCGGAGGGATTACGTACTTGGTCGTAGACCTTAAGCGTCGCTCATTGCATAATCCCACTTGTAATTCGCCACTGATAATCCGTATTTCCTTCTCCTACTATCCTACTTGCTCGCTGATGAAGACCAGAGGACTTGCCGAATCTATTCTAATTAGCGGATACATGGCCTCCAGTTAATTATGACGTCGAACCGATGACGGAACGCACGTGTGATAACTGTCAGAAAGGTATTATTGTGGCTATAGATCCAAAATGGTGTGAGCGATGACTCGACGGAAAGCTCTGTGTATCCTTAAAGAATAATGGAGTTGGATTCAAGGAGTAATCGCGTGGCGTGGCTATTGCGTAAGGGCGCTGAGCTCTGCTCCTTGCTCAGGTGGTGCAACAAATCTCGGACTATCGCAAGAAGAACTAGTTGGCTCGCCGCGTTAATTGCCCTCTCGTCTACGGTTCACGTACGTTTACGCGGCTTACGTAAAAATCCGTGTGCGGCATTCGGCCGTTTGGTCGGCCCAATTTTTTGCGCTACGGCCTTCTCGAAAAACATGCTCCTCCGCTACTCTACACGGAATCCCCGAGGGGGATCCGTACCACCGTGTCACAGTCATCACAAGCACTATGATCAACGCAGCGTAAACACCGCCATTATCCTCAGTATTGCACGAGCGACGTGGGCCTTGAGTAGGTAAAAGAGGAACTTTGATGAGACCGTGGGGAACTTACCGCCGGTCTGCCTTCTGCCATTTCAACCCCAATAGAACAAGGCCTCCTCCTCTCCCTCTCCGTCACACGGAGTAGTCCCTCTCGTCTAACGAGTTCCAACGAAGATCCCAAGTCTCAAGTCTATCCGGGGTAGTGTCACGTGGGCGTCAGCGAATCTCGTTTTCTGAAATTCCTATCGAAAGGTCGAGGAAAACAAGAGGCGACGGCCAGCCGCTTTATTGGCAAACTGAATAATTGCCCGACCAGTTCACGAATTCGCGAATCGAAGTGAGTCGCCACGGCGATCGGCGTCGATCGCAGATGCGACGGTGATTCGAAGACTGGACACTGTGGACTCGGTGCGTCGGTATTCAAAGAACGAAAAGTTGCGCGGGGGATTGAGTAGCAAGGGTCGAGTGGGGGCAGACGAGCGCGGGTGGCCGAGAGTAAAAAGAACTGCGAGAGGACGGGGAGGAACTGCTGGAGGACGAGGTATAGCTACGAGAGTGGCGAGGGAGGTGAGGGAGGAGGACAGGGAGGAGACTCGGGAGTGAATCGGAGGTAAGAAACACGCATTGTTGTCAGCCAGCAAGCTGATAGTTATGGGCCCGTGGCAACCTTGTCCCAGTGGCATGCGTGCCCATCTGTCCGCTCGGTTGCTCTCGCGTGGCACAGCCGAGCCTGCCAAGCCTCCTCCTCCTCCTCCTCCTCCTCCTGCTCCTCCTAGACGAATGACTGCGCACCACCGCCGAGTCGCTGATAACGATGATTCCTGACTGACGATTGCCCAACATCCCCTGGCTCGTATCGTCTCCCTGCACTCTGGTACGCACGAGAACGCATCCTTACGCAGTGGCACGTACAATACTGTCACGGGAATTCCTAACTAGGCAACAGCTGCGAGAACGTTAATAATGGATCTGGACTCTGGAGAAACGTTTGGACGAACCTCGGAACGTAGAGACACGAAAAGGACGGACGGGATGTCTAAGAGACTGGAGAGAAGTTCTAGAGTCCAGAAGCAAGAAGAAGAAGAAGAGGAAGAAAAAAGAAAAGGAGAATCCATAACCCTTTGTCGCATAGAGTCGTTTGGTATTTAGGCCTCATATTATGTAACCTTTCTGCCAATGAACGACCGTCACAAATGAAAACTATTTCGCTCCGAGGCTGCTGGCATTGGAATCACATTTTCCGTATGCGAGTCGCGTCTTTTTCGATCACTCGGTAGACCGATTCCGGCCGTCACGTACCTGCGAGAGTAACTATTGAATATCGACGGCACAATGATGTATCTATCGGTACACGCACCGATACGTGGCGGTTATCGCGTACTACGTCCCGTATCCGTTAGTTGCGAAATGCAGGAATTCAAAGTGCGCTCAAAGGTCAATTCTCGGCCGCCTATATTCGGTGGACTCACTGACAAAGCGGCAATTTATCATTCAGCGAAGAGACCTTAACGCGCCCTATTCCTCGAACTCCACTCCTCCTGCAGTATCGCGCGCCTCTTAAACAAGGTGCACTCACCATTACTGGATGCCGCGTCCGAGCCTGATCGAGGATCTCGTGCAATTAGCTAGCCGTCGAAGGAGGAAGAGGCGACGTGTCTCGGTGCAAATATCGCAAATATCGCAAGTATCGCAAGGATCGCAAATAATGGCGGGGATCATGCGAGAATCAAAGAGCAGAATTCTGCGCGGCCTATTTCATCCAGGATTCAACGATGTCACTGCGGTGTCACTTATGCCGCAGCCTTGTAACATATACGCAAATAATCCAATAAATCTCGGTATAGGCCGCTGCTCATCTTTCACAGTCCTTGACACCGGCGTGGTGTCACCCAAAGAGGTGCGCAATCCGCAACAACAGAAGACAACAGAACATTCCACTGCGAACCCTCGATCTTCGGGATCTTCCGCGTCTTGGCCGCCCCCCTCGATCACTCACTCACTCACTCGCTCACACACACGCGAGCGTTGGCTTTGCCATCGCTGCAACCGTTTCCAGGTATACTTCAAAGTGACTAGATGGTTTGATCGAGAGGCGAGAGAGGGAGAGAGGGGGGGAGAGAAGAGGCCGAAGCCACTCTTAGGTTACGCAAGTACGTTAAAACGGTGCCAGATATCTGACATCGTCGACATCCTCGTAAATCCTCGTAAATCCACTCGGATGACAATGTCGAAGGAAGATGTTTTCTTCTGCCGTGTATAGTCGATTCTCCGAGGACATTCCGAAGAGTGCGGCAGCAGCAGCAGCAGCAGGAGCTCTCACGATCATCGGAGAGCAAAGGAGTAAACAGGCGAGTGAAGCAGCCGATGGGTCTTACTTCCCATTTCCAGTTATCTCGAGGCCCGTTCCATCTCGATTTCACTTTTGGCGGCCATGCGAACTCTTGTGCAACCGACGACGCTCGTTTGGCGTGCGCGACGCGTCGCGTCGCGTCGCTCCTCTGTCAGCGCAGCGCGCTTCTTTCTGCTTCTCGTGCCTTTTCCATGCACACCAACCCCATAAGGTTTTCCTGCTTCAGCGAGCGGGTAAGGAATTGAACGGCGAGTGAGCGGTGCTGCAGCTGCGGCTGCAGCTGCGAAAACGCTAAGCCGGGAGAATCAATTGAAATCGAACGACAAGGAAAGGCTGATGGGGATTGAACAGAGGGAGAGAGAGAGAGAGAGAGAGTGAGTGAGTACGAAGAACGTTCGCAGCGAGCTCCGCTCTGGAATTGAACGGCATGGCTATCGGAGTGGCGTCGAGTAGATTCGAAGGGGCCGCCGCGGCGGCAGGAGAGGAAGAGAGGCAAGGCCGTTCTTTGACCCGTGTGGTCAGCCCGGCGCCAATTTTCGGAGAACCGGTCTTCCCTACAGGAATTTGCTACCTTACTTGAAATCCTCGAAGGAGCGACACCTGGCGCCTCCCTCAGGAGCTACCAGCGAAATCCTCGCCTCGCGCTGCCATTCTTTGGCCATTCAAAAGGGCTGGAGCAACGGCCATAGTAAATCTACGCTCCGCAGGCATTCGTTGAGAATTACCTTAAGCCGGATCCACCGGGATACACGTACACGTCTGTCGTGCATCTAGGTTGTTGCCTTGTCTTCTGGCGTGCAAACACTCGATCCTGGATCTACGTAATAAGTGCGCTTGCACGATCGCTAGATCTTCACGTTCGAACCGTCTCGGGTTTCATAGAGTGGAGTAGAATCAAGTGGAGCGTGATAAGGCAGAGGCTGTGGAATTGCATATGAAACTGACTCTAGTACCCGACTATGCACCTATTTACCTGCATGCATACGAAATACCGAAGAGGCAAAATGTAGATTTTTCGAAATACGCGAGAAGCCAGCTGGTCGCTTTGAATTAATGGAGAACCGACGCGTCACATTCGGCGGCGCCGTGAGTAACGAGCGAGCTATTCGATTGCACAACGATCCGTTCCTAGATATCAAGGATTCCATTGAAACTGAATAAATCGACGACGCTTCGCCGACTGGGGACGCTCGCAGCCTTCGTCCACGGACGACGCCGTCGTCTTTGCGGACGTCCTCATTGATTCCGCGGAAAAAACTGCCGGGTTTGGAAATACGAATTTCGCAAGTGTTTACCCGTCTAGCCGTGACTCTCCTTCTTTTTTTTTACTCTACGTTGCACGTCTCTTGTCTCATACGTAATAATTCTCTTTCCAAGTGTCCAAGGGAACGGAGAGACAGATTGAAGAGTGTGATATCGAATGATCGTTCGAACGTAATCGCCTCGTAATGACATTCCACTTTGTTAACGGGTTAAAGTTGGTAGCCATGATCCGTTTCCACGCACCGGTGCACTCGGCTTCGCCGTCACGCTGGAAACTCAAGACCGTCTCTGAGCCCCGGAGATGCTCCTTATGCACGATCTCTCACGGCCCGTTGCGAAATTCCCGCTACGCTCTACAGGCCATCTGGGATTTTGGAAATGCAACCTACACCACCTCCCCATTGTTATCCCTTGCAGCTTCTTACTCTCCGTACCCCCGATACTGTCACCGACTAACAAGCAACGACATATCCTGCCATGCATTGTCGTGTCATGTGTATCCCGACACGCCTTTCCGTTCTCCTCCGGTCGAGTCTCCTCACCTCGTGGCTCATTGCCACCACGAGGAGGAGCGTCGTTCCCGAGGGCACTTCTGTCTCTTCGTGCAGCTGGAATCAGTTAGCGATCTCTATCAGTTAGCTCATGCTTGCCCATGCTCGCCCATGCTCTCCTTGTCGATTCCTGAGCATTACTCTTAGTTCCCGACGCCCCTGACGTCGGACAATGGCTCGCGAGACGCGTAGCGTCGAAAGACGACAACTCAAATGCGTATTATACGTGCCTTTCAGATAAGGGTACCACTGAAGGTCGCTTTCTCGGTGAGGCCCAAAGACGTCGCTGTGTCCATTACCAAGAAGCACCTGACATGCGGGGTGAAGGGTCAGCCGCCGATAATCGACGGCGATTTTCCCCACGAGGTCAAACTCGAGGAATCTACATGGGTAATCGAGGACGGTAAAGTCTTGCTAATCAACCTGGAAAAAGTGAGTATCAGACGATGAACCTTACGCTCTCGTTATCATCCTGATGAATACGTATTGACTTTGCGTCCCTTTCAGGTGAACAAGATGCAGTGGTGGTCTCACGTGGTGACGTGTGATCCGGAGATCAGCACAAAGAAGGTCAATCCCGAGCCGAGCAAACTCTCGGACCTGGATGGCGAGACGCGCGGCCTCGTCGAGAAGATGATGTACGACCAGAGGCAGAAGGAGCTTGGCCTTCCCACCTCCGACGAGCAGAAGAAACAGGATGTCATTAAGAAGTACGTGACTATCCCTCAAGACGAAGAGTACCAGCCGTAGACGCACAATCTCTTAACAACTCACGTTCGTTCTGCATTGCTTTCAGATTTATGGAACAGCATCCCGAGATGGACTTCTCAAAGTGCAAGTTTAACTGAACTTGAATCGTCGACGTTCTTTTATCCTATTCTCTGCCGAAGCTACTATCACACGTCACTGCACGTTTCAGTGTATTGCTACAATAAATTTCTCTTTTTATAACATTTCATTGTAAGGCCTTGTATCGTCCGACTGTTGCCGCGATCTACGCGATCGTATCACATATCATACAGGATAAGTGAAAAAACGGTCGAATAAAAAACACTGCTAGTTTACGGAATTTCTAGGTGTATTCGTCTAAAATAGTTGGAATTTGTGTACAAAATAATACAAACGTTATCATTCCCCGAATAGGAAGCGGAAGGGAGTAATAACAATTATAGCACAGCAGTTGCAGTCTAACGAAAGAATGATTGGTAGAATGAGAGAATGTCAGGGCAAAATTGAATCAAATAATAGCGATGATCGGGATGACGGTGCTTATGCTTATATAGAGTCGATGATAAAAACATTAACAACAACAACAAGAAAATTGAGATGGGGATAGAGGTGGGTCGATTACGTGTAAGCGTCGGTCTGTTTCATGACTCTTGCGATCCATCGAACGTAATTGGTAAGGCGCACGTAGATGCCGAATTTTCCGCGTTTCCCGCAACCGTCGCCGAAACTCGTAATTCCAAAAATAGTCCAAGGATGATCCGGTCTTCTGGGATCCCTACAGAGTAAAGGCCCCCCACTGTCACCCGCGCAGGAATCCATTCTGCGCTTTTCATATCCGGCACAAAACATATTCTCGGTAATTCGATAATCCACGTACACGCCTCGACAAGCCTCTCCAGATACTATAGGAATCTGCAAATGACGTAAATCAATCCATTCATAAAGATTATATGTATCTAAACGTTAAGGACAGTCGGTATCGCAAGTGACCTTACTCTGGCCTCGTGAAGAACGTCGGTCCCGTAGTCGTCGCTGGCTCGCGACTTGCCCCAGCCAATAATTGTGCAGAGTTGATCAGTGGGCAAAGGTTGTTTTGGTGCTGGCAGACAGGCAATTCCACGAGTGGTCGAAGGTTTAAGAGTAACTGGTAGTCGAAGAAGAGCCACATCGTTATCGACTGTGTGCGCGTCGTAACGTGGATGAACCGTAATGGCGTCTACCCTCAGTTCCAATTCGGTACCCTCCTTCGTCGTTAGATCGTGTTCACCTATGCGCACAAACAGCCGTTTTCTAATGCAGTGAGCAGCTGTCAAAACCCACCTGGGTGAAACGAGAGTTCCGCCGCAGAATGCTTCCTGGAAAAAGAGGAAACTATGAAAATGGAGAAAGAAGAAGAGGGACACGTTATTTCAAATAAACGTTATAAACTCACGCGATATCTATTCAGGACGGCGACTTGCCAAGGCCAACTTCCTGGAGTGGCAGGACGACCGCCTATTATCCTGGTGAAATAGGAGAGACGAGAATTTTTTCCGGTAGACGCTAGGCCGCATTTCCAAGAAGCGTCCAAATCGACGCCTGCGGCGATACTGCCGACGGGACCATCTACGCCGTCAGGATTCAATTCGAACTTGTCGAGGTCCGAATCTGTCGAAAGAAGGAATCGTTGCATTTGATGCTGCATCGAAATCAATTGGAATTCGAACAAATCGATGAATACCGTCACTGTCATCCTCTTGGCTGCCGCGAATCCTGCGATGTATCCATCTCTGGCAGAAGCTGCCCTCGACGTAGCAATAGGCGCTCTCGCGAATGATTCCCAGTCGGCAGACTCCTGGTTTTCTGCACAGTCTGCGCACAATAATAAATATCTCTACTTTTTTCTTTACATATAGAATTAGAGAATGAAAAACTTGCCGGTATCGTTGCGTGGTGCAGGAACGTGTACAGGGTGACCATTTACTCCATTTTCCATAATGACGAGCCGACTGCCGTCTGGATCCTTTTCCTCGTTGTCTTCCATGTTTCGGCGCAGCCTCTTTGGGAATCTAGAGCAAAGACATTCATATACCGTTTATATAGAATAAGTGAAAGCTTGAAGAATCTCCAAATAAGGTCCTACTTGAACGATGTGAAACTGTTTATCTTTGCGACGTTCCTTGCGTCTCTGGCGTTGCTCGCATCTTCGTCTCCTTCCCACTCTGTCGTGGAGACAGGTACGCTCCTCCTGCGGATAATCACCAATTCGAAGATCGAAGACAGCCGAAAAACAATTGAAAGAGGAGAATAATACTCACCCGAAGAACAGCAGTGCTGCATTTCTTCTTGGAGCGACATCGCCTTACACGGTTTTGCGTGCATCGCCTGTCACACACGGACCACTCGCTCCAATCAGTCCACTCCTTCCAATCATACTGTTCGGCAGCTCGAGGAACCGGAGAAGACTCTGCGTAAAGGGAATAAGGAATCCATAGAAAAGAATTGCAAGAGCTCCGTTCATCTTCAGAGATAATAAACCTACTGATATTTGGTATCGCTGTATCATTGAGGAATCCTATTGCCTCGTGACGCCACTTGTTCGTTTCCCCATGGCCGGATGCTTCAGCGAGGATGTCGCTTACAACCTGCGAAAAGAATAAGAGAGAAGAATAGGAAAGATTGATTATAAATATTATAATGAATAATGAGGAGAGAAGCGGCAGGAATAACGAGTCCTCTAACGACGGCTAATCGCTCGTTGCACAACATTCTGGTAATTCGTACAAAATTACTGTGGTCGCCCGTGACCCGTCCACAGAGAGATCTTTCCAGCTCTAGGCTAGAGTCTCTGCCAGAAAAAAAAAGTCATCGCTCACGCTTACTAGAGCGGCATCGTCCCGCGACGACTCTGCTGTGAGTTTTAGGGAGTGAACTCAGGAACCCAGTTTCTAGTAAATATTAGGCAAAGATGCTCTTATGGAATGATCTAAGACTGCTTTTTCGAGGACTTCCTTTGAACGCCCTTTTGAAGCGAGCCGAGATGTCTGCAGGAGACCCTGTTCCCCGGTGACTATACATATAAATAGATTGAGTAGTGGCCGCTTTATGAAGTACCTACGTCCCGTGAAGGCACTTCTGCCTGGGAGCAGCCAAACTCATCTTACATTTAGATTGAAGAAAATGCAGAACGTGGCTATCGGTGGGGAGCGCGATTAATGGCTGCTTTTGTCAGGCCCCGAGGATGTTACGCTCTGCCTCTCATATCCTATTGTATCTGGATTAAATAGATTGCACGTGAACGTATGACGATTGCCGAATAGTATAGGCAATCGTGGGATCGGTACTTCGGTAGTCAAAGAGTCGGTAAGGTTGACGTAACCGACATGGGCAGCCGAGCATGAACACAAGCGAGCTCGACGATAAATCAAATCGATGGGCCTCGTCGCCGCGCGACATAAAGACCGCTTACAAATTGGGACAGGCCCACGAACGCACAAACAGTCATGGCCAAATACTACAATCGGTCGGGAATCTTATTCGATTTTATCGCACTGGGTCAATTCGGCGGCGGCCCGTAACGAGTTGCTCGTTCAGGACTAATGGGAAGATCATAAGGCTAAGGGTACCCAGTGACGTTACAAAAGTCCCTCGATTTCAGAATAAAACACCCACTGCGCGCCTTAACTGCATTTTCAGAAAGAAGGAAAGAAGGTTGTAATGTCAGGCCAAATAGAATGAGGAATCCCTAACGGTCGTTTCACAAAACATATGACCACTCGACCAATATCGTAGGTGGAACGTGTATCTCGAGGATGACTATAACGAGAAATGGGAAGATCGAAAACTCCATGTTTTTCGACATAGTCCGCAAGTCCGGATACGGGGGCCGAACTCTCGAACTCGTAGGACGAGCAGGAAAAAGAAGGCGGTGAAGAATGAGGATGGGAAGACGAGGAATATATATTAGTATGCACCGAGGTGAGCGTGTCCAAACTAGGCGAAAGACGTGGATGCCCTGCGTCGCGGTGCCTTGCATCCTTGCATGAGAGCGATGCAAAAAGCATCGAGGGTTGAAATGCGCCGGCAAGAAGAAGAGAGGAGCCAGGGTGCGAGAGGCCTATAAGCAAGAGGAGCGAATCCTCGGAATGCTCCTCGGGATGCCCTGGTGCTTTCAGGGATCCCGCACTTTCGCGAGACTCCAATCGAAGACGCAGAATCGCAGGAACATCGAGAACAGGTTTTCTGCGTTCGCCTACGTCGAGTAGGTATGCGAACGCGATTCCGCGTAGGAGAGCGAATCACGAGGCGCGCGGAGGAAGGATGCCGGGCGTCCCGACGCCGGGACATTGTCTCTCCCGTAGATGGCTCTCCCTGGCCATCCGAAAACGGACCGGCCCAAAATGGTCGGAGGATTTCTTACAGCTTCTGCGAACTCGTACTGGAATTCGATCAAGCTCTAATGAAAGATGCGCCCAAATAAATTCGTGCGGATTTTGATGGGCGCGCCAAATTCGAATCGAGCAAATCGGAGAACAGTGGATTAGGTGGGGACGAGTGAAATAGAAGTGAAAAAAGCTGCCTGGAGAAAGAGCGGATGTCTGAGAATACTCGCAGAACTGTACGCGACATTCCTTAGGGCAACTTTTTTATCCGACGCGCTACATACTTCCTGGCCGTGCCCGGCAGCCCGGCCGAGTTTCACGAACAGCGTCGCGACGTCACCAGGACGCTTTCGCGAGTCTTGGAAATTATCATTCACAGTGAAGCGTGTGACGACAGACTAAAAATAGATAAACCGCCAATTGACGCGGATAGTCTTCTTATCAGTGACGAGGAAAGAAAGACATCTCGAAGAATCTTGGAGAATCTTGGAGAATCTTGGAGAATCTTCGCGACGTTCGAAAAGTCAATCCTTGGCCGTGAAAGAAAAATGTCAAGAGCGGCGTGAAAGCATCTACCAGGGAATTGGTAATTGTTGCTAATCAGCATGCGGATCACTCTCGCTCGCTCATTACGATTCTGCGATAACAGTCGGAGTACGAGATAAGGCGTAACGCACAGAAAACTCTCAGTCGTGAATTCTCTTGAAACAGCTTCATCGTTCTTTGCCATCGACTTACCGTAGAGTTTCTTGTAGACACAAGATTCACAGAAAATACGAAGACCAGGACGAAGGTCGGGATGCAGATGAGTTGGTCGCTCATATTGAGTAGATCTTTCAGGTAAATTCTTCGAGTCTTCGAGATACGTGAGAAGCAACAATCACAGTCTTTGCAAAGGAACGCGCATATTCCTACGGCAGCTGCATCGCCTCATGATCAGTCAAAATATCTCGAGTCTCGTATCTTTCTTGAGAGTGCAAAGCAACGAGCAGCAGCAGCAGCTCGAGCGTGATGTCGAGTTGTCCTCCGCCAGTTGACGGCTGACGCACTCGTCTCTTCGCGTAGTGTATAGTCTATAAATACAAGCACCGCTCACCGGGTCCGACTCCCTCGAGAATTTAAGAGCGGAATGCAACCTTTGTCGTTTCTTCCCTCGTTATAACACTCGCGGTCCATCCGCACGAGTCCTTTTCGCGGTCCTGACGATCCCCTGGACCCCGAGGAGCAGCGGAATCCTTCTCCGACGTCTCGCAAATACAGTCCTTGCCACCGGACGAAATTCCTTTGCCCGCTGCCGGAGAAATATCGCGAGGGCGTACGCACGCGGAATGCCGGGACTGTCGCGCGGATAAGAAACTGCACGTTCCTTCTCGTACCCGGAGGTCGGCACGCGTACACCCTCTCTAGGATTAGCCAAGGTGCACGGTTCGTCAGCCCCTGCTGACTTCCCAGTCACTTTTCACTTCTCCAGGCTAAATTTCACGGGGAGCTTAGAGTTCCGCTCTCGAGTTCCAGTACTCCGGAAGCCGTTTAACTTGGAGATCGCACGTGCGCTACTTCCTTGCGCGCTTTGAGGGACGAGCAGAGGCGGACGACACTCACGCACGCACGCAGTCACACACGCAGGCACGCACGCACGCACGTGGTCCTGGTGCGACTGAGAGCGAATCGCGGGGGACGCACCGACGTTGACTCTCTGCCACTGCCACTGCCGCAACGAGACAAGGCGGAGTCAAGATGTCTAGATGTGGATTGCCGATTGTCGGTCGCCGGTTGCCGGTTGTCGGTTGTCGGTTCTTGGTTTCCGATGCCACTGACACTGACAGTGACTTTGATAATGACTGCGTAGCTACGCTGAATTATGCTGTGGAAATGCGCGACTTTGCGACGCTCCGCGTCGCGGACAGCAGCTCTCTGTGAAAGAAGCGAGGACTGCTCATTCTGAATTCACGTGGGACTACGCTTCGCGACATTCCCACGTACCCTGGGCACTACGGTTCAGCCAGCGCGTTACGACGTCGTTCCGCAGAATTCGCGAAAGGCCAAGAAGCCATGCTCGTAAATCAACGTCCAGAACGGAGCGAACGGCGGACGATCGACTAAGACAACAACAATGAGAACCACTACTCCTCCGGTTACTGCTTATGCTAATGTCCGCAAATCAATTTATTTATAGTATTCAAATGCTCCTGTGTACAGGCGATTCGTTCCGATGGGAGACCACCCGCGATACCCTCTCGGCCCGACAGGACTTCCACTTTGAAGACGTATCCTACGCGGTCGTCAGCATCCCTCAGGGTCCGAGGACCCAAGCGGACAAGCAGTCTACCAAGCGCACGGACACTTCTACGAAAATTGTAAAACTGTAACGTCGTCCCAATCTTTCTAATGGACTCTTTGTGCCTTGGGAAAACGTGTTATCCAACTCGTGGCAGGAAGCCACTGACACCTTAGAAGGAACAACGAATTCCATTGTGCGCTTGCATTTTCAGGGGCTACGGGAACGAGACGTGCAACCATATGAGTCAAGTGGCTCGGTGCCTTTTGGCCTCTTGAGGTTGACTCGGCGCAACACGAGCGGCAGTCAAGAGAGTCACGGGACGAATGAGCTCGTATGCGTGCCAGTAAATAAGACATATAAGCGCGTAAAGAAGATGGTAAAGAAGAGAAGTCCCAATGGCGGAGGTGGAAGTCGGAGTCCGTCAGAGTGGAAGAACGGGCGCGGCTCTTTCGTCGGTACGATTGAACCTGGCGGGAGTGGTCACGTGACACGATCCCAGCCGATCTTAGCCGAGTGCACTCGGCGATGGCGCGTTAACATGACGCGGACAGTAGGCGTGGGTACCGTAGTACCTTAAGCGTCGTCTGTTCGGTTGTGAATTCCTTTCGATTCTGCGTTTGACTTCTACGAAAATGGAGTCCCGAACATTCAGGATAAACCTACTGGCTGTCTTCGCCCTATTGATCTGCGTCGAGCAAGGTAATCCAATGAGCATCTTCTCCATTGATATCAGCAGGTTATCATTCGAATGTCGAAGCGCGCCTGATAACATGGCATCGTTTACCGTATGATCTTCATTTGCCTTTAGCTATATATTCTTCTATACTATTGAATCAATTTTTCCCGAAATGCACCGCAGTTACGTTCGACTCGTGAAATATCATCGTGGTTCATCTGCACTTTTCATTCCGATACCATATCGATTTCACCTTACTAACCGTACTCATCTTTTTCCATGGAATGTAGCCCATGTAGTTAGTACACTTCATACTTCATGTTTCGGGTGCAGCTATACTTCAAAACCAACACGTACTATGCAATGCAGTATTCCATAATGGCTGCCATAAACGTAACATAACGGAACCGGTTGTAATACAATAACCAAATAGCCAGGGTAGTAAATACCGATTCCGTCGTTAAATAAAAGCCAACTCCAAAAGCAATTCCTTCCGATTGATTTTCTACGAATTAACGCGTCTACCATTGATACAGGCCTTTGCATAAAGTGCTGGGTATGTAGGTCCGACTCGGATCCGAAATGCGCGGATCCCTTTGACAATTCCACCGTGCCGATCACCGACTGCAAACAGGAACCAGATCTCCATCACTTGCCAGGAGTGAGGCCGACCATGTGCCGCAAAATTCGTCAAAAAGGTAAGTTCTCAATTGCAAATTTTCGAGGTTCGCAGTAGAGAACCGTCAGGCGTTACGCAAACGATCACGAACGATCACACATTGACTTTTCGTAGTAAACGGTGAGTGGCGATACTTCCGCAGCTGTGCCTACATGGGCGAACCTGGAATTGCTGGAGACGAGCGCTTCTGCCTTATGAGAACCGGTACTTATAACATCTTCATGGAATACTGCACCTGCAACAGCAAGGATGGCTGCAACAGCGCATCGCACCTGGGTCAGAGTTGGCAAGCGTGGACGCTTTCTTCGATCCTCGCAATCTGCGGATCTCTTAGGTCATTAGCGATCATTTAGGATCATTTGAATTTCTCCCAAATATTGGAAGAATGGCACGCACGGAGACATACTTAGGTTCTCCTTAGCATTTAAAACGCGCAGAGCAAATAAACGCGCGGGCGTTCGATAAACTGATAATTCATTATAGCAATGAACAATTATAGCAACTGAATTACGTCCGTCCACGGAAGACTGGCAGTACAGTCCAGAATAGCACGCGCGTTGCAGATAACTCGTGTCGTTGCTCTAAGCAACTGTTTTTATATTTTTATACGAGTTTACTCATGAGTATGTAGAAGAGGCAGAATGTACCATAAATAAAGTGTAATACCATTCGTGCCTTCCACGAAATAGATTACATTAGGCTACCTTCTCAAGTCAATGTGTCTCTAAGTTATATGAAAAAGTCCACGCTACCTTTAATACAGTTTCTATTGTAATATACAATCTGGGGGGGTGACAGACTCTTACGATAAAATATACATTCGACAAAGAAAAAAGATGCAAGTAAAATATGTCGGTATTTCTTCTTGATTTTTCACTCCTCCTACTGCTTCTTATTAAACACACAAACGCACAGCTACACGACCTCATACACGCACACTAAGGCATGACCCAAGTGTTCATTAAGGTTCGTCAGAAAATGCCACGAGGGACGTCACTAATTACACGGAGTAATAAAGGGGGGCGCTACCATTAAGTATTCATAGAGCGAACCGACATTGAGCACCAGTGGGACCAAGTAACAAAGACGTAGAACCACGAGATTTTAAGCGTAAACGGTTATCCAGTTATCCTCTCACAAATGTACAGAAAATAGAGTTTATACTGCTGCGCTTAAGATTATAATTTAAAGGACGGTTAGACGAGATACTTTGCGATTGTTACCAAACGTAAAGCCGCGAATATCAGAAACAATAATTGATCTGCGTCATCGTGCGCAACGATCGCATCAATTACTCAAAGGCTTGCCACTTGGCTATTTGTTGTCCTGGCTTAGCCAGCGCTTGTTTCCATTGTTCGCCGTAACTTCCAGCGACATCGGCGCCTATCACGAAGTGACCAACTGTCACTTTCTTCCCTGAAAACCCAAAGGGATGAGAAAACAGGACGTGCGAATTGTGCTTTTCTTGAGGGCTAGCATCTTACCCATTTTGTTTTTCGACACGAACTTGACGACGAAGCTGACATCCTTAAGAGCACCTTCGTACGGATTCTCAGCTATGACTCTGGCTGATTCTGGTGAGAACTTCATGGATACGCACGGGGCAAACCTATCGCTTTTCCAGAAGTGCGTGACCCTCCCTCCATCGACAACAGACATCTTTATGTACAACTGACCCTTCAGCGCTTCCTGCTCGTGCATCGTCTGCAGGGAACATCGTAGGCGTATCAGGGACAGTACCAATCTTCCAGTGCCATCTTTCTTGTCATCCTTTTCTTGGCATAATGAGATTTCTACCTGTCCCTTCTTGCTCTCGCGCTGCAACGTAAACATTGATTTTCAATAATGACAAATTAACGAAGGAAATGACAGAATGTTGTGTGATACTTACTCGATCCTCTGCTCCGGAAATGCCGCTGCCGATGGGCCTGAGCGGTCTCCATAAGTCCCCCGTGGACACGTCTGAGCTGTGTTTTGGTTTAACTGGTTTGCTGACGAAACTTCTCGAGTCCAAAGGAATTGTGGTGGCGCCAATGGTTCTTCTCTTGTCGAAAATCTTGTCGCGAGCAGATTCTTTTTTTTCACTTGGATTACCGAGCTTATCAGAACCGTTGCCGAAAAACTGATCGAGAAACTTGCCTCCTTTGCCAATAGCAGAAGCTTGGCTGGCACTCTGATCCTTGGCGGCAACCTTCCTCTTGGCATCTTTCTTAGAAGTCTCACCTTTGCCCGATGAGCTTCCTTTGTCCTTATCAGCTTCTTTCTTCTCAGTGGCTATCAATGGCTTATCCTCGAGAACAGCATAGAGAGTGACTACGATCAATCTCGAGCCGCCAATTTCTTCCTCGGTAACCTTTGTCTTGCCAAATTTTGATTTGGTCTCCTTTCGCAAATGGAATGTGAATTCCTCGTTCCACTGAGGCCAAGACTCACTCTTCGACGTAGTCTCGAACTTCTCCTTCCCCGGAAGAAGTTTTACCTGATGAACATTTAATGATTACTGCGGCCACCTCTTCTCCGCGAATTTCTCAGGGCGCAGCTTACCTTAACAACGTAACTGTTGACTCTGGTAAAGCCAAAGTTGAGAGGCAAGTGTCTCGCACCTATCACAGTCACGTACAGAGCCTTCTCCGTCGGCGAATGGACGATCCTAATGCCGACTTCCGGCTCCAAATTAGCCGTGCGATCAAGCGGAGTGGACACTGTCCGTATACCGCTGTCTATGAAACTCTTGATCTTTGCGATGGCCATATTGCTTCCTTCTATCTCGTACTGTTATTCTCTTGATGACGTAAATTCGATCTTCTACCGGTCGATTCGACACGGGGAGATTACGCCGGCACCCAGATAAAAATCATCGGCACGCGATACGCGCCATGAGAAGCGTACACGTGCCCGTCCTTGGAATTTCGAAGTAAAAGAGCTCGTTTCTCAATAAAATTATCCGTGTCGTAAAAGTTTGTCAAAGTTCCATCACGATATGCTCTCTATAAAAAATTAATCTGATAATTTCCCTCTTGATATCCTTTACCACGAGGAATGATAATTCTCTTACTTCCGGCCTTCGAATAATTCAAGCTTTTAATTTCATGATGCACTCTACAGCTCACTGAATATAATTCGAATACGAACACTGGAGACAAACAATCACGAAACAATTATACTTAGAATCGGAGAAACAGATCGAATCTACGTAGAATCCTCGTGGGTTCGTCGTTCTTCGTTCGAGATCGATCGATCCAAGGATCGATAGATCGCGACTTACCTGTCAGATGGGAGAAGGTGGCCTCGCCGGTTGTCATGGATTTCAGACGGTTCGCGTCTGTAAACACTGTGAAGCGAAGAGTCAAGAACAACTGGCATCCGAGTAATTCACTAAATTCGAATTGTTCACCGTCTTTCCATGATCAGCCAACCTCGTGCGATCCTACAGGTCTCTAAAGTATCACATCACCCGTCTAATCAACGAAATATAGGCCGCGTGATCGAACCAATGATAATTGTAGTTAGCCGTAAAGCAGCCGAGGTATGCGACGCTGGCTTTTGCGTGGGTTCTCTTTATAAAGTGTGCGGGCCTTAGCAATGCTTAGCAGTGTGCCCGATGATGATGCGCACGCATGGGGAACCAGCTCGCCACTTTCTGAATATGTGCTAGTGCTGACAATACAAGGCCGTTTTCTCACCGATACACCAACTGCCGACTACACACTCCAGAGCTATACTGTATAAAGTATCTGGAGGGACCTGGCCAACTCGACGCTCCATAGGCTGCACTGGAATACGACATTGGTAATCACGATCGTGAGACTGGCGGCCTCTTGCGGCCTCTTGCGGCCTCTCTTCCTCTTACACCAATATGTATACGCAAGATACTGCCGTACACGGCATGTACTACGGCATCTGTAGTCTGCTACACACTGCACATGAGTTGCGCCGAGTAAATGACTCATTTACGGATTCATGCTTCTTATCGGTGAATATCCAATCGAAATGGATATCATTTGGACAGGAGTGAGCGATAAAGGGCAAGTGCCCTACAACGCTTTTAATAAGTACACTTACGCAGTGCGTGATACTGGCAAACAATTGCACAATTAATTGGCGTAACAATGTATTTCTTTATCCTGTTTTTGAATCAATCGCTATGACTCTTCTTTACTGATGGATAAGGTGTATACAGTCAAGCTACTGCAAGTGCATTATCTTGTATCCGATGAACCGACTACGTGTATCGAATCAATTATACATCTTGTTATGGCATACGCCACATTGTGAAACGCATCTCCCCAATCATTCAACAAGCATTTCGTAAGGATTACTAATACCCAGGCTAAAGACAACATCCTATCTTAAAGCATACTTAGACTCACCGTATACCTCATTACCCCAGTAAATAGCAAAGTACAACGGTTCCTTCCGTACGACTTCACTACCTATCCTAGACCACATGACGCATCCTTATCCTAATCCATGCCAAAGTCAATATTCACAACCTTTGATACATCTACCCCAAACCGATAATTCCTTACGCCTCTAGAATGCTCAAGATGCTCAGTCTTACCCTAAACTCAACGTTACTCGCATACAAGTTTGTTACTCTGAAAATCTTGCTGAACTATCGTACTCTTCAAAATAAACCCGTCGAGGTCAACCTTACAACCGTTCGTGCTCATTTCTTCCGAGGAAGATTTCCTTTTCGAATATAATTCGAAATCCGAATCCCGAGCCTGGGTTTCACGCTACGCATAGTTCGACTAAAAACCAAACTATACAATCTAATCGATAGATATCAAGCAGGCGATAATATACATAGATCTGTTTGTAGTCCAAGCAGGAGAAGTGCGTTCTATTTTTTTTTTCTACTCAACGGATAAGGACTTGGAATTCTCGTTAGGGCAACCAGGTGCAAGGTATGCGCCCAGTGCTCGCATTGCATCAGCAATGAGACTCGATCTATCGATTTGAATACGACGCAATGGATACGTTGCACAATCGACAATCGCTTCTACGCGAGAGATTCTCTCGCGTCCTTCCTTATTATTAATACGTTTAATCATGAATATCAAAGTATGTCTTACAATGATAAAGTCTTATTGGTACCGTCATTAATTGACGCGCATCCACGATGCTCCCTTCCTCGGCATTCTTCTACCTCATTGAATGTAATCATTCAAAGTCTTGCCACCTCAATTTCGTCGACTGTGTCTTTAAACGCCACCGACTTCCGTCGACCTTCCGTCGAGCTCGAATTATTGCTGAAATTAAGTAAAATGAATAAAAACGGAAGTATATTAGCACTTCAGTCTGAAATGTCTACCAAGACTGGACTTACTTCAAGTTATTAGCATCGTTTAACAATAATGTTGGCCTTCTGATGGATATAACTGATGGGCTTCTGGAAAAATAAAAAGATACATCGTAGTAGCCGAATACCGAAAATTTCCTGCACGACAATTATCAGCGAGAAAATAGTACGTAGGAGAGTACTCAATTGCACAATTTGAGTCACTCTCGTGCATAATTGCATGACACAGTGCGAGAATAGGATCCACACTGATCGTGTGTGCCGATAGAACGTGACGATATGCAAGGATACCAAAGTCGATCGAAACGGCCTTCGTCGATCGAGAACGATTTTCTTACTTGTCGATGCCATTGTAGCTTTCGACGTTCCTGTCAGCTACGATTGACTCGAGGGGCGTCACTGATTTCGATCTACATCGTGAGTAGCAGGAAATACATATCAGCAAAAGTGCAACGATTAGGACAATTAGAAGGCCTATAAGCATCCAGAATCTGAGTGTGCTGAAGTTATCGTCACTTGCGCTGCACGTCGATTGTAGCAGTACGTTATCCAGGGTATCCTTTTCCAGGAGGCTCCAAGAAATCGATAGGTCATCTCCCAATCTTAAAATGAAGAGTTTATGTGAATTGCCGACGCCGTTATCGTCGCTTGATGAACAGAGCTCTAAATATTTAGGCCATACTTTACGAGGGTCTCGCTTCTGACAGGTTCACCGTTTTCAAGTCCGTAAACGAGAACACGTAATAAGGTATTAGTACTTGAAGATATCTTGGGGGCGATAATGGTCGAATTTCTAACGTCCATATCAGATACCACGGCCGCGCCAATTGTACCAATCCAATATCCGGCATTCTCAATAATCTCTTCAATAATACCACTCAAATCCTCGAGAACAGCATTTTCGAAATAGTAGACTGCGACGTGATAACTTTCCAAAGTTCTAATCGTTATTTGAAGAGAAGTGCTATGATCGGGATCCGATGCAAGTAGAATAACTTGCGCTGCGTCCTCCACATAAGCTCCACGCTGAATGTACATGGTACCGTCGTTCGAATGAATGTAAAACGTCGCATCATTGTTAAGACTGTACGTTATGGTAGCATTTTCTCCAAGGTCAGGATCGGTAGCCTAAAAGAAACAATATCGAATTCTCACGCGATCTTCACAGCTGGATTACTCTTTGTCTCATAATGCATTGTTAGACGCATCATTATCATCATCATCATCGTCGTCGTCAGCGTCATTATTACTCACGGAAAATTTGTAAACGTACGGCACGCGGACGAGCTGAGATAAGTTGTAGCTAGGATATCCTATGACACTGGGACTGTTTGAATCCCAAACCGGTGAATTGTCATTGATATCTGTTATCATTGCAGCAACTACCATCCTTGTTCTCACATAGGGAATATTGCTCGTAATAACTTCATATTCCGTATCCCGTTTTCTTCTCGCAGAGGCTACTTCCGTGGTGTTAGAGGTATCGTTAGAGCAGGACATGTCTATTACGATGCGAACTTGAGCAACATTCATATTCTTAAAGTAGGAAGACTCTCTATCGATTATCCGAGCATTCAAAGTCGCAGATTCCAAGTAGAACCAATCTAGAAATTTAGGTTTGAGAATTTTCATGATATGTGGCGGCAACAAGGATTTTCATCGATTCAGGTAAAACGAAATCACCTTGGTCCGGTGATTGAGAATATATTGTGTAGTTGCAGTCATTGTCATCGAGTGGCACGACATTCGAATGCGCAGATTCCTCTTCAAGTTCAATTACTTGGAGTGCATACCCAAACACTTCCTCTCCATTGCATTCGGTGACTGAACTGATTATCAAAAGTACCGTAGAGCTCGTGGATAAATTCCATTCCTCGAGAGTCGCTACGATACGAAACGTATAGACTCCCGGTCTGATAGTAGCCGTTACTTGCAATTCGGCTGTACTAGACTCGATGAGGATCCTCTCGTCCAAATATTCTGCGCAATAAAATTATCTTTTACAATGATACATACTGTGACGTTGATCGATTATCATAAAAGTTGCCTACCATCGTCAATAACTGTACTATAGGTTACAGTTCCGTTTCCATTTGTTACAGCTGCAGTTTCAGTCATTAAGGTTCCTGTGAATGTAGCTGACTCTTCAAATCTGTAAAGACTCTTCGAAAAGGATATCGTCGGACTTGCCACAGTCGTTGTTGTGCTAGTTTCCGTTTGAGCTTCAGTAGATGAAGTTGTAGATGTTGTTTCCGAATCCGTATCAGAGAGCGTAGTTGAATCTGATTCTGCATCTGTACTACTCGTGGTACTTGTATCGTTACAAATACATTCTTCCGTGACAGTAATCACTGGGCAAAACGTGGTCTCTGTCGCGTCTAAAATAGTTCATTTATGAGGAGGAGACACGTAATGGAAGTAAACGTTTTAGCCACGTGATTTTTTACCAGTAGATGGGAACGTTGTTACTGTTGAAACAGTGGTCACTGTAGAATCTGTCGAATCTGTAGAATTTGTCGAAACTGTAGAATTTGTAGAATCTGTAAAATCTGTCGAAACTGTAGAATCTGTGAAATCTGTCGAAACTGTCGAAACTGTAGAATCTGTGAAATCTGTCGAAGCTGTAGAATCTGTCAAATCTGTAGAATGTGTAGAATGTGTAGAATGTGTAGAATCAGTAAAAGCAGTAGTGTCCGTAGTGATGCTGTGATCGCAAATGCAATCCGTAGATGATGATTCGATAGGACATTCGGTAACAATGGTTACCGTCGTTGGACATTCCGTAGTGCATGTGCAAACAGGACAAGTCGAGCTGTCTGTAGATACGGTAGACACCGGCGAAGTATCCGGGATGTCGTTGTCGCTATTCGAAGTTTCATCGGTATTCCAAGTCGTAGACACTAATAAACAGTGGACGTTATGTACCTAGCTTAGCGCGTCCATAACGACGACCAAAACATCAGAAAAAATGAAAAAAATAGATTTTACCAATGTCACCAGAAGTTGAAGAATAATCAGTGATATTGGTCGTGTCCGTTGTATTTATTGGATATTCTGTAACCGACGTTTCAGTAGTTTCTTGCGAAGAAGGAGCATCCGTAGTGAGAGTAGAATCCGAACACGGCTTACCGGGTAATGAAATGTGGAGAATAGTTAACCCTGTGCCAGAAGCTCCAGATCTCGTAGCCTAGCAATACAAAGTGAATGACAATGATTATCATTGAGAGTACATTAGGGCACAAGTGATTACTTACAGAGAGTGTGAGAATTACGAAGGATTCCAAAAGAAGTTCCTCGGTTGGATTCACCAGAGTAACAAATAATGTAGCAGAATCGTTACTGCTGGTTAATTCAAAGTGGCTCGCGTAATCTGTACTCAAAAGGAAAAAGAGTAAATTGAAGCGTGATTCATAAAATATAATAAGTAAAGAAATACACACCCCCAATGTTACTAGTCAAATTGAAAACGACTGTACTGTCTGCACCTTGACTGAGCGTTATGTTTCCTTGATCAAATATTAGTAAAGTTCCGTTTGCCTGAAATAATTAATATGCAGGACGTCCAAAGGCATCGAATGACAAATTCAAAAAATTACTTACCTCCTCCAGTGAGAGATCGGAATAATCGGCTATATAAATTGGATGACTAAACTGAGGGGCAACTGGGACGGAGTTCGTCTCGTCCACGAAAATCGTTATGGAAGTTTCCGACGTGAGAGGCGGCGTTCCTGTATCCTAAGGAATTTAAAATATCGAAAAATAGTTATTACGAATAACGCCGTGACATATTTAGTGAATAGAAATCAGGTTTTAGTTCCACCAACCGTTGCGTAAATGCTGAGGGTGACATTACTGGCTAGATTTAGGAGTACCGTAGTCATCAGTCTGGCATAGTGAAGTCTTGTATCAGTGTCATCCTGAGATAACCAGGACGCAGTAAAGCTATCAGCATTCGGATCGGAACTATTTAAGGTGAATGAAATATTGGTATTGGTAAGATCAATGTCCCTGGCAGAGATGCTGCCAAATAATTGCAAAGGAAAATTAGGAGGAAAAGGCATAGGCAGGAAGTAACTGTAGGGAGCATCTTGAAATTCTGGATAATGATTATTCGTATCGATGACTGGTTGATAAATTTCCTGAAACGTTCAAATTCAAAGTATCAGTAAAATCTAAAGAAAAATTTGTAGAAAGCAGTATAAATTCAAGATGGACGCACTATACTTCTTGTATCCACGGAACACACGAATGCTATAGTTATTTTCATCACTGTGGAAGTCTGAAATATAAAATCATTCCATTATTGTTAATGAGGATCTGCCATAACGAATTATCGAACCAGTATAATACCTCGTACTCCTCATAATTAACAAAGTAATCCGTCAGGCTGATTATCAATCGACCACTGTCAAAGGTAGCATTCATGAAACTCAGTCCACTTGCACTATCAGGAACTATCGAACTGATTCTCACAATATTGCTGGTTGTGAAATTCAGAAGTGTAGTGCCATTCTCTTCGGTATCCAATATGCTATCCAAAGTAATACCGAAACTCCATTCTGTTGTGCTCACTGCAGTTCCATCCTCCCTTTGGAGGGCACAATTGCCAGCTGTCAATCAACATTTTTCAAATTTTCAACATTCATGGTGAATCACTGATCACCCAAACTCTTCATTTGAAAATTATTCATCAATGGCACACTATCCGAACGCATTGGCCGCGCATTTGAATATTTTATTTGTTGACCATTTGTCGGAATACCACGATACACGTTTTCTGTCAACAGACAGCGCTAACATTCCTCTTGGAATGCGGATTAACAATTATACGTTGAATTGCAAGAAAAATTCCAGAGTGCTGAACTATGTAAAATATGCCAAAGGAATTACATTTTCCTGGTATCTAATCGATACTAAATTTCGATAAGAAATTATTTTTAGTGTAAATTTTTAAGCTTAACTGGTAACGATGACCCTGTGCGTATCATAGATATCATAGTTACGCACTTAACTATTTAGCCGAACTGAGTCTCGCGCACGAGGATACGCCTGCATAGTTATTTACTATATAAAGCAATATTTAACGTAGTAGAAATTAACAATTGAGTAAAATCAGAAGAATCACTAGACAAATGAGTTTCACTGACTAATGATGCTGGTTTAAACAATCAATACCCAATGAAGTGTCAGTCAGTAAAAAAATATATTACTTACTCGAATCTACTTGCTGGAAGATGCAAAGCACAGAGCAAAGAGCAACAACCGATATCCTTCGAAGGATACTCATTGCACTTTGTCGATTAAAGACAACGATTCTTGAGTTGAGAATTTTTTCTAGTCAAGTGTTCGATTTACACTCGCACGCTTGTAGTCGATTACAAAAAGGCGTATCACAATATCGATGCAGATAAGGTACAGTACAGATAATAAGAACCACAAACCAATCATTTACATGATTTCGAAGATAAATCGGGGGCTGACGTAAAGCCAAAGGAACCGTTGATAATTCTTGTCCCATCAGGTACAGGATAATCGTTTACTTTATCATTCGTCCATGAAAATTACAAATACAATGGCATTCACTTAGTAGCCATAAATTAAACATCATCTGTCTCCAGATATGAGTACACCAGGATTTAAGTAAATATAAATTATATGCCGTGCACGTTATATATTTATTAAACGTGCTGCACGATATTTTTTGAATGACAGTTAGAATGATTTAATATGCCTTATAAATTAAAAGTACATATTTAATTATTATCATCGACCTTTTTTATAGGCGTATATTGAATTTTTAAAATACTTCAAGCTGTAGCAATATCTCCTGAAAGTCATCAGAAAATCGTACATTAAATAGTACGTTTTTTAAAATTCTTCATATTCAATCACTATATGTTCTTTCCAGCGGAGAAGTACAGGGAAAAAGTAAATCCCCAGTATTCCCTAGATGATATGGTCGCGCTGCTAGTCGCCGATTCAGAGTGATCTGGAGCAAAGAGAGACTGCGGCAAAGGCTGGTGAAGGTGCAAACATAATAAAGTGTCAAATAAGATGGGTCGAACCGTTTACGCAGAGGAATATCTTCTGTCATATTTAACGAGCCTTATGCGACCAGATGGCTACACTATAGGACTGATTTTGGGACAGGTTCGGCTTTTGTATGTTCAATTTTTTAAGTCAACTCTCATTCACGTTTTGCATTGGATACGTGACAGCTGCTCGCAAAGCGTGTGCGTTCGCGTACATTGCTACACAAATGAAATCCACTTATTTATTTTCTCATGAGACACTCGATTTGTTCTTCGACGAAATTAAAAATTTCGAGATTAAAATCCTTTACGCTTTGTAATTACGTTGCTTTAGGTTAGGTGGATAATGACTGTCTAATTAATTGGAGACTATTTCACTGAATTCTTATTTACAAGTAGAATTAATACCTCCTTGTCGTTGTAGAGTACAGCACAAAAAGACTATGTGGTTCATTTGGCTAGAACGCCTCCACCTGCAGCCAAAGATGTCATAGAGGAGACTTTAATAAGTTCCACAACAAATATCCAATCTGATACCACCCCAAAGTACATTAAAACCATCGATGACATTCCTGATACGTGGGTTGCAGACCATGCGAAACATGTATGTTTTATTTTATAATTGTCCTTTATATAAGACACTCGTACAAAATTAAATATGATCCCCCATTATCCATAGGTCACAAGAATGCTACCTGGTGGTATGTGGGTGCTTGGTATATTTGTAATTGGACCAGGCGACAGTTTCAATGACAGCAATTCAGTTCTGAGGCTTAAATCAGTTGTCACGACAATACACAAGAACCTTGGATCAAAGAAATATCTCTATGGCAATAATGACAAAGAGAATCTCATATTGAATTTCAACAGCATCACTCAAAAGTAAATTATATTTTTACCTATTGCAGAACTATGTTTAATCAAACTAAAATGAACATATATTCCACAGATTCGTATGTAAATCCTTGGATATCGATACTCCTGGGATGTTAAAACCGGCAGAATGGAAATTTCAAGCAAAGGCCACTAAGTGGCATCAACTCGAAGCTTGCATAGGCTTTGATCGTTTATTCCCAATTCCATTAGATAAAAATCCAGATACACTGAAAAACCAGCTACAGGTATAACATTAAGGATACCCTTTACTTGAAAAACGCATAATCAAAGGAAATCAATATTATATTGCTCTGCAGGACATTTTAGAAAGCATATCAGAAACGGTGAATTCAGCCTTGATAGTAATAGAAGGAGAGCACAGATCGCCCGATGACGCTGTAGAAGCAATCGGAAGAAAAAAAAAAGATCGAAGGGAAATGAAAAGTAACGATTCCAATTCCATTGATAAAACTCTTCACGCTAGTCTATATGTTCCTTGTGTGAGTAAAATTAAGAATATCATAAACGACACGATACAATCAAATTAAGTAATTCGTTCCTTCGCCGCAGCCAAAAATTCCAAGTTCGAACGTGAACTTAATATCCTGCAGTGCCTCCATGCGATTAGTGGGTCAATTAGTTAGTAGAACGTTCGTACATCAAAAGGCAAGCATAGAGGAAGCAACGACTGCATTAAAACAAGACATCATGAGATCCCTCGCGAGCAGATTAGAAATGCATTGGGACAGTCTAATCGAAGAAGAGAACGGATCACCCGAAGGTAGAAACCCTTCGAATCACCGCGACTAATGATTCGCATGCTTCTCATAAAATTATACTTTCCTTCAGAAAACGTCACACTTCACGAACCCCCGCGAAGAGTGCTCGTAGCGCTGCCCCAGAGTAAGGTGACGTTATCAGATTATCTATTTCCTGGCGAAGGACCACAGGAGGCTCTCGTGTCCCTGCAGGAGCTTTTAGATCTGGAAGTGCAGGAGAGCAGTGTTCAGAAAGAATTGGAACTTCAAGCTGGTGAGTACCATGAGTCATGGAGGAAACGAACGAAATATTAAACGTTGTAAATGATCGCGTAGATCCTTCGGAATTTTATGAGGACAACGAGGGAGAGGCGGCGCCTATGGATCGCGCTAAAGATTCAACAGAGTATAATCAGTTGATCCTCTGTGTCACTGCTTTCGGTCTGGCCTTTCTTGTTCTTGTGGCTGCTGTTGTCTTGCATCAGTTATACTAAACGAGACTCGAAAGGGAAAGAATCACATGGGAATCGTAACATATTTGTACTTTGTTGGTTATACGAATAAACTATGAGATTTGTACATTTGGCTAGAGTTGTGTGTGATGCGACATGAATTCTTGACAGTATTGGAAGTTGTTAATGGTTGAAATTTAAATGCCTTATACGTTATTACTCTAAGTGAAAAAAAAAGGATTTTTGGTGTCTGTGAGTTTGCAGGGAATCAGTAGGCAGGCCTTGCATAACTCACGCTGTATATGTCTATGTATAAATCGAAATAAATTATTTAATGCAGCATATCACTGGAATGTAGTTTACGGGTCGTTCTCGTAAACGCCTTATGAATTTAACGAATATGTTGACGTTTTCGCGGCATGAAAGTATTTTTATAATAAAGGATAAAGACGTGTATACATGTACGATAAATAAAGATGTTTTATCATGCGCATCTTGGGCCAATTGGAACCTGAAATATTTTTCAATTTCATTCCTAAAGATCAGGGATAAAAATAACGTTAAGGCGAACGGCAAAAAACCCATAAATTCCAATAATGATAAGGATAATTTGTTTTTCTCTTAACTTTCATTATATTATGACTATCTTACATAATAATATAATATATTCGATATATACATATAGAGTCATATACACAATTTTATATACAGCAAAACTCTCTGTCTCTCGCGCATCACCTCTGTAATAGCAATAATCATAATCGTACTGCAATAATTAATAATTATATCAATATAATATACTCTCCGTTACTCAATATTTAAACGTACAAATAATATCTATACGATCGTTACGCCGAATTTAACGAACAACATGCAAACTCGATACAAAAATTATTCATAGAATAGGCAGTGGTAATTGTATCTTTAAAATGCTCTGTACATAATTCAATGACATTGTGTCATTACACTCTCTGTCTCTGGATCTTCGCGGAATAATTCAGCAGTTTTACGTAATTTGCATAATTCTATTTACAATATCCTTTTACACTGTACACAACGACTTGAGGCAAAGAAAGGCAATACACGGCCATAGAGAGAAAAAGCATTCCTCCTCATTCAGCGCACAGATTTATCATAGAACGACCAACATCATCTCCAGGAAGTAGCCAGTGTCTCTTCTTTCTGCTTCCTTTTCATTTACTATGCCTTCGGCTTATGTCCCTTCGGTAGATGATCGGTTTTTGCGCTCGTCTCAAGTGGAATGCTACAATTCCAGCTTAAGTGCATGTCAAGTTGCGTCCCAAACGCCAGAGGCGTTTTCAAGAGAACGTTTTCCAGTTGTGCTATGGTGTTGGATTTCCCAACTTGGATCAGATGACAATGAACTTCTGAAGTAAAGGCGAATGGTCAAGAAGACCAAACCCATCGAAAAGTAAACGTAAGGAAAAGTCAAGAGATTGCACTGAACTTGTATGGCGACGAATGGATTCGTGCGTCCGCGTGTGGATGAGCCCTTTTCCGCAGAGGTCACCGATAGGACGGATATTCATTTGTATGGTTTTACAGATTCTCCGAACAGCGGAGAGAACTCCGGTCGGTCGATACTCTTTCTCTATGTGTTCTCTCCGTTCTGCTTTGACTACGGTACTATGGAGATGCGAAGATTATTGTTCGTGAAGTAACGTAAACGTCTCGCCACTCTTCAATTCCAATTACCACATTAAATTAAGGATAACTAAATGACGGCGCACAAAATAACGGCCGCAGCATCGGATGCACGGAGGATAGGGTAAATTATATCGACTCTATGCTTCGAATTGTGCTAATACTCAATTTAGAGAGACTCTTACACTGCAGCCATCTTTATCAAACCCGCTTGACTGCCGCGACCTACACTTGCGTCCTCCAGGGAATCCAAATCCAGGGCGGACTCTATCATCGTCGTGTCCTGAAGCAACCTGAGTCTCGAGGCTGAGAGCGGAGTCGTCACTGTCACTGGCGGTATGGAAGTCGCGTCCAATCCCGAAGAGACGCCGACGCTTTGCCGTGGTGGCAGCGGCGCGATTTCATCGATATCTATCGGCGTTATATTAAGAGACGCCAACGGTACCTCGTTGGCCACCAGCTGACTCACGCTATTTGTAGTGCTACCTAGAAAGAAATTATCAATAAGAAAAGGTGGGAGATTCGAAGTCTTTATAGGAGAGACAGGATTCTATAACTTTCTTTCTTTCCCGTATCAGACAAACGATTCGAAGAATCGCGAGAATAACTGTTTAATGAGGAAATCATCGTCTGTTTCTATTAAAGAGACCTTCGATCAAAATGGACTCTCACGGTAATGGCTCTTGCAAATTTTTCAGCATGCTTCACACGCAATCAACTAAAATCGATGCCTGATATGGGTTTGGCTGATGCTCATCGTTAAAACGTGGGCGTTTATATATGTATGTATGTACAGGTCGCATTGACAACTGTCAACTACGAGGTTCACACTTAAAACCCAAAACTCAATGAATTAGTCACAAAACCAAAAGCCTTCAATGTTTTTCAGTGCTTTCGAAATCGGATACCGTGAAGACATTAATTGTGTTTTAAAGGGAATATCGAGAATTGTATATGGGTATCCGATGGTTAATGCTGAAAATAAATCTCACCCATGTATTAGGAACATAAAGAGTTTGGGATGCTTCAAGTGTAATGAGATAAACTTACCGAACGGTACGCACTGAGCCCTCGATTATTGGACGTTATTAGAAAGAACAAAGAAACATGATTTATTGAGACATCATGTAAATAATTGTTTAAATGCTAAACAACTTATATTTACTCTTTATAAATTAGAAACGTCCTTAAAATCCGCGAGCAGTATAGAAAAAATATGAAAATCTTTTAAAAAACAAAATTATTAAAGCTGTTAGGAAAGCACTAACTTTGTTACTCCTGTTATACCTTGAAAAATGTTTTACGTTTCTGACGCTACGCACAAGAATATTGTAAATCTAATTCTTGATTCAGTTCTACGATTACAATATTCTACGCCTCGATTCGATTCAATAAGAATATCTTATTCTTTCAATTTTACAAAATAAAAATAGCTTCATCGTTCATTTTCAGGTCAACGACAAAGAAATCGCATGATTCGTTCCCTATAGTTATCAATTTATCACCTATGGTCTATAGTTTATACTATAAAGGTTCCCTACAATCTTAGAGCGAGTCCAAACTTAGAAACTATCTAATCGAGCTATCATCCCTTTTGTACGTACGGCCGGTCGAACAATTCATTTGAATAACCTAACGATAAGATCAAGTATTATAAAAACACAATTCCAGTAATGCGATTGCAGTCTGTGGAGGAAAGTACAGTAAGATCCTGATTAACGTTAAGGACACGTTCTTAATTTAGAACACTGAACGAAGTTTGGAAAATGGGAAAATTACCGTTTTACCGAGTGTTTGCAAAAGCGCACTATAACGAAACAGCGTCGAACTGGGTAGCGTTAACCGGGATCTGAGTGTATAAACCAAATGCCATGTGCCAAAAATAAGAAAGATAAACCGATCGAGACATCTATCGAGTCTCCGATTTTGGTTGTTCGATCGGCCGTTAATAGTAATTCGGCATTTCGATGTAAACGCAACTGGGCAGAACTTACATCGAACGCTAAATGTCGTCATTGTCGCTCATCGAACTCATAATAAATCGCCTATTCAGAAGATCCTCCTCCGTACTCTCATTCGAGCAGAAAGAATTCTCAGCGTAGGAAAGATCATTGGCCAGCGGTCCAGAGCCAAACCTGTTCACTACAAGACCTATGGCGGTATGCCCAATAATGGGAATGCCGCCAGCACCCAAAATTTTCCCTGGCAAAATACTCTTAGTTATGGGATACTTGAAGCCATGATCGGTGCACCGCAAATTATTGTACTTGAGAGTATGTGGCGAGTGAGAAATTCGCAATGGATCCTCGGAATAGCGTTGCGGAAATTTCTGAAGATCCGTGTAGACTTTCTGATCGTCGCTCTTGTACCTTAGTGGATCTTCGGAATATCTCTGAGGATACTTCTGAAGATCTATAGTGTACTTCTGCTCTTCGACGTATTGATCGTATATCAGGTTATTGTCGGAGCACCTGTGATATTCTTCCCTGCATCTCTGTGGATACTTGTGCAAGGATTCCTCGCACATATACGGATACTTCTGAACATCCGGATTGAAACGATCCGTCTCATACTTAATGTGCTTAACGCTCTCTTGAGAGCATCGTCTCGGAGGATACTTAGGTACATAAGTATCGTTAATGTATTGTCGCGGATACTTTGGTAGATCCTCTGGACAACGGGAGGGATGTCGTAAAAGCGTCAACTCACCGTTCATCGATTCCAGTCGCGGCGAGTGTTGACCTGGGACGAGGTTGTTCATTGACCCCGTTATATCGCTACCTGGATTCGTTGGAATCCCCATGCCGTTAGACTGAAATAATACATTAAACAAATGATCAATCATCAAAAACTAACAATTGTCATATTTCAAAATCATTCAAAGCGCAGTGGAGAATTTTACCTGTGGTTGCACAATCTTGACAGTGCCGTATGTTTTGTTGTTTGCGATGACATTGTCGTCGCTGATTCTTTCCTGCTCTGCTCTGTATTCAGGCGTCACGACGCCTCTTCGATCTGTGAAAAACAATCGAAAATGAAGATTCAGCACAGAGAGTATAAATACTGAAACAGTCAATAGATGATTACCGATAAGGCTCGGCGGTGCAGGACCACATAATACATAAAAACAGTTTCCGCAAACGTTTCCCTGACTGTAGGGATTAAAGCTTTCCTGGCCTCGTTTGCTCGTGAATGAACCTTTTATCTGGAAAAGTGAAATTAAGTTCAATAGAACCAATATCCAACAAAAGAAAAAAAAAGCCGTGCGACAGAGATATCCGAACTTACGTCTTCGTTTGTAGTTTGATTGCTCGTCGTGAGATATGTATGAAAACCCGCAAGACCCAAGATGCTCCAAACAGAAAAGAAACATACAATCCCGACAACTACGCTACCGGGAGATAATCTGACAGCTTCTAGAAACGGTCTGTCGTCTCTCGTAACTGAAAGCAAGATTAAGGTAAAAGAGAATCAAAGAAGGCGGAAGCCTTCCCGGCCTTCAATTTTGCAGAATGCTGACGCTACTCACGCATTATGAGGTGTGTGATGGCGCAGGCAAATATAAACACGCATAAGAATGCTAAAGAGACGATAAACGCATAAAAGTATCTGTAATTTCTTCGTCCCACACAATTACCGACCCACGGGCAATGATGGTCAAATCGCTCTGAAATTTTACCCAGATTATTTGTTAGACGGTTATGGTGAATATATCCATAAAACGTGACGTCTCTCCGCTTTCCAATAGCTACGTACCGACACAATTATCACATAGGCTACAGTGAGAAGCTCTGGGTGGCCTGAAAATTTTACAGGTGAAGCAGTACTTCAATTTGACTGGTTGACCTCTGACCAAAACCTCTTTGGTACGAGGTGGGGGTCTGTACGTCGGCGAGTTGCCATTATTTGGCACTTCTGCAACAGAACATTATACATGCCTTTGTAAGAAAAGACGCCTACGTGAAGTAGTTGGATTCTTCGCAATCGGATGACACACAGAATTCTTGCTAACTCAGCCAAATATCTCTAATCAGACATACTCGCTGCTGATAAAATGTTGATAACGTTTTACTTGTTAACAAAAGCACGTCACTGACATCGAACGATCGAATACCATTCTAATGATACTGATAACGTAATCGAGTGCACGTCTAGCAAAAAAATATACTATCTGCACGATCGTAGATCATAGCGCTGTGAAGATCAATATAATCTTTTGAAAAATCACATTGAACACCTAAAGCATTTTCTCTATTCAAGGACATTTTCTATATTGTTGCGCAACTCAAGGCATTGCTTATTAAACGTTTTACAAGAATTCATGGACTTTAAGTAGGAGAGTTTATATTATTCCATAGGAACAAATACTCACCAATTTGCTTTTCGATGTAGGCAGCTTCGTCAGGGGTTGCTCTAGGAATAACTCCAGGATCACTGAAGCTAGTCCGAAATAGAGCAGACATTACAAATATGAAAAGCAAACCACCTATCACTGGTATTGCAGGTGTTATGTGCACTGCTAAAAATGGACAGCTGGAAAGAATTTCATATCTTCCAATTATATTATAGACTTGCATCTGGAGTCAATATTATATAGGGAAATAGATCATATGCCAAAACTGAAATGTCTGGGAGTATCTAAATTAGTATATTTATTCTGGGTAAGCTAAATAATTTTCTGACGGAGGAGGCTTAGCTAAATGACATTCAGTGTCAATAATAATGTATCGATAATACGGGATAAATATTAAGCATTAGTTGTATTTTAACAATGATTATAGCTTACTCAAATGCAAAAAATAATCCACTTGTTCCTGCAATCAAGCAGACAGTGACATAGAAAACACCAGTTTGAGGTGCCATCATGACTCTGCCGTCACAGCAGAATCTATTTCTGCCAGGAAACAGTTCCCACTTCCTGGTAACGTGTGGCATGTTGACTGGTGATGTTGCTAAACTATTGGAACTACCATCAGAGTAAGAACTCTCTCCAGATCAAGACTCTATGGAGTCGAGATCTAAAGAATGGTACGACAATGGTAATCCAGACGATGTCAATTCTGGTCGAAGAGGCCGATAGTCTTTGGATATCCTAGGGTGATCATTCACGAAGTCATCCCTGGCCCATTCTAGTTTCCCAGTACAACTGTAAGTAACAGAAACGTGGACCTATGGATTTGGCAGTATACAAAGTGTCTCACAAATACTAATCCTGGCTACTGGTACTCAGGAATCGTTTTGAAGGGGATAATCACTATAATCACAATGTAAACAAAATTCCAAAATTGTCCACCGGGAGAGGGCAGATGATCCACAGCGAACGGAAACAGGAAATATGTGGCAACTTACGTTTAGTCGTTGGGTATGCGAGGCCGTCGATAATCCGGGCGGCACTTAATTGCGCTATGATAAGAAGACTGGCCCCAGGTCAACTTAACCTAATTCCGGCGAACAGCGCGCAAACAGGACGAGATCTCGTGGTGAGCCGTGACATCTCCGAACGCAATACGGGCATCACTGGCCCGCCGATGGGTGTATTCTATAAAAAGCCGTGAACTCATTTTCCGTATACCATCGTCACCTTTTTGGCCGCCACCGACTCCAAGTGCACTCACTTCAGAGTCATAATTAAAGAGACACAAACGAAAATCCATTGGCATCTAGGTCAGTCTCAGGGACGTTGTCCTGCACCGTTCGTGTCCGCGCGACTTCGACATACTATCTCGGAACGCACATCAGTCTAAATACATCCTCAAAACCACCGAGACTCTCCACTGCTCTCCACGCATTATCCGTCCCGCAATGACAACAATATCACGTATTTATGGGGAATGAATCCTGCGTGCTGATCGGCACTAGGAGGCGGTGGCGACCTCGCACTAGAAGTCTCTAGTTGCTACCACTTGCCACGTGATCCAGAGCTCCACGTGACCACCGCACAGCACTGAACTATTCGGATGACCGTTTACAAGGTACCCTTCTTCGTTGTTCAACCATTAAGCTTGATCTTAGTTTCTCACGCTTTCCAAAATAATCCTGGAAATCTATATCGTCACTTTTGGCGCTTTTATTTCTCAGCACTCTTGCTATACATTGAAGAATCTTTTATACGCCCAGGCATTATCAACGGTAGACTATCGAAGTTGAAATTTTTTACGAACCTCTTTTTGCAGCTGAAAATTACTTGGGCAAATTTGAACTTTAATCTTATGACGCAGAGAGAGATGACGCGATTTTAGACTTTTTGCCTCAACTTTTTTCTTCTACTTTTAGCGTGTATACTATATGGAAGGATAGATTAAGAGTTAGTTAGAACGAACAGAAATGCTTAACGTAACGTATAGAGAAATTGATTATTTAATGGCAGGAGGGCGTGCGACTTATCGTCCCCGTTGTAAAATAGGTCGTCGACGCAATGCAGTAGTGCAGTTGCGAATCTTAAAAATCGAAGAGCTACGCTTTGAACGGCACCCTGGCGAGCTGCGAGATAATGCCCCTAAAATTATGAACAGTAAGTGCAGCCAGGAACTGTTTTTGTATTGTCATCCACTAAGAACCTGAAGTTATACTTCTCGTACCTGTTGAGCCCTCGTTAGACCCCACAGGACGGTGCCAAGAGCTTTGCTACATGTCATCTGTGTGTTTAAAATCCTCAAGAAGAA
The DNA here is from genome assembly GCA_030142225.1 of Pachycephus smyrnensis. Classification (NCBI taxonomy): domain Eukaryota; kingdom Metazoa; phylum Arthropoda; class Insecta; order Hymenoptera; family Cephidae; genus Pachycephus; species Pachycephus smyrnensis. The sequence goes on along the minus strand of JARQST010000246.1, from coordinate 431,542 downwards.
AAGCCCACTAATAATATTCTAGGGAAGGTCTACACACAAAGAACCTCGCCAAATATGATGGAAGAAATTGCAAAGCCATGTTTACGGATTGGATAAAACAGCAAGACGGATCGATGAGTGGTTACTAGTGGGTTGATAGCGACAGTAGAGGATAGAGGAAACGGTCAGAAGCGAATAAGGACAGGAGGATAAAGTAAGAGCGATAAGGGACGAGGGACAAGGGAGAGAAATAAATAAATGGAAGGAGTACGGAGGCTGTAATAGGGTAGCTCCGTTTCGCTGGATATGGATATCGAAGAAGCGACCGCGGTAGGGTGAGAACGAATGCCAAGGAGGGAGAGAGGGATACGCGGAGAGGAGTGTGACTGAGAATGAGTGGCGGGGAAGTTGGGAAGGTTGGAGGGTGTAGGAGGTTTGCGAGGATCGCTGGGTTAGAGGAGCGTCATGGTTGACGACTTGCTAGGGAGGGGCAGGGGGTGAAGGGGATGTGAGCCGGCGGGTGAAGAAAGAGAGTCGAGTTGGAAACGGAACGGGGCGGGAGAATGAATCGTTGAGCGAGAGGAAGCGACTGTAAGAGAGCGACGGAGAAAGAGAGAGCGAGGGAGAATGAGAGAGCAGGCGGATGGACGGACGGACGCAAACGCTGAAATCAGCTCGGGCGATCGATGCGATAAATGGATGCGTGCGATTGGTAGCCGGGAAAATCGATGATGAACAGGGGGCACCCTACCTAGCCGAACGAACACGGCCGCACGGCCACACCGCAGAGGATGGAGCAAAGACCGAAATATCGATTTTTAGGCCCCTACGCGGCGGTTCGATGCTCATATCTGCCCCGTGCCCCGTTCGCGAAGCGCCTTTCAAAACACCGACGCGTGGAAAGCGTGAAAAAGCCTGAGAACCCCGGGAAACATCGCGAAACCTTGTGTTGCGATTGCACCCCGAGCCACCGACCGATGTCCTCAGGTAATAATTCGCAGTAAGGAGAGCGATCCTTTAACGTGAGCGTCAACGTCGAGGACATCCCATGCCTGAGACAATCCTACCCCTAGAACTAACCAGGTGTTTGCCGAGCCCATCGAGCCGAACCTTGCTTCCTACCTACCCTCGCATCCCTACAGAGCACCCTGTTATTTTCTACCTAGTCAGTCGAGTCGAACCTTTCGTACCCGTAACGACGTCGTGCCGTCAACGCCTAATTCCTTCGGGCGCAATTCGCGATTTTTTGCCCTTGCTAGCTTCCAGTTCAAATTCAATTAATAAATAAACGCTACTAGCGTTACGTGCTGCCTGTCAGCCTGATTGTATGCAAGTGTTCTCGTCCTCGTCTTCCTACGTGCAACGTGTGACCGTGAAAAGCATTTCGTCAAGGCTCGATCCTTCCTGACAGTGGGTTGACCAGTGCACGACGATGATAGACGTCTATGGAATACGTGTTGTTGTTGTGCTCGCATAAGGTGTAGTGATATGTCCTCGCAATTAGAAGCATCCGAGCATCTCTCTCTCTCAAGCATTCGTATCTTTAATAAGATAGACAAGAAATATTTCATCAATATTTTTGCCTATAAATATGCATTTTTATATGACCTGCTCAATCTTTCTTTTCGTCACAGAGAAAATGGCTATCGCTGCTTCCGAAAACTACCAGCTCAAGTGGCACAGTTATGGAGCTCATCTCCACAGCTCTGTCGCCACTCTCCTTCATTCAGAATCATTCGCCGACGTCCTTCTTGCAACTTCTTGTGGACGTCACGTAGCTGCTCATAGATTCGTCCTCGCTGCCTGTTCGTCGTACCTCAGTCACATCTTTCAGACCTGTCATTTTGGAGCTAATACCAATGCTCCAATAATCGTAGTAAGCATTATACCGATTCTGCTCCAAGATATGTCATCCTTTCCGGTAACGTTGATAAAAAATTGTTTGCAGGTTTTACCAACTGAAATTGGGTACCGCACCCTTAAAATTTTAATCCAGTACATGTACAGTGGGGAGGCCACTGTGACCAATGATCAACTCGAGGGAGTACTAAAAGCAGGCGACATCCTTAGAGTCCGTGGACTCTGGAGATCCAATAGCGGCAGCAAGAAGGAAAATATCCAGTCTAACAATCAAAAGGTCGAACGAGACAAGAAAGAGCAGCCTGCATTACCTGGACAAATTCAAAAGATCAAGCTCGTTCAACCAACCCCTGAGAAAGTCGCAGAAACTGTGCAGCAACCGGCTACAACTCAGAATACCTCTCAGGCGCAGAAGGGTGCCGAGCGAAAAAGCATTGAGAAAGCAGAGGAGAAGGTCAAGGAAGCCGAGGGCAAGAAGGTTCTCGAGGAAAATAAGAATAACGAGCAGAACAAGAACAAGGAGAACCTGGAGGGTAGCGGAAAGAAAAGAAAAAGCGTGAGCAGCGATGTAGAATCGACGAGATCCAGGAGCGAAGGTGGAGAAAATGTAAAATCCTTTCCTGTCTACTTAGCAAATTACTTGAAAGCCCACTTTCAAGGACGATTGTTCATTTAAACGATTATGTCTCAATAGACGGAGCTTAATCTGGAACTCCTGGTGAAGGACGAGCCAATCGATTGGGAGGAAACGATCGACCCGTCGGAATCCCTAACGATTGATCATGAGATCGACATCAAACCAGTATGTTTAAATTCAAATTAGACCCGTAAACCGAGTCCTTCTTTTTCCAACATTTTTCCAACTATTTTCTATTCTTATTTTCAGGAAATAGTTCACAGCGCGGACGAGGATGGAGACATGGAAGAAGAGGAGTATACACCGTTGACGTGCGACATGTGTAGTCAAACGTTCAATCGGCCATCGGATTGGGTTCGACACATAGAATTCACACATGCGGACATGACGGAAAATCGTCGAAGGAAACGGAAGGTAAGGATCAACCTTACGTTCAGGCTACCAAGAAGATGCCGAAGAATCTTGACTTATTGCTCGTTTACTTCTAGGGAGACGTTGATGACGACAGTAAAGACTTCCCACCATTGAAATGTGATCTCTGCGGTAATATGTATCCAACGCCTCAAGAATGGGTCCGACACATTCAGACGGAGCACACGGAAGAGCAATTGGCTCTGATGAACAATTCGGCACCTCCAAAACCAAAAAGAATTCACAGCCACCAGAAGCTCTGCAACATCTGCCAAAAAGTATTCCCGAGTCACGCGTCCATGGTAATACATCAGAGGACACACACAGGCGAGAAGCCCTTCCTATGTTCCTATTGTAAAAAAGGCTTTAACGTGAAAAGCAATCTGTTGAGGCATTTGCGAACCCTCCATGACAAATTCGTACATCCCAGCCTCTACGGAAGCAACGGCAACAAGAATGCTTAAAAAGAGCCTCTTATATATTTAACGTCTCTCCAACGTTTCCTAGAGTCTTTTCCTAGATTTCCTTTCCGATATAAAAACTTGAGCTCAATCTTAAGGCAGTGATCATACACAGCGACGACCATTCTCCTCTAACGTTATCTTTCTTATTCGTACGCGAGTATCGCAGGAAGCTAAAGAGTCTGAAATGAAGGTCGTGCTGGGGATTCAATTTTGATGATAAAAATTAAAAAGAAAAAGAGAAAAAGGGACAGCATGGATCGGCTTTCGTGTGAGTGTATTGCTATGTGGACAAACTCCTGATTAATTATTTCTTTGGTCGCCCGGTACTTCCGTGTGGATGCTGCTATCGATCACAGGAAAATATTCTGGATTCGCAAATTAATTTCGGGCGACATCGAAAGTTTTTTAGTAAAACAAACACACATAGATGCTTCTCTTTGATTTGCGAGAAATCGAAAGCGAACTTCTTCGGGTGATTTCTTCAAGATTGATTAAATCGATTAATGCGTGTCATATTTTTCTGTTGACAACGAAGAAGCAATACCAGGGCTTTTGAAAACCAAAGAGGCTGACTAATATTGCCAAAGAATTTGATTTCGTTGCTACTTCGAGTTTTTTTTCGAATCGTACTATACTATTCCAAAAAAAAGATTAAAAAATCTATTTAAACTTCAAGTTATAGAAAAGTAACTCGAGTATGCATGAAGAACAATGAATGACTTAATAATCTTTAGAGGTCTTCGCAGGTCTACTTGCGTGTAAAATATTTCCTAGTTTAAATTGCTGTTTACGATCAATTACTTATTTACTTAGGTGCAAGAATTCAGTACACAATGAAAATTAAATCAGAAATAAATTGGAGGCTTAGTAAAGCAGATCCTTCAATTTATTTCTCATTTAACTTTAGTCAGTTATTGAAATCTTGACTCTTAGTCATCATTTGAGATCCAAATTAAGTAAGAATTAACTGTATACTTCTAGGCTATTCCATCCATGGTAGCCCTCTTATTCCCGCAGTTCATAAGCTAATTATGTATTTTTATATTAAAGTAGTTTATACATATAGGCATAAGAGGTAAGATACGTCTATAAAATAAATTTTGAACTTCGATTAGGCTAGGATACAAAAATAAGATATATATTCGGAATTTATCAAAAAATTTTGGAAATGTATTGGGTTCTTCTTACGTGTTACAAATGCGATGCTATCAAAATACAGTCACAGTCAAACAAGGGAGGATATAAAACTTATGGTACTACATCAAGTTATCTTACTAATCGTGAACGTGTCACCCTTCTACGAACTTTAGTGTCAATTCTACGTTGCGCTAACACTGTGACGAGCCAAATAACTTTTAACTGTACATTTTGAATAATATATTACCTTCAAAGTACTCGTAACTTCTATGAGCTTTCCTCCTTGCGCTACACCTAACCAGCCACCTCCTCCTCAATTGTTATCCCGATTCTTCATTTCGAATTTTTGAAGGTAGGAAACTTTTTCTCGCCAATACTGTCTATATTAATTGATAAAGGGGTGACTCACTTTTTAAGAAACTACGACACTTTGAAAGAATACGCACAACGTTAGAATTCATGAACTGTCGTGAAAAATGCAATTATCAGATAATTAAGGTAAAGGTCTCTTACAAACGAATGATCCTCCAAATTATTGGATCTCCCTTAATTTTCCTCTTCGTCATCAATCTTGGGTGCCAAGTAGTATCTGATATGGCCAATTTCTCCAATCTGATATTCGCATACCAGCGGAACCTCGGCTGACATTGACAATTGGACTTGCGCGCAGAGTGGAGTCGCTTTCACAAAGGAATTTAGGTAGCGACATGAGAATGTCAATTTAACTGGCTCTTTCATTTCAACGACTACAGCTTCCTCTTGATTCTCTGTCTCGGCTGTTTGTGCCAACTTCACGTTTGCTGTTGATATCAAAAGAAGACATTATTGTTTAGTTAAGCAATTTCCAGGACTTCAATAATTCAACTGAAAATAGGGCCAATTATTTTCATTCAAATATATCCTTAAGAAATCGAAGCTCCGTATACTTGCTGCAAGTACAAAAGAGGCATAACAATGGATATGAGAAGACCAATGTACTTGAGACATTCAATATCCAAGAAAACTATTTGAAAAAGTGTAAACAGCTATTCTCATGACAGTAATGTCAGAAAATCAAAACATTTTTTATCTATATCTAAAGTAAGCAAAAACAACAAAGGTCTTACTAGAAGTTTCTCACAATTATTGCTCAAACCACTTAGTCTGTGTGGAACTTTCCTGGTTGAAAGATTTCAAAATGTTAAATACTAGACCATACAGTTTCTACATTGGGGTAAGTACTGCTTGTACTTTTTTCTGAAAATAAGATTAAATCGTTTGCACTGAAGACTCCATTTACCTGTTCCATAATCTCCTGCAGCACTGAATTTGATACCCTCTTTGGAACAAGCTATAGTCATGGCATCTCCAAATTGACTTAGATCTCTGCATATCCTAGCAAACTCCTGAGATGGCATTTTAACTATACAGGAGTACAAAGTTTCCTAAAAGTCATTTCATAAAATAATAATCCATTCCTTTCCCGATCCTTGACATACAAAAGCAGATGCAGAAAATATACAAAAAATCTAGTTGAAAAACCTACAGGAATTCCAAGATGCTCCTGATCTAAATTAATCAATTTCATCTCATATTCGGAAATCTTATCACGATTTGGAGATTCGAACACGAAGACAATAGTATCTGGATTGTCCCACGCTCTTAAAGTAACCGTATCCTCCGAGCTGGCACATCGTAAAATCTTTGACATGCTGCAAAGAAAAAAAAATTATTTTTCTTTTATCAAAATTCTTAAGCCGCAGCCTCTGTTCAGTGTCATCGCCACTGAAATCTCTAACCTGCGACGCGGTTATAGTATCGTGATATCTGGATCACTTACCAAGGTACACTCATACCCATCGACAGGTTCCTATCGCATCTGTACTTATCGAATCCGTCGCTTCTCAGATTGAGAGAAACCAAAGAAACGTGAGCGTTGTCCATGGCTTGTAGTTGGATGCCGCAATCCGAACATTCGAAGGTAGCCTCAGTAAGTAGATCCTTAATAGCCTCCAAAACCTTCTTCAGGATAACACTCTGAACTAGACGTGCTTCGAACATCGTGACTCGTTCCTTTACGTCTATTTAAAAGCCGATAAAATACTTTAAACTGTGCAGAATGAATGAGCGTCGGAACGTCGAACACGCGTCGTGCACGCAACAAGTACCGGATTTCGATTTAACGAAATGGTGGACAGTTTTGCCCGCGCTTTCCCAAACTCGCGCTCCAATCTTGTAACATATACTTTCGCAGGAAATAGAGGGCATCAGACACGCTTTGAGGTTGGTTTGAGCGGGAATTACAGAAAACATATATCTTTTAAAATATTATCCTTCTATTTAATCATCTTACATACAATATTCGACCACAGCTTTTCAGATCTAGCATAGTTTTCTCGTGAATTGAAAAATGTGAAAGGAATGTGACGACCGACGCGGAAGATTCATGATCAGCGAACTGAAAACGCAATGAGGATAATAAAAAAATTAAAATTTTAATAGTCAATACGATTTACATATTTCATCGTGAATTGATTGACGTTCCATTCCGTTTAGGATACGTCTACTTAATAAAAATGCTCGAACATGATCCATAGAGTCAGTATTACCTTTAAATGCACATTATACATACAACTATGAAATATTTACAATTATATGGAAGGTGATATCACGATAAAACCATTCCTCTTATCAGAGTGGTATTACTTCCGACAGATTTACAGTCCGATGTCCCCAGCCATGTTTTCCAAGTCATTGAACATTTGATCGAGATGCTGAAACGATCAAACAGTTATTAAAATAAGCATTTTTATTGTGAAAGAAAGTAGTGAAATTCTGAGCGCAAAGAGAGAATGTAAAATTACTCACATCCGTCGGCTCGTTGTCCTTAACGCTACTGTCTCGTTTATCTTCGTCGACGAGAGTCTCGTTCTCATCCATTTCCTCATCATCATCCTCGTCCTCTTCATCCTCCTCTTCGTTATCGTTATCGTCATCGTCATCATCATCGTCCGTGTCATCTTCCTCTTCCTCGTCATCGTCATCGTCCACCTCTTCATCCGTATGAACATCGGCAGGCATCTCCATCTCCTCGTAATCCTCTGGTTCCTCTTTGATTTCCGTAAGCATAATGGTTTCCTCGGCAGTATCTCTTTCTGCAGGATGTGGTGGAGGGGGTGCCTCCGACGCCGAAGGTATTTGGGGAAGCTGAGACGTCTGCAAGTAATACATTTATTGATAACGTGATTGAAATGTTAAAGATTCTCTCATCTTATCGCTAATCGCATGTACCCAAGGTTGCTGTTGTTGCTGTTGCGCCGTCTTCGCGGGCGCTACAGAAGTTGGTAAGGATGACGACAACTGCGGAGTCGGCATCAGAGAGACATTCTGTTGCTGAATCTGAACGGAGACTTTGTTATTCTGTGCATTATTAGTTTCGGCCTGCAACCGGCTGTGACTCTTTGGATTTTCGGCCGGCTTCGTTTGACTTTCTTCTTTACAATTGGCTTGCTGCTCTTTCTTTACGTGAACCAGCGAACCTGGTTCGTCCTTAACTCGTTTAAGATTTGGCTTTGGTTCCCCAGGTAGACAAGTGTTTCCACGCTGTCTTCGAAATCTTACTATAATACTTCTTGTATCCCACATGAGGTCATGTGCCTGTTTGTACGCGGATATAGACTCGTCCACGCTATTGTACCTTATGAAGGCGTAGCTGAAAAATAACGCAGATTGGTTATTAGCCTTTACATTAGTAAATGAAATCTTACTGCACTTAGATAATTGGACCTACCGTGTGTTTCGCATTTTTTGAGCGTATCCAACATCCACTCTAGCGGCCGAAGGGAATTTACTTTTGACCTCATTGACATTAACGGATTCCGGTAAATTTCCAATATAAAGTGTATAAGGATCAATTTCTTCGGGCATCGGATTATCTTCATCCCTCAACGACTTCCTCTCTACCTTTAAATGGCCCACCCCAAAAGGAATTTTTTCCAACTCTTTTATTGCCTCATCGATATTAACGTTCTCGGCCATTTGAATAAAACAATAACGCGGACCGCTAGGACTTTGAAAGTGGATATTTTGTATACCGGAATGGAATTCTCTGACAATGTCTTTGTTGAGATCAGGATCGGGAAATTTAATTATTAGACTCTGAGCCTTTACAGTCTTATTATACTCGTTCTCAATCTGTAAAGCTCTCTCTGCATCCTCCCGATTCCACGGCCTGCTAGGATAGCTTTGTGACATAGGTTTTCTTTGCTTATTCTTTTTAACTACGATTTCCTCCTAGAAAGACATGCACAAGAATTATTTCAAATACGGAATACAGAATTTTCATGAAGCTGTTTACTTACAGAGACGACTTTAGCCTCTTGGTCACCCGATTCTTCCCCATGTCTACCAACATGGGCTAGTCCTGGTGGTATTGGAGGTATTTGATGATTAGACATCGCAACAGACATGTGATTTATGAGGGCGTCGGTAGAGGCTGTAGCAAAATTATTTCTTTGCCAGTCCAAGCCAATCGTGCCGGCTACTGCAGGTCCAAAGTATGCAGCTTGGTCAAATTGACCCTGTGCTTGTTCAAATCTTGGATGCCTTCTGTTTTTACGATGGAAATTATTTCTCTGTATGTAAACGTTGTTTCTATTGTGGTTGAACCTGTCTCTTCTGATGTAATTACCTCTGAGAGGCATCTCTCTTTGAAAGGTACTGGTAGCTATATCTCGAGGAGATTGAGGTGGTAAAGGAGAAGTTTGAGGAGTCATCCATTGCCATGGAGGTGCATGTGCCCAGGTTTGAATAGGAGTGACTTGGGAATGCACGGGTCCAAAGACATGAGGTGGTGGAGGAACTGCTCCTGGAGGTGGTGGCATTGGAGGTAGTGGCGGCTGTCCTGGAAGCGGTTGATTGACAGTTGAAGGAGATGCTGAGGATGAGGAATAGGTAGCGTAAGAGTTGTCATATGTGAAAGCAAGTGCCTCCTGCTTAACCAGGGATTGTTTAGTCTCCCCATTCTCTTCTGTAGCCTAAAAAATAATACCCTCGCTAAAGTACATTAGAAAAACAAATGGACTTTGACATAAGTATGACGCAGAGCAAATATGATACGGCAAAACCGATTATAACGTTCTCCATCATCCTATGGTACTTTTCATTAAACAGTCGCGTTACGCTCAATGTAAATATATACAAAATTTATTGATACTCTTAAACTAACCTAGAATAGCAAATACATGCGGTTGAAAAATTCATGTTCATTCTGATATTTTAGAAGAAATTACTATAAGAATCTAAATAATACACTTACCGATCGTTTCATTTCGGGAATATTGTTGCCGCAAGCAACTTTCCGAGAAGAATAATTTTTAATTACAACACAAATATTTTAGTATATGGGGTGTTCGCTATAGCGGGGTGTCTCGCCAACACATTGAACAGGGGCGCCAACCCCTATTCTGCCCTATTCGTACTTTTCGAAGGACACCAATGAAATTGCAGAGCATTGCTCGAGAGGGAAAATTTTCGAAGTAAATACCAGTCGGTAAGAGAACCTTCTTCGTCCGGGGTGTCTGTCAGGTCTGTAGATGTACCTGCAGTCCCATAAGACTTTTTTTGCTAATTCGCAATAACTGTTCTACGCCTTTGCAAAGGTTCATAGAATTTCTAAAAAGACAATACGAAATCGTATTAAAACAAAAAATTGTCTAAAGCGGGAATAAGTTGGTCTCTTGATGAACGCCCGTACTTAGGTCCTCAACTAAGGAATTCCAAATAGTCAAAAAATAAGAAATGCGAATTGTCTCCGTGTGAAAGGATCTGAATACTGGGAGGATAAAATATGTAGGAGTGATAGGCGTTCGCGCACTATTCTATATTATCCCTTCCTAAGAAACGAAGGAGAAAGTCGAAGTCATCACTTGCGGAAACAGTCGCGAATTGAAATGAAAAAAAAAAAAAGAAAAAACGTCAAGCTGCTAAGGGAAAAACAAAAGTCATTGAGTGGTCGTGATCATTAAACATAATGCGGTATCTTTGAAAATTTGTTGCATTTCACAGAATACTTCAATTCCTCGATTCTCTCTTGGTCGAAAAAGATAAAGTTCTAATAGGAGACTCGGAATTCAGTTGAAACCTTGACCGATTTAGCGGACGTTTCTTCAAGTTTTATTGTCCTAAACATTTCTGATTTCCTAATTCTCTTCACCCCCGTCTTCCCTGTTGCTTTAACGGTATCTCCCACCCTGAAAGGAAACTTCATATAACGTAACCTGGATCTCAGACCGTCGGAAACAGTCGGAAACAAGGAGGAAGCCAGAGGAAGCAGGACGAGGCGCACCAATTCTTGGTTTATTGTGCGGATTTTGTAATCTCGAGAAGCCTCCAAGCTTAGAAGACTTGGAAAGGTTTTTGGAAAGTTCTCCTGTGCTTTGATCGCGTCGTCTGGCGTCGTCGCTAGTCAGCTCTAGTGAACGGGACACGCAGCGCAGAGCAGCAGCGCACGCAATATCTTTACGGGAAGAAAAAAAGAGCCAGTAAAGCTAAAGTTTTGTCAGTAGATGCCGTTGCTGGCGCTTCGTTGAAGGAGACTTTCATTCCTCTGTGACATGGCTACGAATAATACTGAAGAAATTGAGGTATGTTCGGCAATTTCGCATCCAGGAGGAAACATTAGTATCGTTCATCTGTATGGATTATGGAGAAACGCTTTATTGTCAGAAGTTCGCGAAAATTTTCGGTGATTTCGTGTAGCAGCATGCAGCAGCATGGTCGCTTTGATGAACTTTCCCCTGCGCCCCCGCGTCTGCTCAGACACCGACACTCGTCATACTAGAAAAGGGCATAACCTTATGTTTCTTTCGAAGATTCTCGAATTTTCTCTGTTAGTCCTGTTTTTCTTACATTCTATATGTTCGTTGATATTCTTGATATTTTCATTTCATTAAGGCACCGCTATTAATATAGCTCATCCTCATCATTCGTATAATCATTATGAAATAGATCAGTCATGTTTATCACTTTCCTTCTTGCATCGTATTTCGCTTTCCTTGCATTAGGTAAGATTCAGATTTCTCAATTTTCCTGTGCCCAAAGTACTCGAGGTTTGTTGATCTTGGCATTAACCATTTCGATATTCATTGTGCTGATTATATCATTGATAATAAATGTGGATCTTTAATGAGAAGTTTAACTGTTTCAAATCTTCTGTAAACGTGAAGCACTTTTAACATTGTTGAATTGTTGCAATAAAGATTAGTTAAATATCTGGAACATAGTTACAATATGGTTATGATACGATCTATGTATGTTTCTATTGAACCAGCTATTAATATACAGCTTTATTTTTCTATTGAAGGAGATTGAGAAGAAAGAGGAAGAAGTTGCTAATTTGGAGGAATTTCCACCTGAGCTTCTGATCAAGCATCCTCTGCAAAACACATGGACTCTCTGGTATTATGAAAATGATCGTACCAAGAATTGGGAACAAAACCAGCGAGAGATTACCAGCTTCGATACAGCTGAAGATTTTTGGAGGTACGGAATAAATATCTTTGTTACCAAAGTTCAATGTGTATCATTATTATTCTATATTATATCTATACTTTTTATAGCACTTGCAATAGCTATTTCGTATTGATATATTTTTTATGATTTTTTACAACAGTTTATACAACCACGTAAAGGCAGCTTCGGAGTTGAGGCAAGGATGTGACTATAGTATGTTCAAACAGGGCATACGGCCCATGTGGGAAGATGATGCAAATAAGAATGGAGGGCGGTGGCTGATTAATTTGGAGAAAAAGCAGAGAGCTACCGAATTAGACCACTTTTGGCTAGAAATTCTTCTCTGCATGATTGGTGAAGCATTTAATGAATATTCGGATGATGTCTGCGGTGCTGTCGTAAATGTAAGACCAAAGGGAGATAAACTGGGAGTGTGGACTGCAGATTCAGAGCGTTCGCAAAGCGTTATCGAAATAGGGTACGTTCATAACTGTCATTAAATGTAGATTTTTTGAAACCTAATAGCCAAAGGAATATTTTATGAGATATATGAATTTTATTTACAGACGCAAACTGAAAGAGCGATTGCGAATCACATCAAAGGTTACTATAGGCTACCAAATACATAAAGATACGATGGTTAAGGCAGGAAGTCTTACTAAAAACACCTATACGGTTTAAGCTGTTGATCCAGATTAAATATAATTATTAATATATCATCGAAACCGTCAGCTATGTCACCGTTACGTTGTCCTCAATGGGTCATCAAAGTGAAAGAAAAAAAATTGCTGAGCAAATGTCATTGAGACAATTTATCGATCAACTGAATAAAAAGTGTCATTATAGGAATGCTACAAAATGAAATTGTAAGTTTGTCAAAATTGTCTTGTCGTTATTATACATTTCTCTGGTGATACGTGACTGAGTGATGATTAATAAATGAGTTATTAATTGAATGCGGAAATTCAAGGAAGATTAATATAGAAAATTACCATAGTGTAAGATATTTCTTGTAAGCATATTTTGGAAGTGATACCCGCAGACTGCTGTATTTTTTCGTTGTATGCTGTCCAAAATAAATATATCTGTCTTTCAACTATTCTCTGCAATTTATTACTCAGTTTCATCCGTAGTCCTTCAAAAGACATTATGTTGTGGATTTCTCCAACACAGATAGAGCAGTCTGCTACGAATTTTATTTTTCAAATAACCGCGCTAAATCAAAGATAACGGAATACAGTTTGCAAAATCTTTTGAAATAATCCAAGATAAGTTTTTCTTATAAAATATATTCAAAGTAGTTCTACTTAAATACAGAATGTAGATTATATGATGCAATAACATCAGTACTGATAACAATTATAATAAGGTCCATTCTATCAAAAGGTTGAGGATTGAACCTCAACTCACCTATAAATGTTTGGCTCGCTTAATGTATCACCTTCTATATATACATATTTACAATAATAAAGTATTATTTGTCTTGAAACAGTAGATCTTCCACCATTTCTTTGATATCCTTGCGCCTCGACTTATCTAATGCGCGTAGCAAATCAGATTTCCAGGTTCGACCGTCACTTCGAGATGCGAAAATTTTCAGTGCCTATGCAAGAGAAAATATTAGGAAATTATAGAGAATTTTTTGGGCCAATTTATTGACAATTACCTCGTAAGCTTTGTTTTTGAGATCTAGATTTGTTTGACTTTCTATAGCATCAATTTCAGACTCTTTAACATTTAAATGTCTGGCTAGGTCTCTCCAAAAACGACCTAATTCTTCACTAATACATAGAAACACTGAAAACAAAGTAACATTGCAATTGTTTCTAATGCATAATTTAAAAAAATTGTTTTTGTCTGTTCTTACCTTTTCTTTGTATTTGTTCTTCCTTATTAAAGGAAGACCTTGGTATTGGAGCTGGATCATATTGTTTTTGCAATTCCCTAGGGTAATACATTGGTGTTGCTGTAGTTCGTAGTAATCTTGATTCTTCCATTGTTGTTGATGCATATGGTATATTTTGCACATATCTGACGTTCTCGAAATTTGTTGCTTGCAAAGGTGGAGCAGAAGGAGCAGGTGTGTCTTTAATATAAATTACAAGGAACAAGAATATAATAAAAATAATAATAATCAGGAGTAAACCAATGCAGTAAAGCACGTAGATAGATTTTAAATGCCTAAGTGCTCTTTGGAATTTGGTATGGGCAGACACATTTTCGTTCATAAGTACTATGTGGTAACATGGATTAGACACTAAAGGTTTTAATGCAGGATTTTCATTATTTTCTGTATCGTCATGGCTAAAATGCATATCCCTATATCGTTGCTTGTCATCGGGAGCATGGGTATGTAAGATATTATTTTGTGATGGCGCTGTATAAAAAGAGTTCTTACCACTTTGTTGGCTGCAACTTTTATAAAATGGTGAATACTCCATGGTCTTAATTTCTGTATCATATTTGCTCAAAGCCAAATCCAAGGCATGATCCTTCACATATTTTGTTGAAATGTACTTAAGAGGTTCAATATTGTTATAACGCAATATTGCACGTTTTTCAAGTACTCTAATTAAAAACTCCAGATTCTTTATGTAGCCCATCGTACGATTCGAGTTAATACAATACTCGTACTTCAATTTTAATTGATTCAATGCTATATTGTCTATGTGAGGCTCCGAAATTTTCAAAAAGCTTTCGCGCAATTGCTTATACTTCTCCATGTCTATCATCTGGATTCACAGTAGGTAATGGTACGTAGGTATCAGACGCAAATTATTTCATTCACTTTTTTACTCAATATTTCTGGGATTCCCCTTATCCTTTACTGTCTGTTGTACAAATTATACAAACTTGAATCACGTCATGTCAGACTACTATCGTTCGTACGTACGTAACCTATGCAACTTCCGAAGGTTTGTTAAATTTGATATGCCAAGAAAATCCTGCTTCATGTTACCACAAAAATGAACTAATAATGTTAACAGTCTGCCCATTCTTTTACACTTTCATCGCATCAGAAAAGACAGACGAAATTCTCATAAAATGTTTAGCTCTTCGCCATGACGTGAAATATTTTGCTATTACATTGGCAACATCCTAACTGATGATAACATCAGCGCGGTTGGACAAACCAAGAAGCATGGATGCGTTCATTATCTCAATCGTCTTGGTTACCGGCATTCGGTTAGCATCTTTCACTAAAGTTAATAATAAGAAGGCAATGGAACGCTATGGAAAGACATTGCCATGTCTGCAGGTAGTGCTCGCTTTTGCAAGAAAATTATGAAAAGAGGAAAAAATTGGATCGTGTACAACAAGTAGTCAGTCTAGTTTTTTTCAGTAGTGGCGGGTGATCGGAATTACGTCATGAGCAGGAAATAGGTGGAAATAGGCTGATACAGGCTGAATAGAGGGAGAGCGACTGAGAGCGACCGAGAGCGACCAGTAAAGACAAGATGGGATTGGTGGGTCGATTTCGTCGGTATCCGTCGGCAAGTGGCTGCTAGTTTCTGCCGGTGGCCACTTCCCACACCACACCTTCTACTGCCTTCTACCGTCGCGGAGACCCGGAGCGTCCAACGACTTGACTAGCTAAACTACCATTGCAAAAGGTAGGGAGCAGCAGTCTCCCGCGGGTCGTCGCAGGGTGTATGTGAACGTGAGATTCGGAGTTGCCGTGCGGTGCGGTGTGAATGTAACACTCCGATTAATCGAGCCTGTGGACGCCGCGCGAAAGCCGAATCTCAGTGGGCTGCTCCTCGCAGGGTGCTCTGTATTTTCCGGCTGTTTCATTAGTAGCACCGAGTAGCACCGTGCAATCAGCCACACATCCAGTCGGCCAACGAGTCAGTCAATCAGTCAGTCCGTCGACAGCGCGGCCAGTGCTCTCAGGGAGTGCTTCTTAGGCCTGTCGTATTTATTTATTTATCGATTCGCCTGAAACGTTCCGGAGAGACTCGCACACGCCGCACTGAGTTGACCAAGCCAGAGTCTACGGCAGTCTACGGGAGCGCCGTGGAAGAGCGTCACAGCGAGAACTAGAAGTCGTGAAGGACCTCGTCAACCGGCGACGTATACGTACGCTGTACCAAGGATCAAGGTTCATTCGATTCCAGGAGGTCACTCGTAAAAGAGAGGATCTTCTTCCTGTGCTTCATCGAAATCACCGGAGATTTTGGAGATTGTAGCGGTTATCTTTACTGGAAACGGTTGACCCGCTTCTCGCAAGTCGCAAACGGTACGTTGAGCACCTGCTTTGCCGATGTCTCCAGTTGATGGAGAGGCACCTCATTTATTTTTCTCGGGATTTACTTGTACAAACGGTTACTGGGTTCTAGCCTTACGTCGCTGCGATCCTCCGTCTCTCTTTCACTCGTGATCTTTCACTCTCGTGGCTCTGTCTCTTTCTCTTCCGGCTCCACTCGCTCTTGCAAGCGAAGGAACGCGTGTTCTTTCCTATGGAATGTCTCGTAACTCGCTGAAGAAAATTGTGCGGACTCGCCCGAAGGCGAGAGATCGCCGTAGTGAATTCGTTCCGGCGTATTTTCGTCGGTGAATGTTCCTCGCGTTCTTCAGAGAACTGTCGACTGCACGCGGTAGGGCAGTCAACATGTGCATCACGTTTGTCCGATGCATTATCATGCGTTATTGGGGCTACGGTTGTTCCTTAGTTCCATTGGTCGAGAGAAGCAAAGCCGCGCAGGACACTTTTCTCATTCGGAGTCGTGGAACGAACATTGACAATGATTCATTTTACTTGTAAAAAGATAAATCACGGGAAAATGGCTTTCTAAATCGTTTATCGGAAGGATTTCGACACGAGACGAGCTCGGGCGTCGTGACGCCAGTCGTGACATTGGCTACGCTTGGAACACCCACGTGTACCGTTTTACAGAAAAGAATAGAATGACTAAAATGACACGGTGAACGAGCTGGAGGAGGATCGCTTAGCTGAATTCCCGATTAAGGGATAAACAGGCCATGCAACGCTGTATGACGCTAAGCACACTTCACTCTCGTGTTGGTGATAAAAGAATTTCGCAACCGATTACTTGGAGTTCGTTGTATCATTTTTATGAAACGATACCTGCCGCGCGTTATCTGTCGCTTGAGGGCACCACGTGACGAGGTCAAATAATCGTAGCGGCTTCTGAACTTGCCGATAAATTCATTGCAGCTGCTATACCAGGGAGTTTTGCTAATTGAATCGTCTCATCAGTGGATCGAACGGTCATAACGGCTGCACTCAGTCACCCAAGATGAACAAAATGGATTACATGGAGGTTACTCTGCCCAACTACTCCTACGTCTTCAATTTTGAGGAGGAATTCATTCATCAGGACACGAGGGTATGGATGACCAAAAACTGGACGAATTGTTTCTACTATTGCGGTATCTATATGATACTGATCTTCGGTGGGCAACACTACATGGCCAGCAGACCGAAATTCGACCTCAGAGGTGTTCTCAGTCTCTGGAATACGGTCCTCGCGACTTTCTCCATAATAGGATTCACCAGGACCGCCCCAGAATTTATTCACGTCCTCAGGAACTATGGTCTCTATCACAGCGTCTGCATACCCAGGTAAGAAAAATTCTGTTCATGCATTTGCCAGTCGAAGCCCGTTCTCGTGGACTCGTAATTTGTTTTCTCCCGTTTCTTTCCTTCTTTTTCCGTCCTCCCGGGAAGGAATATTCCTGCGAACTTTCGGAGATACAAAATATACTTCGCGATAACCCAAAATATCATTATTTCCATTAGCAATGTAGTAGTAAAACAAAAAATGAATCATTGATAATTGCCTTATCAGTTCGACGAAAGAGCAAGTATGTCGATTATGTTGAGAATCAGAAATGAAGAGATCAAATCGCAAAAATATCTATTTTTTTTATCCCAGTTATTTTCATTTCCGAAAGCCGAGGACATTTATGCCATTGCTTGAAACTATTGAGATGTTGTCGAGGAAAAAAACGTAGAAGGTATTTTGACTTTCAGCTTCATCGAACAGGATCGCGTATCCGGTTTCTGGACATGGATGTTCGTGCTGTCGAAGCTTCCTGAATTGGGCGATACGGTATTTATCGTATTGCGGAAACAACCGCTAATCTTTCTGCACTGGTATCACCACATCACGGTCCTCCTCTACGCGTGGTTCTCCTATACCGAGTATACGGCTTCTGCCAGATGGTTTGTCGTGATGAACTACTGCGTGCACTCGATAATGTACTCGTATTATGCCCTGAAAGCAATGAGATACTCTCCTCCGAAATGGATCTCAATGGTGATCACGGCGCTACAACTGACGCAGATGATAATCGGTTGCGCGATCAACATCTGGGCATATCAATACCTTGAATCGAATCAAGTCGAGTGCCACATCTCCCGGGTAAACATCAGACTGAGCTTGATGATGTACTTCAGCTACTTCGTTCTCTTCGCGAGATTCTTCCACAAGGCTTATCTCGGCGGTGGACGCTCTAGGTCCGATAAAAAGATGTACGCCAATGGAAACGGTCATATCGCCGCGGATTACAGCAACGGCAAGCTCAAAGCCAACTAGACATCTCCAAGGCCTCTCGATCCTAAGTAAAGCTACGTGTTGGGATAACCGGAGGAGCGTATCGTCGTCCTTGTCTCTCTGCGTGCGACCCTCATCGATGTACGACAAATATCGTATGACGTGCGACATTCCTAGTCCGCTCTGGTCACATCTCGTTTCACCAGGTTACCAAATGCAATGTGAGAGGTAATTTTCGTCATAAACGGAAAGACTCGCGAGTCGCCATGCAGTCCTGTTGAATTCTGACCACTCCACTCGCCCGATCCGCTTTACAATTTTTAGACATATTACGCCACGCAAATACTACCAATCGTTCGACACATTTACGATAATTATCTGCTACCTAAGTACATAAAGTAGAACGTCTTTGGGCCAGTACGCAGTCGAATCCGCAGAATTAGCAAAAGATTCGTTTAGACGTTTATGTAGACGTTTAAGCGCTTAGAAGGATAGGCAGGCTGACTTCCATTTTGGATTATTAGCGAGGGCCAGCGTGAGTGGGTGCTAATGCAAGCTTACGGGATCTTCGTACCAGTCCTTGTTATTGAGATCGTGCTTTTTTGGCTATCTTCTGAATTTTCGAGGATACCGTTAGAGCTCTCAGCTTATTCCTGTCCTCGTCACATAAGGAACGAATGTTTACCACGCACGAAAAGAAAAAATGAGTAGACAAGTAAGCCCATCAGGCCGACCTTGTCGAGGTTTTATAGTTTGTACTGTCGGTCACGGGTTGTCTCTAACATTTATAAATATTTAATTCGTCCCGCGATAAGATAACGCTCTGTTGGGACAAAATCAGGGTTTTCGATTGATAAGGAAAAAAAAAGACACGAACAAAAAATGGTAAAGAAGTATAATAAAGTTGTTTAAATGTGTACGATAACACGGATCAATGTCAGCAGAGTTCACTCAGTGACTGATTGCGAATCGATCCGAACCAAAGATATCGGAGAGCCTTTCTCTCTGGCAGAGAGGACGTTCTCGGGAGGAGCGACAAGGTTATGACGTTCGGTGGACCGCGAAGTTTTCCTTCGAGAGAAAAAAAGAAATGAAAGCGAAAAACAAAAGATAAACGTACGCATGCGTGATCGAGCGCAAGCTTCTGCCAATTGAAAAATGAGGATTTGAATCGAATTGGAATTGAGGATCGAAAAAGAATATTTTTGCGCCAGCGGGGCTGGCCGTCGGGACGTTGCAATCGACGCTAATTTCGAATTAACTGGTGGTAGGGTGGTTAGGGTGGATTAATGTAGGTTGTGGATGTATGGGTACGTGGGAGGGGGCGGGGGGGCCCGAGGGTTTGACGCTCGATCGTTTACGATTAGTCCGATTCTATTAGGACGGGTTGTTAATAATATTATGATTTTATTATCGTCAATTTATTAATATATTGTTTAAGAGTAATTTATAACAAGTGGGTCTTTCAGTCGCGCGCTTTATACTCCATTGGTGTAATGTGCACAGAGCCTCGTCCTTGTTGCGACGCAAAACAATTCTGGAGTTCCGGATGGTGTTTTGTCTTTGCGTGCTGACGCATCGCCCGGAGAGAGATCGTGAAAGGTACATTTTGAGATGGCTCAATTCTGCCTCGCGGCCTAGTTTGAACTAGCCCGATTCCCATCTAGAAAATCCATCGAGCCTGACTGTCGCTGTCACTGTAAATTCAACAGTATGCTGTCGCAACGTCGCGTTTACTAGGGAAAAGTCGAAGGCTGTCCTGATGAAGAGAAGGAGAAAGACCGTCAAGGTCACGAGTAATACATCTTCCGAAATAACTGAAATCCCAGGCGCGTCGTTTACCTCCAGATTCTTCGTTCTTCCTCGTTCTTACGAAAGCTCATTCCGAGTGCCTATGGCAAGGGAGAAATTTGCACTAAGATACCATTCCCACTACATTTTGTCTTTCTACTTTCGACGTACTCCACGAAATTTCCCTCGCGCGGCACCCTAGAGTTTCACGCAATCGCTAATTAGCATTCACCGATGAGGCGGTAATGGTCGTCCTCTAAAGTAAAAGTCGTGGCCCATATAGCGAAGCATTATCAAGATTTGTATTGCATATAACGACGCGCGTGGAATGGAATGCGCTGACTTAGTAGGGCTGAGGAACCGAGACTCGAAATCGACTCCGTCCGCTGGCGGATCAGACACCAAAAACAAATTACACTCATCTCCAAAGGTAACGACTCCAAGACACGCTACTTGCTGCTTGTTTGCCCGTTTGCCCGACTTTCCTTGACTTTCGTCTCATCCAAGTCTTAAGGAGACTTGTGCATAAAAATGCCAGAAAACGATCGAAGAAATAGCTTATCTTTACTGCTGTTTTTTTACATTCATTTTTCAATAAAATCATTAGCCTACTAATATATTAAAGGGCACTTTACTCGGGAACTATTAATGATAGCGTCAACATTCTTTTTTTATTTGTAGGAAAAAACTTCCGGAATCCCGTATACTCATAATTTAAAAAAATTTTAATTCACAATACAAAATGGCGACAGAAGAACTGAAAAGTTTTGTTTATCCTGAGGATGTCATAATTAAACGTTGATACTATTAGTAGGCTAACGATTTTATTGAAAAATGAATGGAAAAAACAGCGGTACAGATAACCTAATTTTTCGGGAATTTTTAGGTACAAGTCCCCTTAAGCCAGGGTCGGCTCGTATCGCAACTGAGTTCACGGTCTAGGCCATAGCTTCGACCTGCTGGACATACTTTCAGTCAATCAACCATTCAGCGAACCAACCAGTCAGTCTTCCTTCCTTCCTTCCTTCCCTCCTTCCCTATCTTTCAATCCTTTCCCACACCTGATCTAACAGCTTATTTTTAACGAACGAATTCGGTCCACCTTCAGGCCACTTTGCTCTCGGCAATAGCCTTGCGGGGCATCCATGTGCAAAAGGCTGAGTTCTTCGCGCATCACCTGATCGCCTGAACGGCCGCTCGACGCAGCCCATTATTTCTCAGAGTCTCTCATAAGCGTCTCTTCCCTTTCCACGAGAAGAATCGAACAATTAGAGAAAGACGAGGAAAGAAGATAATCTTTCGCTAGAACGAGGCTTTAACACGTGATCAGCAACACGAGAGAATTTCCTGTTGGCCTTGGACTCCTTGCAATCCAGCAGGAACTTGGCAGACGACCAAGTGGGAATGCATCTCGAGGAGCTTGCAGAAAAATTGGCTTCTAGCATCGATCGAGGAATATATAGAACATAAAGGTATAATATAGGACGTATTACACGACCTTTCTCTTTCTCTCGCGATTCGCTTCAGCCTCCGTAGGTGTGACAGAAATCGAGAATCGAAAGACGGCGTGCCGTCTGATTCGCTTTAGTCTCTCGTTGGATTTCCGGGAAGTTGCAGTTTGCTTGAAAAGCAAGTATTGGCGGGCATTGAAAAAAGTAGGTCGATTCAGGCGCAGCCACTTGGCCAGGCTCGCTGCATCTATTACACGTATACGCGACTGAGAGTGAGTCTTCCTCTCGCTAGATACACGGAAACACGGAACGAATTGGTCTCCGACTTGCAGCTCGAAGCGAGATAGAATCGTAAAGCGAAAACGTTGCTTTTTCGCTTCAATCGATTAAGTTATAATTACTGTCTTAACGAATAATGAGTAAAGAGTTCGAATTGGACTCGCAAGACACTAGTCGTTCGTCGTCTTTAAGGCGTCTCGCCGCTTTAAAACTTATCTATGCCCTCGCTCTTCGACGTAATCTTTACGGTATCATCAGGTCAGACATCACGGTAGAAGAGTACCTTACATTGCCGGCTTATTATTCGTCTATTCCTTTCAGACACCTATTGTCTGGACTGGCCAGTGAGGCCTCACAGTCGGCAGTGTGCTTCGTGTAAAGTAAAAAAACATGATTAGCAATCCAATCCGAATGGAATGATTGATTGGTGAACTAAAACCGTATTATTAGGAAATTTCTGTCTCGACAGAGAACAAACTGGATTAGCCGAAACCGTCAGCGTGTCTAGAGGCTTTAGAGGAATCGCCTATGAGATTTCCAGTAACGTTTAGACATTCGTCTACTTAGAAATCGATAGCAATCGATTCCAAAGTCGAATTACGAAGAAGGGACCGGTCTCAGCGAAGCTGAGAGAGCGCAAGATCTTATAGAGAGTTTTCGATAATTCTCGATTACTTTGGATGTTATTTTTTTGTTTTTTGTTTGTTTTTTTTTTCAACAGTTCAGCGCACAAAACTTATTTGTAAATATACTTTGATTTTATTCATTATGTAACTGTCAGTTAATCACTTGCCAACGATTGGGTTTCAACTGTCTTAATTATTGCGATTATCTATTTAGTTTTATTTCCGATAATTATATTAAGAAAGATCACTATGCAGATGGAGACTATTATCTTTATTACTATACGTTATAATGTGGTATGAACTTGTTTTGGTAACGCATACGACAATCTAGAATGTTTCATTATGTGCTATATCTTCTTATTTTTATCGGAAACTTACAAAAGTATGAATAAAAAAAAAAGATTATTCCATTACGTAACGTTCACTTGGCACGCATGAGGTTCAAGAGTATCGAGTGCGTTTGATCAAAAATAAGTGCATGAATGACTTATCGAATGAAATAATATTGGATTGTACGGAGGTTACTGCCCTATGAAGACATCGAGAGGAACAGTGATTAGCGATTAACGACTAGCGTAATAATCGCGATAGTTGTAAATAATTTTATGAGAAAAAAGAAAAGAAGGACGATTTAAATCGAGAGAAAAGGAACATCCGCACGTAAGCGAGCGAGATGAAAAGAAAGAATGAGAGGAGAGATGCCCGGCTCAGACTTTATTTGTTAATTTTGAATCGATAATATCGTATCGTTAGAGCCGTCCGAAAATACGTGAAAGGATCTTTTGAATTTCGATTGTATAAAAGTCGAACGAATATCGCATGGTTTGAATTCTCGTGTCCCTCCCCTGCGACCCTTTTGGCTGGCCCGTTTTCTTCGTCGAAGCGAGCGGTTGGTCGAGAGTCTCTCGCGGAGACGTTTGCACAAACGGTATGTCCGACTTCGGGATCCTCAGTCATCGGTCAATTCTCATTGTTTCGGCCATTTTGCATTTTTTTTTTTCTTCTATCAAATAATTCTCTTCTGTCCTACGATTGTGACGCTTTTACTCGGCACTCGTATTTACGTTTTCATTCTTCTTTTCCACTGCTGACGACCGATCGGGCATGCATCGTGTACCGCTCTGTGATAAATAATACTTTGCGTGGGTGCGACAAAACGAATGCGTTCACCAGGAAACAGACATTTTTCATATTCCTGCGCACTTTTTGTTATCGTGTATATACATAATAACGAGAAATAAAGATACGAATTGAAAATTGTATTCCACTGTAATTCTGTAAATGATACTTTAATCCTCGAACGTTTGTACCATCCATGTTCCATCCGTTTCAATAATACCTCTATGAATTAGTCCCATGATTCGTCATTCGGCTAAATGATCTGCAGACTGCAACGATATCGTTACCGTATGTTTATAGTCTTTGTTGTGGTTAATCGTCAACCGTCATTAAGATGACGAGAACGAACGAAGCGCTTTCGCAAGGTGCTCATCAATTTCGTGCGTCGAGGAATCGAGTGGTTGTTGCGCCTGAGATAATAAGTATACTCACTGACTGACTGATGGAAATAATTTGCTGACAGATGACAATCGTCAGGGAAAATACGTGGCGTGCATGCGTTGCGTAAGCACAACTCATGCTAACTTTCAATACCAAGAGTAAAAAGTATCTATACGGTTGACACGGGAGTCTTCCTTTTTTTTTTTACAGAGTTTCCTGTCATATCAATTTCATTATACTTACAATGACATTCAAATTCGATTACAGGTCGCAGATTGACACGAACTGTAGTCATCGAGAATCGGTCGCTCGTGCGGTACCGTATCCGGTAAGTTAACACTTTTTTAAGTCTTGATATTGAATTTCATTCAACGTCAACTTGCGCAGCGCAATAACGAATATAATTATTATCGATGAATTGATATTTGGGTGGATATTACAGATCAAAAAATAATTTCATTTTTACATAATTTATCAATTTTTTGCTCTCGCAATCATAATCTCTGACGATAACATGTTTTGCTATTCGGATTTCTGTATCGACTCGTGTAGATTGCTTCGGAGCAAGAGAACATATATTAAATCTATCGGGTAATTACGTACTGTAAAAAAAAACGGATAGATGAAATCTGTAAAATCCAAGGCTGGTATTGAATAACGGGACGAAAGAATTTTTTAATAAGAAAACCAAGACGTGTTTACTATTAATAAGAAACGCGTGCTTTATGAAAGGCACTGTAAGGAATTACCGCTTTCGTATTAACATGTGCGTCAGTTTTCGCGTCATTTATTTATTCGTAAATCCGACGAGTCGTTTACAATAGTCAATGTATGAGATGCAAATGATTTCATTAGTCGAACGAAGCTTGTCATCGGACTCGTTTGTGTTATTTGATAGTAAAAAAAAAATCTCTTCTAATCAATTAGCCTTTAATGCAACACTACTATATATCTTTCACGTGTTACGTCAGTCTTGGCATTAAAATTACAATGTAATATCACTTCTCGTTGGGATCAAAGTGAAGAAGCACAAATATTTAAGGAACTGTTTATAAAATCGTGCCTTCGTCATTATCGTGATTGGATATTTCGATATCGAGAAAGAGAAATTAATATTAGCTTGTAAATTCTCTCTTTCGAAAGGCATACGATCTCTCGTGATGGTCGTTACGTAATCCCAGACAAGAGGTATACCTCCAAAAGTAATCTTTAACCCGGGATAATAACATTTATTTTTCAGGTTTACAAAGTACAGTCTGGAGTCCAATGGACCCCTATGTCTTCTTTCTCGCACTGTTTACGTTCTAGTTCTCAAATTGAAAAAAAATCAATCGGACATATTTAGAAACTCTAAACTATATAAGTAAGTTGTTTGTGTACATTAGAAATCACTCTCAACTTTTATGTAAATTCATTGCTGATTAGAAACTGTATTACGCTCGAAAAGAAGTGACTGTTAGTACATCGAAACGGAAATGGCGTGAGGTCCAATCGACCCCAGAGTGACTGTTTAGGGTTAAGACGTCTAAATGACAATTCTTGTATACCATTAGACGCCTTAAACAACATTTTTTAACATTGCCTGTTGTTTAGGAATGCCGTAGATTTTCGTTGGTTATTGCGTAACTCTTTCTGGTACGTTGTTCGATGATTTTGATCTCATTGAATTTCAGCTTCGTATTTTTCAGTAGGAGCCAAAGGTTTATTGGTCATTTCTTCCGTGATCGTATAATTCTTGATATTCTCTACCTTCATTGTTCCTTAAGGCACATTGACATCTTTATCTAAATTGGCACTAATCGCAGATAGATACACGTAGGCATTACGTGGTCAGTATAGTGATAACAGATAAGGTAATAGGAATTAGGATTTTAAAGAATTCTATTAACACGGTCCCAGACCACTGACTTATATACTTTGTTATTAATTAAGTATAGTTATATTTCGAGACAGAGTGCAGTAATAGTTTTAAAGGTTAAATGCATCGCAAACAAAACTGAAGTTGACAGAAGCCTGACAAGCAACGATTAACATTGGCTGACGGAATCTACCACGGCTAATGGTATTATGCGACATTGAACCCGTCTACTCTTGGACTTGGACTTGAATGTTATTCCAGTACCTACGCCTCGAGAGTGCAATGAAATTCTTTGTAATTGATTTGGAAAAAAATGTTTTAAATTCACTGCAGGAGCAATTTCATATTTCAAATCATTCGAAGGTTACGTACGGTGAACTATGGAAAGTTCTTAGTGGACGTCGAAGAATTACTCTCCTGGTTTACGTTTACGTGGAATATTTGAAGATGATGCTTACCAAACCCGTTGTACAATATGTACGTATGACCTTACGAGACTGAGAATACAGAACTTACAAATTTACGTTCTACTAGAAAAATATGTTTTTTACTTACGATTGTACGTTAAAAAATATTTATGTATGTTGCACAACCGTTTTTTCTATTCTACAACATTTTCATTTCGCATCATCATCATCATCATAAAGATAAATAACATAAATATTGATAGACGTAGTTACTAGTAAGGAAAAAATGCTGTGAAAATCGCTTGTTATTATTTAATTAATTAGAATATTACAATGTCAGAGTTTCAATGTCGCTGTTTTTATGATTTATGCGATTAGCAAATGGAGCATTTTAAGCACAAATGTTTGTGTTTTTGTAAACGACGATCCAAGGACGAATGAAAGAAATGGTAGTCTTGGAATTAATGACCGTTTTTTTCGCGATCATCGATTACGAGCAACTCTGACTTCTCCATTGTACTTTTTAACATAGAGTGAATCTTTGTTGAATCTTCAACAGACACTCTCGCCATGATATGCGTCTCGGAATACGTACTCTGACGTTTATTTTTATTATTGTGATTTGCTTGAATAATGGAATCGGAAGAGCCTGTGAATAAGCTATAAGTAAGCATCGGATGCGTTTTTTGCGTGTCTCGTTTTTAGCAATGGGAGTTAGCGTCGTAGACGAATAGTTTTTTAAACGGCCTTACGTCAAAGCAAATTTGCTATATGAGCGAGGATTCATTTGCTTTTATAATTTCGACCTGTGAACGATTACTATTCACAAATCGCGCGTCATCCGTGACACGAAAAGGACCGGACCAACCGAATGCTGCTTTAAGATGAGTTTATCAAAGTACGTACATAATAATTTATCCTTTTCTCGAAAGCCTGTAGCTAGCTAAAAGTAAGATTTTACATTAGTAGAAATATTTTTTCATTCTCGAACCGGCCTTGTGCTCTCAAGATCTCTTGTTGGAAGTATCTTTCTCTAGCTTATTTATAATTGTGTCAATGGGCTGAAGGGGAAAGCGCTGGAGCAGAAGCTCTTAAATAATAATACCTACTGTCCTGTAACCCTTTTACGTGACCTAATTGCAACGAAGCTGCACTATTTCACATGCGATTCACTTGTATAAATTATTACGGTTAATCCATGCATCCTGTAGGGAACATTTGGATAGGGCAGTCCTAATTTAAGCTATCGCTGAATCTATTTACTAGCAAAGGGATAGTAAGCTTTTTGGTATCTGTTCTGTCAGTTCACTACGCCGACAGATGTCAACACTTTCCAGATTATCGACACTAGTGTTTAGTTGGTTTGCAATATCGGTAGAGAATAAGTATCTGTGAAATGTACTGCCAGGCCATATTTAGATTTTATTACGATACAAATATACTGTACAAGGTTTATTAGAAATATACAGGAGAGTTACTTTGTGTCCTGATCCTTTTTTTTACCCCAATCCTCTGAAATGTAGGTCATCAAATCCGTCAATCCTTCAAATTCTGTTCTGCTTCTGGGAGGATTGTTCTTGGGTATTCTTGGCAGAATGGATCCCATTTTCATTCGAAATTCTTCAGCAGTGCTGGCTCCGGATATTTTCCAGATGCTGTAGAACAATATTCCACATCCTGTAATGGCGTAAACAGTGCCCCACCCCAAGGCTCTCATTGCCAGAGAACCACCAGTCTCGGTCATTCCTTTGACTCCTGCTATGCCCTCATTGAAAAACTTTGGATCATTCTTTTTCGATGCTGCCACTGCACTTCCAAAACCAATGAGCATCGACACGCCAGTTACAGCGCTTAGGAATACAGCAGCTAAGGCAAATACAAATTTATTATCGTTCTACACAAATATCAGAATGAACCTCGATGTATATAATTTTATGCGCCATTAGATTTACGATATATTTTCATTATATTATTTATACTTACATAACGGAATCGTACAACAAATTAAAATATATATCGGCGTACATTGCTGTTTACATTACATATTTTTTCTAGGTTATAGAAGAAGAAATTGCACCCATTCTATGAGCAATAGAGTTAATGTAAAGTGATATGTATGACAAAAAGTTACCCTGAAATTTTTCTTTTCGTTTTTTTATGTGTTCCACCTCGGCTGACAAGTCGTCCTTTACGTGGGAAATTGCATCGGAATAATTTGGAACAACATTCTTGATGTCTGCAGACATTTTAAAATATAGTCTGCCAGGGAAAACTAGGTAGAATGATGCTGTTTATTTTCTAGGGAATACGTGAGTTAAATTCCCTATTCTTGTGCATCTAGAGGGAAAGCAAATGAAAACGTCACACACGCATGTCAATTTTCTGAAGGCTGATTGTGATGTTCCTTAACTTTCGTCAACAAAATATTTATTTATCTCTGTCGAGATGTTTTGAGTGACGCTAGAGAATCCTTAATGAACATCGGATAAGGAATATATGAATACTACAAGAATTTACCTCAATATCCTTTAGCTGCAATGGAAGGTACATATAGTCTGCCAGAGTATTGTTGATTGAACGCATTTTATTAATCATTACCGATTGACTTCTCGCACTTTCACCTTCACAGGAAACGCACAGCCAAATATTTGTAAATTGCTTGAAGAGTTGAAAATAGTAGCACAAACAGGGATCGATACCAAGGAGGATGGCATAGAAAACGTCATACAGATCTTAGATTCTTTTGTCAATGTCAGCAAAACATTAGTTGGAGGTACCTTTTTCTATTTTTACTCTCTTGTCTAAGATATATTAATCAGTTCTTTTCCTCTGCTTTAGAAATTTCAGGATTTATCTTTGACGATGTGTTTCTAATGCTTTTGACTCATGAATCAAAAATAGTAATTGCAAAGACTGCTAAGGCTATAGCGGAAGTAGCAAAGATAGAAAGAGGAAGAGAAATATTTACAAATGCAGCTTTAGTGAAAAAATTAGTGTCACTTTTGAAGGAAGACGACATTGATATTCTGACACAAGCTTCAAGAGCCCTTGGCAATATTTGCTACGAGAATGGTATACGAAAAATTCTCTAATTTTAATCCCACTCAGTGTTGGTTCTCAGGGTTGATTTGATTTTAGAAAAGGGAAAGAAATTAGTACAAGAAAAGAATGGTCTAAAGGATATATTGACTGCACTGAAGAAAAGTGCAAGCTTGGGTGATGTCGAAGGTGCTGGATCCTTAAGAAATGTAACTGCTGGATTGTTATTGAACTTCCTTATTGGACAGGATGAGTTGCAGAAAGAGGTATAAATTCGGCATTAAAAAGTACTTCAATTATTCTCAAAGACTATCTATTTACAGGCATTGAAAGAAAACGTGTTACCTATTGTCTGCAGTATTCTGGAAGTTGATGGAATCAAAGCTGGCGAGGCTGCAACCCATGCAATGTTAATTTTAGGATTATTGACGGACTTGGGTCAAGACGTTCTGGATGAGCGATTAACGAAAATATTAGTTGACATATTGGCGAGTGATGCATCGCCAGAACTTTCGGAAATGTGTCTGGAGCTGCTTCACGGGCAGGCCGAAAATGGTAATTGGAGAAGTCCGTCAAAAGTCTTCTCTCCACGACTGCTTTTGATTTAACGCTTCTCATGTCTTTTCAGAAAGTACAAAGATTTTATTAGCTAAAGCTGGTGTCTGTGAATTGCTACTTAAACTCCTGGAGAAACATGGACCTCTCTGCACTGACGAAGAGACGAGATCCGTCCTAAAAGTCGCGTGCAATTTGATCGTCTTGATTTTAGCAGGCGGTAAATAATGTATATCAGAGTTTGGTGTTCTTCCGCATACATTTACAAATTTATTTTATTTCATTGTAGACGAAAGTATGGATGTGCTCTATGATCAGAGCCATGGAATTGTTTATAAGAAACTGGTAGACTGGTTGGATAGCGGTGACGAGGATCTTCAGGTTGCAGCCGTCTTGGCAATGGGAAATTTTGCACGGACCGACGCACATTGCGAGCTCATGGTAGCTCAAGGTGTTCATCGAAAATTGCTCCGACTGGTCAAAGAGAATGACAATAGAAGCTGCGACATAAGATTGCAACACGCTCTCCTTAGTGCACTTCGAAACCTTGTTATTCCAGTCTGCAACAAACCGATCGTGCTTGCTGATGGTCTTGTCAACGTAGTTTATCCGATGTTAGACATTCCAACATATCCGGTAGTCTTCAAACTACTGGGCACACTAAGGATAGTAATCGACGGACAACGTCAGTGCAATTCAACCTTTTTCTTTACGATCCTGTGCTTGTTTGAAAACGATTTAATCCGTAATGTTCTACACAGAGGAAGCAGCCATTTCTCTCGGGCAGAGGGAGGATCTTATAAAGAAAGTAGTTGAATGGTGCAGCACAGAGGATCATCCAGGAGTTCAGGGCGAAGCTAACCGTCTTATTTCGTGGTTAATTAAAAATAGCAGGTAAGTTACAAAAAAATGTTCTGCCTCTGTACGCTGCCAATTCTACGCTCAATTTTCTTTCAGGGACAAAAATGTCGTAAACTCCATAATCCGACACAGTGCTGTGAAGCATTTGGTCAAAATGTTGACTGCTCAACACGCTTTGATGCAAAATGAGGCTCTTTTAAGTTTAACTATCATGACCACCGTTAGTCCTTCAGAATCGGAGCAGCCAATTATCGATGCCGAAATTGGAGAGACCATGCAGAAATTTCTTGAGGAAAGCGCACCTACTATGGAGCCAGCTATGCTTTACAATACTATATCGCTGACGGAAAGTCTACTAAAAATGAAGACAGTGAAGCAGCATTTGGAGAAATTTGATCTGGCCGCCGCATGGGGGAAACTGATCAAGTCTCGAGAGAAGGACATCAGTGATCTTCGAGAGAAAGTGAAACCGCTTCGCGATTTACTGGGAGTTCAGATAGATTGAGCCTCAACTTTTAATCTATTAAACGAATTAAGGGAATGCGAACGTGGGATTCTCTTTGTGTCAATTCAAATAATCACGTTCGCATTTATCTCTTTATCCTCCGATTAAAAAGTATTACCTTCGCTGCCACAACACGCACTACTAATTTTCTATCACGGTTTTCCGAAACGGAGCGCAAATCGTGCAACTACATATTTTCAAAATCGCACAGATCCAAGTGCAATCCGTTTCGAAAGCTGCTGCCGCGCTCTAAGCGAGAATATCATATTTTAATATCGTCTTGTCGATTCTAAATGTATGAGCGTCGCGACGCTACGTGTCTTCTATTTATGATACACCGACCAACGTCGCCACTGTCAAATGTATTTATTTATCAAGAAAATAAATATTCAGTCATACGTCTACGCGTGTCCAACAACACGGTTCAGTTCATTCAATATCTCTCCAAGAAACTCCATGTACCAGTCGCCGCAAAAGGACGTCCTGTTCGTCGTTGCGCATGGCCATTTTTATTTCCGACGTCCTCTTGCCGGTGCTGCTCGTGCAGTCAATGGGAATAATGGGAGTGGTAGGCCATACGGCGTGACGCACAGACTAGTTGCCTCATTTCCCGTTAAAGAAAAACGTCGCTGCAATCGTCTAAGCTGCCACGTAATGTTGTGTGCCGTTTGCGAGTTACGTTCGCGAGATTATTGTCGAAAATTCGCCTCCCCGCAAGTGCAATGCGTGAGTCTGTGACGATTAGAACGTAGTGCCGTACATTCTACTATAGGAAAACATCACGAGAGAAGGTAAGGACTCGGTGTAGTCGCCGAAAAAAAATACTCTGCAAGGTCCTGAACTATCGAGACAGTTCTGTCGTTTCTCAATGACGTTTTAACCTTTCACACGCGTGCTGCTTGATTCGATGATGTTGCGTTTTCTCGGATATATTTCAACGCGGCACGTGGTGACATGCATGTCGTTTGGCCCGAGAGAAATGTGGATTAGTTAGACGCGGAGGGTCCGGTGAATGACACGTCCTGAGACATCGATGATCTTGTTCGTGCTGTCTTTGAATATTTCAATTTGTGCTTGTCGCGTGGAGAACCTTGCCAGCCCTATTTCTTACTATGCTACTGATTGTTTTTTTCCATCGTTGCTCGTTTATATGAGGGGTAATTCATTTTGTGATTCCAAATTAGATATTCATCTTTCGTCGAAATTAAAGTGTATGTGACAGGTGTCGCAGCTCCCACAGTTTTATCCGTGCCGGCATTTATGAATTGCAATTTAAAATAATTTCAGCTATAATTGAAGCTATTTATATTAGGGGAGCTTGCGTTGGCACGTTCTTAGTACAGTCGAATGTAATCTTGTTCGTTCTTGACTAGTTGATTCAGTGGCACTTTATGAACGTGAAGACGCACTCGTATTTTTTTTTCTCTTCCAATGGTAATAGCACAATCGTATGCCACGTGTAATCGCGCACATCGTATTTTAACGTCGAACTTATATTTTTAGATATTGAATACTAACTCACAATGAACGGTATCTTGTGAGCAAACATAAAGTCTGCTAGCCCCTGGTAGTTGCAGGTCAAGTCTGTTTACCCTGAATCAACATTGAATTGTTGGAGCAATATGATAAGAAAAATATGTTATATATAATACAATTGTACCTGGTTCTACAATCAAAATTATTGGTCTATATCGAAGAATACTTATGAGTCATCAAATTATTATCTCGTCTGAAATTCTTATCTATCATTTATATAGTTCAAGTACAAGTATGTTGACTCAAGAAACGTTACATTGACATAATTTGCATTTTTTATTTCAGCAACTCTCTAATACAACATAATGTCTCAGCCAGGTGGTTACCACCAATATCAACTATTCCCAGAACCTGCTACTACGTTAAAGAGCACATTACCACCAATGATCAATGGTCAACCCAATGCCATGCCGCCTATGCAAAATGGTGTCCAAAACCCCCATATTAATCCTCTCGGTAAGGACCTATTAAGAAAGACATGTCATTATATTATTCTCCAATTTTTGTCCAGATGTTTAATTTGGAAAATGCATGTTTTAGGTACACCATCGTCACAATCATCGCGAGACCCTTCGAGGGAACCATCTAGAGATCCATCACCAACCCAGTTTCTTCACAATCAGTACAGACCTCAATTACCCAGGCCTCCGATGCCTCCCATTAATGGACAGCAGTTAGGAAATAGAAATCCCATCTCACAACCACCGCGAGTCACACATGTTCCACAAGATAGATCAGTTCTAACACCAGCACACAATGTTAGTAATCAAACTGGTCCTGGTGCGCCAACTTCAAACCCTACATCTATCGTAAATTCATCCGTATCGGCCTCCACGTTAGCTGCGTCGTATACAAGCACGCAAACTCCAACGCAAGCTTCCAGTTCACAGTCATCTTTTCCTGCAAGCGACATCTCCCCAACTACCACGAGTCAAACAACGTCAGTTGAATCGGGTGTCAACGCGGTGAACTATTCGGTCACTTCTGGAGGATTAAAAAAATCTGAACATCCCGGACAAAATCTTGTTTTTCCGCCGATGTTGGGACAACCCCAGAATACCGGAAACACGAATGATCTTGGTAAAGTTCAACTCCCAGCTGGAAACACGCATGTCTTGAATCATCAGTCCCAAGCACATCAACTCTCGACTGTCAGTAGTCAACCGTTATATTCATCCAGTGCGACTACGGCATCAGTTCAACAGCAGTTGAGTCGAAGCAATCAAAATTTGCCAACATCACTGTCGCAAATTCAAAGCCAAAATTCTCCTGGATTAGATCAGAAACCGCCAAGTGTTCTAACCATGGCCTCCACTGTAAATCAGCTACCCCAAAGTTTAAATAAACCACAGAATATCGCTCCGCCTCAAAGCCGTAGTGAAACTTTCCAAGGATCGCTTCCTCCAAGTGTGACAGTACCAAGAAGTCAACCTCAACAGAATATTTTTGGACCTCCACGAGGAAATGCTTCGTCGATACAGAACGTGTCAGGTTATCCACAACAGCAGCCTAAGTTAGGAAGTGCGCAGGATTTATCGACAGGTGTAGAGAAAATGCCGTCTAGCGTGCAAAACACGAGTGCCAACACGCAGAATTTATTCGGCAACACAAGTCAGAATTTATCTGGACTGCAAAACCTTTCTGGTCCTCCGCAACCAAGACCTCAAAGCCAGTATCCTACGCAGCTACCTGCTCAACAAAATTTATTTGGTAGCCAGTCAAATTTGCCTCAGCAAACTCAAAATATGTATGGGAGTCAACCGAATTTAGCTAGTCAAAGGAAATATCCACAAAGTAGTCCTTATGGGGTGCAGCAGACCGTTGCCACTGCCAATTTGTCGGGCCCCACGTTGTCGGGTCCACAAAGACCTGGTGCACCCCCCACTGGATCAGGACAGTATCAGGTAGGACCTGGTATTCAACCTCCTCCAGGGCAGCTCATGGTAAGTTTCTTCTTTGATATCAAAAATCTTTTATCATGACTGATTCTCATATTTATTACAGCAAGGTCAATACGATCCGCGCTCACAGTATCCTGGTCAAATGACTAATGTTCCTTTGGACAATATGTCAAAAAGGTATCCCGGATCTTATCCAGATCAGATGAATCAATTAAACAATCAGATGAGTGGTATGTCTGTTGCTCAGGCAGGCTTCAATAAGCTATGGGTACGTTATCAGCTGCGTAGCGTAGTGCGCGAGTTTAAGATACTACAGATTAATTATTCCAGGGCAAGGAATCCGTTGACTTATTGCAATGCAGAAACATATTACCATCGGAAAAAGTGGAACCGCCGAAGATCACTCTGCACCAGGAATTTCTAGACAGTGTCAATTGCAGTCCGGAGTGAGTTTCATAATCGTTCAGATCGTCTTATCAAATGAGAACAAAGGAATGAATGGTTCGACTATACAATGTTATCTTTCCTCGACAGTATTTTCAGGTGTACTCTGACGAAAATTCCAGAGTCGAATTCACTTCTGCAAAAGTCGAGGTTGCCATTGGGAGTTCTCATACATCCCTTCAAAGATCTAAATGTAAGATGCACCATGCGTAAACCCTGTGAATTTAAGATTTCTAGGAATATGAAAAAAAATTTAGAATGTGTTTCAGCATTTGCCCGTGATACAATGCAGCACGATCGTGCGCTGCCGGGCTTGTAGAACCTATATTAATCCATTCGTGTATTTCGTCGACGCCAAACGATGGAAGTGCAATCTTTGCTACAGGGTGAATGAACGTTAGTATCAAGATAATTTACCTTAGAATATATCAATTGGAGGATAATCTGTTACGTACGATTGCAGTTCCTGAGGAGTTCCAGTTCGATCCTGTAAGTAAATCGTACGGAGATCCTTCGCGAAGACCGGAAGTGAAGACCAGTACGATTGAATTCATAGCGCCTAGTGAATACATGGTGAGTCTTTGATTCCCTAAAACCTTGAAAAGTTTACATAGCTGCAGTAACAGATGTTTTTTTCTTTGTTCTGTTGCAGCTGCGACCGCCGCAACCAGCAGTTTATCTTTTTATTCTGGATGTATCGAGATTAGCTGTGGAAAGTGGATACCTCACTGTAGTATGCAACACGATAGCTGAAGAATTGGGGAGATTACCGGGCGATGGAAGAACTCAGGTTGGATTCCTTGCCGTGGATTCGGCAATCCACTTCTACAGCATGCCCGACAATGTCTCTCAGCCCCATGAGATGATTATGCTGGATGTCGAGGGTGAGCGAACATTCCCAATGACTGTTCACTGGCTGTTCACGTTGATGAACGTGATTTTCTTTTAGATGTGTTCTTGCCTTGTCCGGAAAACTTGATAGTCAATCTGAAGGAACGCGAGGAACTCGTAAGAGATCTCTTGGCGCAACTCCCAACAATGTTCCAGGGTACACACGACACGAACAATGCCCTGGGTGCGGGACTGCAAGCGGCATTCAAACTCATGGTGAATATAGATTATAAATGGGAAGTATTCGAATATGATTTATGAAAAATACTTAATTGCATGGTAAATTGACGTTCATAGTCTCCTACGGGCGGAAGAGTAACTGTGTTTCAAACGTGCCTGCCCAACTTGGGACCTGGTGCTCTGCAACCGAGGGAGGATCCTAACAATAGAGCCGGTAAAGATGTGCCGCATCTCAATCCAGCGACAGACTTTTACAAACGTCTTGCCCTGGATTGTAGCGGACAGCAAATCGCAGTAGATTTGTTCCTGCTGAATAGTCAGTACAGCGACCTGGCCACATTGTGTAAGTTGTCTTTGTTTCATTAAACCATTTAGCACGAGGTACCTCTTGCAAATGGACAGATTGGAAAATATTTATTTTTCAGCCGGTATGTGCAAGTTCTCCGGTGGGTGCATCTATCACTTGCCGTTATTCCGATTGAACAAGCCTCAGCATACGGAAATCTTGGAAAGGATGCTCCGCCGTTATTTAACGCGGAAGATCGGTTTCGAAGCCGTGATGAGGATACGCTGCACGCGTGGTCTTAGCATTCATACCTTCCATGGAAACTTCTTCGTTAGGTCTACCGATCTGCTGAGTTTGCCAAACGTCAATCCGGATGCTGGATTTGGAATGCAGATTTCGATCGAAGAAAATCTCTCGGACGTTCAGAGCGTGTGTTTCCAGGCAGCGCTCCTGTACACGTCGAGTCGAGGTAAGAAGGAATCAGGAGTGGGTGAAAGAAGAATGATTTAAATGAATTTTACTTGATTCCAGGAGAAAGACGCATCAGGGTACACACACTGTGCCTGCCAGTAGCAGGAAGTCTTACGGATATCCTATACTCGGCCGACCAACAATGTATAGTAGGACTTTTATCTAAAATGGGTAAGTTGTAGTTCAAGGTTCACAACAAGTATTCTATAGCCAAAATCATAAAACCTGTACTTGTAAATTCCCAGCTGTGGACAGATCACAGCAGTCTTCGTTGTCGGACGCCCGTGATGCTCTGATAAACGTAGCAATCGACGTGTTGTCCGCATATAAACTTTCTCAATCGGTTGGCGCCTCTGGTGGACTCTTAGCACCCGCAAATTTGAAATTACTGCCACTATACATAATCGCTTTATTGAAATTCGTAAGTTGATGGATCATTCGATATTTTTGAAATATCTAAAGAGATGCTTGTGCAGCTTTTAATACACTGGCTGTTCTTTTATGATTTTTCTAGGCTGCGTTTAGATCAGGAACGAGCACGCGATTAGACGATCGCGTGTATTCCATGTGCCAGCTGAAGGCTTTACCTCTTTACCAGCTTATTCAATTGGTGTACCCGGACCTGTATAACGTGCACGCCCTGGACGATCATAATGTCATCGACATCGATGGTAAAATTTGCCCGCAGCCACCGAGATTACATTTGTCCGCAGAGAAGCTGGATTCGCGCGGTGCCTTCCTGATGGATGCTGGAGACAGAATATTTATATACGTCGGCAAGAACATTCACCAAACATTCTGCAGTAACGTGCTGGGTGTTCCTGCTTTTGTTTCCATACCGGAGGAAATGGTGCGTGCCCTCGACGATCCCTTCAAGAGTAAAACACATTTATTTTGCTTCTACGTAAAGCATTATTTTGTCTGTCAATAGTACGAGTTACCAGAACTGAACACAGTCGAGAGCGAGAGACTTCGTAATTTCGTGTTCAGCCTTCAGGAAGACAAGCCGTACTATGCGCCTTTGCAAATCATACGGTAAACTTGCAAATATAAATTAACTAAGAGTCAATTTGGAATTGTATGCATGGCTAGGATGATAGGTGTGAAATACACGCATTTCTTTATTTTCAGTGATGACAGCCACTTTAGAAAGTTATTCACAGAACGGCTGATCGAAGATCGAGTCGAGTCAGCCCTGAGTTACTACGAATTTTTGCAGCACTTAAAGACTCAGGTAAAGTAGTGACGATTTTAAATAACGATGGCGCGGTCCGGGATTCTAAAGATTGATGGAGTCGTGAAGATTCGACGGTCTGTATGACGAAGGTACGATTGGTAGGGAAAAGGTTGGGATTTATCGATTGATTGTGAACGCACGAAAAAGAATCGATCGCAAAGTGTGCCTGGAGTCAAAGGAAGCGTCTCAAGTGTTAGTACCTTTCGAAGCAAGTTCACAGGGAGATAACGAATAAGTGATAACAACGCGAGAACAAGGGAGGCCGAGGAACGATATAAATATACATATATAAATATATAGGTATATGCCATAGAGAAGGGGAGTAACAGGATAGCTTGATAAGAGGCGACACGTTAGAGCATTTAAGAGAGGAGCAGTAGATTGTAATTACTGTTATATCATCATTAATCCTATCGTGTACGATTAAAAAGTGCAAATAATTATCGATATCGCGTATGTATCTATAATTGCGTTTGTTGTATCTTCTATGTGGTGCGAATCGATCGACTCCTTTTCTCAAGTCGTGTGTGGCTGTGCCAGCCAAGAACTCGCCACGATATCTTACCCCTTCGAGGAATAAATAAAAAGTTTTTCTTTCCGAGGGGGCAAGAAGGGAGGGACTATGACATTTCTATAAAGATACGCAGCTACCATAAAAATGGATATGCAGTCACCTCGGCGGAGAGAGGGAGAGAGAGAGATTGATATCGGTCACGATTATGGCAACGGCCTGATATTTTATGCGAATCGAGGAAATCGTTCACTCGTGCCAATTCTGCTATCGTCCTTTTGATACACAGCGTGTATGGTTTGCCAATTGGCAAGATTGAGAACAGAGGGCCGCGCGCATTCGTTTAAAAGAAAAAAGAGCACGATTCCAATAGGTAATTCCAATTTGTAAATTACGCCAGATTTTCGCAAGAACTCGTCTTTTTAATTTTTTGGCTTCTTTCGTACGTGAACGTCGGTGACCTTTGATCTGAGATTATTACGACGTTAATTCCTCATTCTATGTATACACGTATATTTCGAGAAGGGACGATCGATCTGCGAAATTGGCGAGATTAAGGTTCGCGCAACGGTTTCGCCTTTTTTTAAATAAATATATAAAGATACACATTTACACGTAGAGAGGTCGTATACCAGGCGCGCGCTTTTGTAAAATATAAACCCGCGTAGTAACAGTGACGAAAAAAAAAAGAAAAAAGGAAATAGAGGACGAAGGAAAAGTGTCTTGCATAAAAACTCTCAATGCAAAACTAAAGATATATAAGATAAATAAAAAAGGATGGGGAGGATTAGCACCCAGCGTTGATCTTTATAAATACTTATTAATAACTAATCACACACCACTGAGAGCGACTGGTATCATATATAGTTGCCAGGATAAAAAGATGAGATAATAAAGTATAAAATAGAGTTGCAAGGTATTTATTGCCAAGCAACGATAATAAGAATCTTGTAATACAGCATTAAGTTCGTTTGTTACATGGCGCGCTTCGTGTGAACGCCAGCCGTGATTTCCGTATGTTATTTAATTATTTATCGATTACTATCGACTATTGGTTACTATTACATTATCAAGCAATTATGTACATTACACACAATATATGGGATGAACGAATTACCAGCTCGGCTTTCTGTCCCTCCATCCGGTTCCTCATCCTCTGGATGCCTGTTCGATTATCAAAGCGCAACAAGCACGGCTATCTATATCCTGGAATCCTGTCTCTTTATTAGATATTTTGAAGGCGGCTGAAGGTGGCGCGAGCGAGCGGTGGGGACTTCGCGTCGGCGCCGGGACGCTCGACCGCCTGGCCGCCGCTTCGCCGTTTGATTTTCTTATCAGTAGTGGTGCGAACAAGTGCGGACCTTCACGTAGGAGGAGGCCAGGCTCTGTCGTCCTTGCTGAAACATCCCGGTGAGTTGTTTTTATTATTCATCCTTTACTCTTCTTAATGTATACACGATATTGCAAATTTTGTATTTGATGAGCCATTTTTTAAAATATAACACGAATTCATTCCTCTGTAGGGTATGCATAGATATTATCAAACATTTTATCCAATTAATATTGTTGGATTTTAACGTTTAAAAATAGGAAATCTCATCTCTCAGTGATCATTATCCATATAGTAAAAATTTATCGTTTTTTTTTAGATGATTTAATAACTGTCGATCGACCCGCTACTAAGAATAGGAGGATTAGAGAAGGTCGAGGGAGAGGGAGAGAGGGAGGTGTTATTTATTAGTCAAGAGTTAGTTAAGAGTTTTAGAAGGAGAGAGACAAAGAGAGAGAGGGAGAGGGAGAAGGAGAAAGAGAGAGAGAGAGAGTACAGAGTAGCGTGCGTGTCGCGTTACTTTATTCATTAACGCACTTACACCGGTAGCGGCCTTCGGGCCTCCGCAACCAAAGTACATTCGATCCTTCTTCTTGAAAGACATTAAACGGCGCTACCGTCTATTTGCTTTCTCGCGAATTTACTTGGCTTTTTCACTCTATCCAAAGAAGCATTGTGTACAAGTATAAAGGGATAAAAGGGTCAGTTATCACGTAAAGCCAGTTATTCCCCATTATTCCCCAAGACCCTCATCAGCCTAATCTCTATTCCTAACATTTTTGCAAGCCTTCGTTTCTGCGGTATAACCCCTTCATAAATTACGGAAATCTGTCGGGCGCAGAAAAATAAAAACAAGTTCGAACAATGTCTTTCTCGACAGGAGATTTACCAAGTTAGAACGTAACAGTCGCGTCTAATCTGCCTGCCGTTTAATTAGTCGGAGGCTTTTCATTCTGCATTGATCCAGCGTACGTTCTGTGGTTCTGCCGGTAAAAAGACCGATTAGAAAAGTGGTAAGTGGGATCTTCATATTGTCATTCTCTTTCCCGGGACAATCCAATTGTCAGTGGTAATAACTATTCTACGCGTTTGCCTGCCTTTTTTTTTTAATGAAAGGTTTACGCATATAACGTTATATAACGAAGAGTCGAATAATAGAAGTATGAATCGACAGGACACGCGAAGCACGTGTCTGCAGCACGTTTCTTTCTCTTCTTCGAAACATTGAGTACATTGTTATCGATCTGGTAACAAGCGTGAAATTTATGACGGTCTCTCAACGTCTCTCCGTTCTTGTTCGCGGCGTTCGGCACGAAGAGGAGAGTGGTGGAGAGCGAGGGGGGGAAGGGGGGGCCATTGGGAAATACATAAAATCGCAAAAGAACCGCAGCGGCCGACACACCACAGAAGCACTGGGATCGCTGGACAACGCGATGGCAACGAAGAATATCTTATTTCTCGATAAATTATCCTCGACGTTCCTAGGAGAGATCCGTTATAACGTCATAAAGGTCTCGTACGACCGTCCGGCCATTTGCTAAAAATAAGATAAAAATATTTTTTCATCGTCGAACGAGCGATGTCGATCGCGAGATGCTAATAATGTCGGCCTAAGCTAAATTTGAAAAACTATTGATTTCGCACATCCGCGCGTCTGCACAGATCCATCTCCAGGCGCGTAAAATCTCTGTGCAAATACACAGGAGCCGTCCCGCGTGTTTTATATTTTCCTAAGCCAAAGTATGGCCCCATTGATCCCATTGGACCACGTTGCCCCTCTGTAGTCTCGGGGCCATGTTTAATTCCTGCTAAATTAAGATACGCCGTTTAACGTCGCTCAACAATCCTTGGAATGTTTGGACTCTGCTACTTTTTTTATATATTATTACGTGAGTCAGTCTCTGCTTTATTAGGTTAACGCGCGGCTGTTCCGCGACGATTCGACCGATCCGCAGACGATGCCAACCGGTGGCCCGGTTCTTGCTGACCGTCTGAAGATTAAGCTTGTCGCATTTGTTTCAGTCAGTCAGCTTCCGGTCACGACTTGGGTCTTATCCGAAAGTAAGCAGTTGCTATGCACGGGAGGAACATTCCATGGTGACGATCCAAACGTTTTCCAAGTAACGCCGGAAATCGATCACTTTCGACGGAGGTTGTAATCCGGCCGCGCGCGAGCTTAGACCGATTATGCAAACTCGGCTGCAGATTCTGCAAGATGGTTGAACCCGAGTAGAGCAAAGTTAGTGAAGCTGGCGCCGTGGTGGCTGTGTCTCAGGGTTCTAGGTGTGCTTTCGTGCATGCTTATACTAGGTGTGTTTACCGTTCTGGATAAGCGCTTGGTGCGCAAACAATTCTTACGCATAGCAAACTGTCAGATGCAATTAACGCTTTGAAGTAGCGCTTACTTACTCTTAATAAGAAAGGTCCATAAGTTGCACGTTTCTAGGTGTAATAAAGTCTTTACGTCACTAAAGTTTGCTGAAAGACTTCTTCGTGACATCCTTCTGACGTCCGTTGCTAACAGGATCGCTATTATTACGCCCACGAGTAGAGCGTCCTGCAGCCTCGCTTGTAACTTATTCTTCATCCCCCGTAGGAGGGGTAAGTGGACGTCGATCATTCGCTGAATCCATTTCCGTTTTGAAATAGAGAAAGTCCCTAGAAAGCTTCTGGCTTTTTTGTCCTTGAATTTTTTTCTCTTCCTGTTTCTTAGACATTGACGAATCTTCACTTACGATCATCCGCGGATGAATGGATCGAAATTATTTTGTGCGGTGTCGCGATTCTGGATCGTAAGATCCGTCCCAAGGGTATTAAGTTTATGGATCTGGATCCTGAATTAGATAAAAATATAGCATCGCAGAGTCGGAAGGTTATTACTCGTGGATGTCACCAGGGATGTAATAGTAAAAAAAAATCAATGTAAATGCGACTAAAAAGTACTAAATGGTGTCTAACGACTTCTATAGGTTCTATGGTGAGTGTCAATAGACGTCTGAATTATTCCTGGTAGCACGCACTTCCGAATCGTTTGTAACTGACGGCTGGTGCAGGCTCGTGCCAAAGTACCCATGAAATTACAATTGGTCTCCCTTTTGGCACATTACCAAAACACCGCAATATCGACGGCCTACGGAATTGTTTCCGGATAACGTAAGCATCCGACTTAACGACAACGCTCGAGCGCGTCGAGCACGGTTTGGTTTAATAACGTCGTTTAAAAGTTTGAACCTGCGGACGAGAACGGCGCGTGGAAAAGACGTTTACGAGTTTGTTCGTTTCTGCTTCCCTTGGAGGCAGGTGTGGCATGGCGACTTACTGTGGGCTCATTGAGAGCTGCTAATCTTCTTTTTTATATTGTGAAGCGTCTAATAAAGGCGAATTCAGTCGCGGCGAATATCTTGTTTAATGTCAATGCGCTTTTCTTCTTCTACCTTGAATCATTCTGAAACTCTGCCAAGAAGGAACCACCTGTTAGTAGAAAATGGCGATTACACTGGAAAGGCCTTTCGTTTCAAATTCCTCGCGAATTTCGCCATACGACGTATTGGACTTTACAAGACAAAGACGAGACGGTATCAGAGAAATGTTAGTAGGTGAGTTTGAAAAGATGAAAGAGAGAAAATGTTGAACTAAGATATGGTGGTTTAGGGAAAAGGAAATATTGTCTGCAAGTAGGAGAGCCAGAGGAGACCTTAAAGCTTTCCGTGAGAATAGCTAACGGTGCTTGAGACACATCATCCGTGTAGCAGAATCCACGATGAACGATGAACGATCTATGATTCAAGGCAGACTTTGCACAGCCACTGTAGCCATATGTGTAAACTGTGTACACAGACGGTTCAGGCCTGACCCGAGAGCCACCATAAAGCATAAAGTTTTATGTACGCCGACGAGCCGACAGCGTGAAAGCATCAAAATATTTTATGTCTTCGGCTGAGCCCTCGCGCAGCGTCCCTGGAAATGTCATACTGTCGTCTCCAAGGCTCCTCGGAACTTTCCTTACTTTGCTTGTCCCCTCGCACCCTTTGCTATCCTCGGATAGAGGGATGAGGGTGAAAGCCAAGAGTAAAAGCGACTTCGTGTAATCCAGCGCTTACAATTAAGCGGGTTTCGAGTAC
Source organism: Pachycephus smyrnensis (assembly GCA_030142225.1). Classification (NCBI taxonomy): domain Eukaryota; kingdom Metazoa; phylum Arthropoda; class Insecta; order Hymenoptera; family Cephidae; genus Pachycephus; species Pachycephus smyrnensis. The sequence goes on along the minus strand of JARQST010000246.1, from coordinate 387,262 downwards.
ACTGCACCCTCCTATAGTTTGCCCCGGTTGAGCCTGATAAAGCTCGAATGGTACGGGATAGAACGGGAAGAGAAAGGGATGAAAATGAAAGATAATGGGACGAAAGAGGATGGAACGAAGGATTCGAGGAGAACACTGGTCGATTAATGTTTGTCGTTATCGAGTGCGTATTCCCCTAGAGTAAATAGAGAGGGTCCCGATGACGTAGGAGGTCGCGTCCTGCAAGCCGGAGGCTTCGGGAACGAGCACTACGTTAATCAGCTCCAGGGTGACATCGGCCATTTTCAATTAACAGGAATAGCTATAGGGTACGCGTATTGCAGTGTACGCAGCTACGACTTCCCTGGGAACTGGGTTCGCGGAAGACCGGATGGCCGGGTGGCCTATAGTAAAACCTGCCCGGGTGCATTAGCAGTCCATTGCGCTTGGCCGTTTTAGCGTTTCAGGAACGAGCGGCGCTGCAGTGGTAATTAAATTGAAACGAGCTCGTAAATTGATACAGCCGTTGTTGATGCAGGCTGCGTGACTCGTGAATCGGAACTCGGAAGTGGTAAGAGAATTCTTTGGGAGTAACAACGGGGATGCTGTTCACTGCCTCTTGCCTCTATTTCCTACCCTACTGATATTCCAGTGGGATTTCGCCTAGGCTACCTTGCGTGACCTACTCGCGAAGCACGAATCCTAAGAATTTATCGAAGTGCAGCGCAACGGAATGAGGCGGAATGAATGCGGAGGCTAGAGCAAGACATTGTCCCATTTAGTTTTGTCGCGTCCCACGTGTATGGAGCAATTTCTCTTCGATCCAATTACAAGGGTCTTCCATTTTCTGATGGAGACATCCCGGATGTAATAGCGATCAGACTCCGACTCAGAGCTCGTTAACATCCACGTGTCTTTTAGACTTTTATTTCGTGAGTTCAAAGTCACGCCAGGACTCCATTCTGACCTGCTCTGTTTTTCTCCATTTTTTTTCTAAGGCTCAATCGAGAGAGGCAGTAGTACCTGAAAGATGGCTACTGCTGTACCCCTTAGTCGTTCCTCCACCATACCAGTCTATAGTTAGAGAACAATTGCAATTAGCCCACACTGGCAAATTGCATTACGCAAACGTTTGGGTTACGTACGTTGAATGAGTATGGGTTATAACGTGTCCATGGTTTTCACTGTGTTCTGTAGCGTTACGTCACGTTACGTCATCTTTTCATACCCTGCGCTCTCTCGTTGTGCCATAAAATGAATTTGACGATTTTAATTGGCGAGCTTTTCATTATCGGTTAAATATCGTGCGGATTCTCATATCTCGAATATTACGCAAGGGATGGATAACGTTGATTTTACAATGACAAACGACGAGCATTACACTGTCGTCTCCATTCTGAATGTCTGTAATGAAGGTAAGATAATTGCCAGAAGGAATGGGCTCCATAAGCAGCAGCATTAGTGCGATTCTACTACAGCGTCGTTTCCTCTAATGCTATATCGTTAAAATCTTTTGGTCCAGTCGAGTATTACGATTTCTTTTTCTTTTACTTTCGTCTAAGACTATACAGTGACTAACGCGATCTGCCTTCTTTGTAAAGGATGACGAGGACGAGATCAGGAGGAGGTCACCACGATGCCGGAAGACAAAAGCTATTTATTATTTTTCTGACAATTAACGGACGCATCTGTGTTTCAAAGTGAGGCGCGTCAGCGGCATTGTTCGACATTCTCCTATCGATCCTTCTGAGACAATGGCGAGCCAGTGCTTCTCGCTTATTGGAAATTATAGAGATGTACAGCTGTCCGCGATACAGGTTTCCCGCTTATGTGAAATTCTTGCTGAGATCTAAGGAAAGGGTAAAAGGGGAAGGTAGAGAAGCGAGAAAGGATGGGCGAAGCACTTTGCAGTAAATTCGTTGTTCATCGGTTAATCCGGTAACGCAATTATCAGTGGGACTCGAGGATCCTTCGTTATCTTCACGTGCTGGTAGGACGAGGCATGTGGAACGAAGCACGAGTCACGAGGAAACCGCGAATTTAAATTGGCAAGCTAGTCGCGATCGATAATCCTCTTGGTGCTGGTCGAGTGACATAATTGAAACGACACGCTTCTAATCGGACGTCGAGGTCGGCTGGCAATTGAGAACAAAAGGGGGTAGCGAGTCACTCCGACAAAGGATGGTTGTCGATTGAATTTTGAAAATTCAAATTTGGCTTTTGAACACAGCTGTGCTCGTGGGGCTGGCTCTGCCGTTGCTCCCCCTCTATCTGTTTACCCGTCGGCCCGTTTAATGGATTTCCAGGATCAAATATAGGGGATGCCTGCTCCGCCAGGTGAAACCGGCTGAACTTTTGACCCGGCCGTTGCCTGGCTGCTCGCGACCTTTATGTATAAAGTATAAACTCCGTGCGCCAGCTTCTCCGAGATAATCGGCAAGTTTTTAGGCCCCCTTGGAGCCGAGCCTGCACAAGGCAGGCGAACAAGTCGCGTCGGGAGGATTAAATTTTGTCGAAAAAAAAAGAAGAAAGTTGAACGTAATGGAAAAGAATAGATATCTGTCAAAGTTTTTCGTCACTTTTGTATCGCTTCGTTACCCCGTGTTTTTCGCAAATACTTTGACGTTGAATTTATTCGAAAAAGCTGCGTCCGCGTTAGCGCTACGTCGTAAATTATCGAAGCGCGACTATTTTACTTAGCCGCGTTGCTACCATTGGAGGTCGTCGACAGATGCTGTACAGTCGCGATTCGAAAGGCCTGAAAATACAAACGGTGGCGAAAGCAGTCGAGAGAATTTCCGACGTCGTCCTTAACCCTTTCTGTGTATTTCTGCCCTTCTCAATATCCCAAATAAACTCGGCCTTTTCTTTTGCATACACGCACACTGCCACTTTTTCCGCTGCCATAACTTTTCTACGCTCTGATAACGTTAATAACTCGGTTGAAGTCAGTGTAACAAGAAACGACTCGGACAGCGGGATGCTACGGCGCTGTGCGTCGGGACGGCAGGGCTGGGGTTATTTTATAACAATTTACATGTTTAACTGCTCGTGTCATGAATATTAAAGGTGTACGAGGGCGCGTGCGAATTATTTCTCGCGTTCTTGCAAATTCGTGCGGATAAACGTCCACGTAGGAACAGCGAACGTACATCGCACCTTTGCTGTTCCTTTTCATGAGACGCGACAGACAAAAGAGTAGAAGCATTCTCTTTTTCACTTGGCTTCCGCCTTCAGTGACAGGGCTCCATTTACGGAATTTAATTTTCCTTTCGCCTCAAGGAGTCTCCGGTAATCGAGAAGTAGCGTCGTCGCCAGGCGTCGCGACGGTCAGCCTGCTGCAAGCACACACGAAACATATATAGTTCGGACTAGATCTCCAATGGTAGACGGTATACTCTGTTCGCGGTTATTTTCATATTTTCCCCTATTTTACACTGGTCTATTCTCCACATGGACAACGACCGTAAGCAGAAGGAGGGAATGGGTTACTGCTATCCTTGGACACGTTAAACGAGAGGGCTAACAAGGGTCGGGAAATGTAATTAGCTCGGCTGCAAGTGACAATGAAATTATCGGCGAGAAAGCGACGCGGTCCGTCGCTATTGACAGGGAGACGTCTGAAAAGAGAATTTAAAAAATTGCCAGAGAATCGAGAGGGCGCAGTGACGTTATCGGAAGTTCAAGGTGTTCTTGCGAGCAGACCAGAGATGCAATATCACTCCTCATCGGCCTATTGGATTTCGACGTCGACGTATGGCGTCGACACAAACGTCCCGTTATCGCGCTGTTCGTGACAAACTCTGTTTGCTTCGTGCTCGACGCTGCTATCGGGAGACGCAACGATACCGCGTATGCTTCTATTATCTCTTTGGCTTGGTTTTCTTCTCTCTGTACAGTGTGGCTTCTGTTTCACACACTCTCTCTTTGTCTCTCTCCATCCTAGACGTCAGATTTATATGGATAGAGGACTGTTACTCGATCGACTCGATCGCAGCGAACTAACAAGCTCTAGACTGTCAAGAAGCTTCAATACAGATCGCGTCCAATGGAATCGAATCGCTTATCAGAAAGCAGGGTGAATCGTAGGCGTCGCAGGTGCGATCGATATTGCTATGGTTAACTGGCAGCGACACGCAATCACGCACAATGTATGCTCCACTATGGTCTAGCGTTATCGCACTGCAGGAATGCCGTAGTGGTAGGTGCGTTAAATTTTCAATGGGAACTTGCGTCATTAAGCGCATCGTTTTGTAACGATAATCTGGAATTGCCTGATGGCGATGACGATGTGCTTTTGCTGGCTTAGGGAACCCGTATACTAATACCATTGTGTCAAGAGACAGTCACTCTAGCAAATCCTGACGAAAGGACAGTCTGGGTGATTTTGACAATTGTAATTGATCAAGGAATTTCAGCAATTTCAGGGAATCCTCTCAGTTATCCCTATCTGTCTGGTTTTCAACGAAGCGTACGTTACGCGTATCAGGACTTTATGGATTCGACCTAATTGTCTATTTGCCAAGGGGCTTCGGTATTGTACTTGGCAGTTATGGGGGATGGCGTTGGCTGGCTCAGCTGGCTGATTGGCGTTAAGTGCCGAGGACGCGATATCGTCGGGGTACGACACGTATAGAAAGGTCAGGAGAGAGACTGCAGGGGACGTAGAAAGCTACCCTCAGGGCCAGTCGAGAGCTTTCGAATCCTCTGCGGTATTTGACATTACGCCATGACACTGGAAGTCCCAAGCATATGTTCAGAGCAGATATGACATTACTGCGAAATTACCGAGATGAGAAAATTCCTAACACATAAGTCTGCGTGTCTCGTACTCGTTAGGAACGATTTTTTGGGAATTCGTGATAAAATGGATTACAACGGGCTAAACTCGCTGACGAATTTTCGCTCACTCTACTATATCTTTGCTTTCGCTCACTCTATGGCCGTTGCGAATACCTGACGCTAGTATTGTTCATAGGTATATCTGTATATATGGCGTCGGGTACAGCGAAATCCATTTCCCCGAGGTCGCTTATCCAATACTGGCTCTCGTTGTCAGTGGCTTCTGTACTGGTTCGCATGGGTATACCAATAATTCGTAATTTCGTTGGCTATCGCCGAATCAACAGGGCTTATTGTAATTAGCGATGATGTCGATCCCTCGTCTACGTGGGGTGCATCAGCGCCATTTCCTTGCACTTCATATTTCTGATTGTTGATTTGGCAAATGCACGTTCTCGGTCCTATATTCACGTGACTCTTTCGTGTTTGTAAATATGTGCCAAGGGGCGACTGTCACTTTTGAGTTTTATCCCTCGTTGCGTGGAGAAAGTTAAAAGCGAAAAAGTTTGAGCCTCTTCTCTTGCGTCATTGGCGCGTCCCTTTGTATGCCAAACATTTCTGCCTGGGGTTGTGTGACACGCGAATCACTTTTCAAAGCGTCACTTTTCCTATTCTCTTTTTCTTCTCTTCCATTCTTCTCGCGTCTCTTTCGTCTGTCGGTACTCGGGAGCCAAAGACTCTGACTGATTGCATCCGACGAGGGGAGTGGAAAATTTTAAACAAGAGACAGAGAAATTGGTAGAACGAGGGTGTGTTCCGAAATCTACTCTCGTACACTAGAGTATCGTTCTGGCTTTGCTTAGCGACATGCGTTCGACAGAGACAGACCGATATTCTAGAGTACACGAGTAAGATTTTGGAACACACCCCGATTGAATTTTTCAGGCTTTGCTTTCAGCCATCCGTGGTAGAGAAGAGGAGGGGAGAGGAGGGTCGGGGGAAAGGTGCGCATTAGGATGCTGAGTATTCCAGGAATATCGACAGGAGCGTTTACAGGTATATGGTAACCGCCGGAAGCTTCTGGAAAGCCATCGGGAAATCTCGAGATGTCGTCGCGTTATACTGTCACTTCGGTCACTTCAATCGCTTCACTTCGCACTTCGCCAAGGCGTCTCAGCTCACGTTTTATCTGTGTCACAGAGGGAGTCGAGTGTCATTTTGTTTCGTCTGAAGTTGAAAGCGAAGAGGCTTATTTCTGTGGCTCGAATGTAGGGGCAGTTGTTGTCGAAATAGTGAAAATGTCGAGATCGGAAATTCTGGAGGTTCGATTCTTGAGATAAGCAGCCGTGCTCTTGCTCTGGTATCCAGGATGAGGGTTGAATAAGTAAAGGACGACAGCAGCCAGTAGGAGCAGCTCCCGTAAGATAAATAATGTATCGTCCAGGATTTCGAAGGAGAATCAACAGCTGTGCTTCTCCTTTCAGGAGTCTTCAGACAGCAACCACCAGGAGCACGCAACTCGTGTACTCGAGGAGAAGGAAGGTCGCATATAGGATTAAGGTAGATTGCTATGAAAATAGAGCATTATCCTTGCGTGGTTGGGCTTCCATAGTGCGTGCCCTGTTTCCTTAATTATTCATAATTGCTCTCCCGCAGCCGACGAAATGGGATCTCGACGTTCCATAGGCTTTACAGACTCCCCGGCTCGCTGCTGTCTAGGAAGGTTTTAGTCTCCAACCACGAGAAATCGTCGAGGAACAAAATGATGACGTCCCATAGAGAGAACGAATCTTGCTATAAAACGACAATGGTGTAATACTCGGATATTATCCTTGTATATTGATACCGAAGGAACAGGGTGGGGGGATGATCGAACTCCACGGGTGCCTCAGTCTCCACTCTGTGTGCCAAATAAAAATCCTTCGACGTGGCTTCCTTCTGCAAGCGTTAAAATATTCCCTCGGGCTTGAGATGAGAAGATGCGTATAAATAAGGAAAAACGATGAAAAGGGTCCTTGATGTATTTTACCAGGATTTTCTCATCCCGCGAGAGTAAGAGGGAAGCTCCTTCTCGTCCTCCCCCTATCTCTTCATCGTTCCTCTTACCAACAAATACCACTTTCCCACCTTAGGTCCATTTGTGAGCCGCTATTTTTGTCGGTTCCGAGAAAGAAAAAAAAAGAAAAAACATGCAAATCTAAAAGAAACTGTGAACACAACCTTTCTCCCTGTTCTACGCCGATCCATCTTGCGATTCCTTCTGATCCTATACGGGGATGGAGGGAACAGACTTTATCAGTGTTTCACGGCAGGTGGCAACGTATCGAAATTTATTGTTTAGCTTGCCGAAGAAAAGTTCCCCTAAAGCTATAAATCAGAATGTACCGGAATGAAGTATCGTGGTTGTGTCGCGCTTCGTCCAGGTTTCGCAGTGGTTGCGTGGCCGCCATTTCATTTCGAAAAGACCACCGAAAGCGCGAAGGGCAGTGTTTCAGTGTTTAGGTCTTTTGGGAAATTTACGTAATTAATGGACGAACGCAAATTAACTGTCCCAAACACGTTACGTCGGACGGGAACGATCGATATACGCTGTAGACGTTCTAAACGCCTTGTACAGGGTTATTCAGTCAGTTGCACGTGACAGATTTGACAGCTGTCAATTCGTATTAGTTTAAGCTAACCATATTACTGGATCATTTCGATATATCATACTGTTTGACAGCTATAGCTACTGAAAGATGTGTGCATAGGACAGAAAATTCAAGAATGGGTATTAGTAGAGCACTCAGGATTTGGGCTAACGGCATGTCTGTCCTTGTCTTAGGCACACAAGTGCCAATAAGACCCTCTCTCTCGCACTCACGGCAGGTATAGTAAATAGCTCAAATTTTAGAACCTTCAGAGGCTGATCGCTCGATAAAATCGTGACTTGCTAATGGTGACATTTTTGTCTTTTGCTGAAACTTTTGCCAGTGAAATTTAAACAAATGATAAATCAAACTAATCACATAGAAAATCTATCGAGTCCAACTGGCGCGATTGAGGTGGATAGCTCTGTACTCGTTATACGGGCCTATACGTACGTAGAATGTATTTTCTAAAGCGACTCATTTCCGCAATGTCATTGAATCTAATATATTCTACGGTTGGATGAACTGCGCACGCAGAAATTGAATCCACGCCTTCGGTTAGATTTCAGAATCCTTTCATGTCCGTTTGGTAATATACATTTTCAAAGGGCTGAGAAATACATTAGATAAGTGGTCGAAGGGAAAGAGGATCCGCACAATGCGGAAGGAGTCGGAAATTCGTGGAAAGTCGTGAAACATAAGTTGAGGCTGAGTCAAATAATCAATCGTTCGTGACGGAAGCTCTTCCTTTAATAGTCTTTTTTCTCTGATTGAATTTCGCGAAAGTATTAAAAATGGCATCGCGTTTCATTCAAACTTGCTACTATATCGAAATTTTAATCGATGAAAATGCCTCAATTTCCTACTTGAGGCAATTTCTCTTCTCGAAGCGATGTGTCTCTTTTTCCCGCGACGTTCCACTTGAGCGTTCCTTATTTTTTCGTTTTCTATTTTTTACCCCTCTGATAGCATTACCCGTAAAAGTCCCAACAATGTCGAGCGACACTGCCGCGCACTTGCGAGGGAGGACTTCAGCGAGCGACGTGAGGGGTGTGGGTAAACTTATAGGATAGGAGGGGGTAAGAGGGAAGGAAAAAAGAGGATCTTAGACTAGTCGTTTTGTCCGCTTTGCGGGTACAAAGTCGTAGAACGCAGGCGGCATCGATGTGGACGTAGCGTCGCAGTGACGTGGCCATTTCGCAGGGTCAGAAGAAAGTAAATGCTTAACATAATAGGGGTGGAGGCACGGCAGGGTTGAAGGAAAATCCAACCTTGAAAACTAAGAGTTGTTATACTCCTTTCCCGTATAGCCTCTCTTGATCTTTTCTATTTCTAGGACACGTCCCACCTACGCTTCTCCTCTAAAAAGATCATCTTGGATCGAACAAGTCCTTCTCTTCCGGTTCTTTTTTTCTGGACGCGCAACGTCCCTGCCAATCGGGGAATTAAGGCAGGGGGATCTGCCTTATTGCGACGAATTCTGCTAATAGGATTTTTTTGCGAGCGAATTCAGGCATCTTGTGAACGAGCCTTTACGACTTTCTCGGTTTCTCTAGGGCCGAAGATATCTTTAGTACCGGATAGATATTAATTTCGGGGACGACAGAAAGCCCTAAAGGGTTGCCGCTTTGACGATTACGGATCTTGCCTTTGGACCGCAGACACAGAATGGACCATTAGCATGGCAGTATTTTATCATTCATCTCGAAGAGTTTAAGCAGAGAAATTTCTTTCTTTGTCTATCCGTCTTCGTCTAACATTGAATACACCCACGACAGTATCAGCGTTGAAATTGGAAACTGGAGGACGCGAAACAATGACGTTATCCAATTCTCTGTGAAAACGGGACTTAACCGCACGAGTATACCAAGTATGATTAAAGCAGCCAGCACCGAGTGAGCCTAGTGCAGTAAAGCAAAGCAAAGCCAGCGAGAGCTTAATGCATCTGGTATTAAGGACATGCGAGTGCACTTAAGTTTCCGCCTGGCACCTGCATGCTTGCATTAGCAGACAGAGTAACATACGTTAGTCGACACGAGCGAGTGCCATGGCAGCACCAGCCCTGACGTGGCCCTCTTAGGTGCACGAGCTTTCTAGGAATACGTAGTGCAACCGGAAGTAATGATTGTTCAACACTAGCGTCTAATTAAGACGCGATAGATCCTTGCAATAGTTGAATGGAAGGCAGGAAATAAGGATGTGCGAAAGCTACTAACTAATTCGGATGGCGTCGTAAGAACGACTGTGGCTGGCTGACTAGATCCGTCGACGGATAATGGGTAGATATAGAGATTAGATTGGACGAGAGAGGCATGGCCTATATTTACGAAGATTCAATCCTCGGAAGTTGATTGTTTAAGTTCGAGCTTTTTCTCTGCGGTTTGCACTCTCGAATTCATTTTCAAGCGGCTCTCATTAAAAAGATGAAATCCTTTGACGGGACGTGGAAACGGACGGCCAGGAATTCTCGGAAAGCTTAGATTCCAGAGTGCAAAAGAAAATGGCATTGTTTTCACGACTCTGGAAAATTGAAATGCAATGTTACGGCGAGAGGCCCGCAGAGGGAATTGCTGCGGTATAACAGAGAGGTTGGCTACGGCGGCTACATTGGTTATATGTTGCGCACACCCATAGGTGGATTCGTATGACACATATGCGACTGGAGTGGAGGCAGAAACTATCTGGGAAATAGCGACACGTTTCAATATTCATTCCACTTGAAATGTCGAAATAGAGGAGGGTCCTTCGTGGCTGATAGAACCCGATGGGAAACTGGTTCGCGGGTTATTAATTTCTCGATTGATCAACCGACCCGTCGATTTCATGCTACGAGTCGTTCACGTTTTTCACTCTTTTTTCCTCTCTATCTCTCTCTATCTCTCTGGGTCTTTCTCTTTATCTCTTTTATTGGGATTCTCTTCACTCGGATTCTCGTATAGAAAGACCAGACGGAGAAACAGAGAAAGAGAGAGCTCTGTCTCTCTCACAATTGGTTCAAATACTTCGCTTGTTGTGGAATAAAAAGTTAATGATTGTACGGATAAATGTAATAGAAACGAAGGAAGAAAGAGGATCGTGTCTATATAAGAGAAAAAGAGAGAGAGTGAGGGAGAGAGAGAGAGGTAGATAAAGGGAGAGAGCGAAACAAGAGAATCCGCTCGTCCTATTCCGTGGTGGAAAACTCGTTCCCCACTTGTTAGAAGATTGTTAAGGATTGCCATTGCAAATGAAACTCGTCAGAAATGAACTCTACCCTCCAAGGTTATACAGTAGAATGTAGAGATGGAGAGACTTATACAGTAGAGAGTGGAGAGCACAGACAGGAGAGAGAAGAAAGTTACAGACACAGGGAGGATACTACCATCCGTTGTTATATCTAATTTCCTTGGAAACCTAATTACACGCTAACTTAATATTCGACCGCGGCAGCTTGGCAGTACGCAATAGGAGAAACGCCCTCGCGGCAGAAGGAAGGAGCTTTCTCATGAATTATTAGTAGTCGCGAAGAAAACGAAGCTTTACTCGAGTCTCGATTCACAATATCCGCCTTCCGGTCTTGCGAATTATGTATAACAGAATTTTTCTCTTTTCTCAGCATCCTTCCATATTTAGTTGTATCAGTTTCACCTTCCAACTGCTTGTAAGGCTAAAAAAATGCAAAGATACGAAGACGGTAAATCCTTGATATCGCTTCGTGAATTACCATCCAGCGAGACTCCTTGAGGGCAAAAGCATTTTATGCAAATGAAAAGACGCCCGTACCCGGCGTCCCGGCGTCCCAGTATCTCAACGTTCTCGGCTCGCTCCATCCTTCTCTGCACAGTGTGTCCCAGATAACTCTGCTTAATTATATGAGTGCAATTTTATTTTGCGCAGTAAGAAGAGGCACGATATGAAATAATATAGAGCTGGGTTATATACGTGGACATAGAAATGGGATTTCTGGTTGGGATTATTTATCGCACTTTCAGACTCGAAGCTATGGAACGCGCACTTCCACCCCCGACAAATAAACCTTTAAGATAAGGAATCTTCCTAATAAACGATTGACCTTGTACGTGGGTGATTGATTTTTTTTATATTTGATATCACGTGTTACGCGGCATACATTCGATCACCGAAAGCCATGTGTCGTTAAGCTTTCCTATAGATTAGATAAGAATAGAACAAAAATTGTATAGCTGTAGGGAGAAATGGGATAATGGCAAAGGGGGAGAGGGAAAGACTGGAGGAATGAACAAGAAAAGGGCACCGGGGGAAATTTTGCGAAACTGTCTAAGGTCGTCGCGACGCTAGTCCGCACAGCCGACGCACCAGGGGTTCCTTGCTCCCTCGGGAATTTCTTCTCGTTTTCCACGAAGTGGCCGTCGCGAATAATGCATGGCCTCATCTGCCCGATGTCCCGTTAGAACGAGGCTTAAGCCACGCGCGAGCGTTTGCCATTTTTCTGTTGGCCTTTCGCGCTGCTTTCGGTAACTCTTGCGAAATTCAGGACGCCATCATTTCGGCACCTCGACGCCTCGTCGCAGCTTCGATTCGATCCTGGCGTCTCTGTATCAACTCTATTCATGTCGTATGGCTAAAGGATCTTGCAACCCTTGTGCTAGCTAAACCCGGTAGGGCCATTTATTTGTTAGGGTAGTGGAAATTGTTTCGTTTTGACAAATGCTGCCAAGGGTTCCCCGGCGTGTGTCGCGTGACTCATTGCGCGAAAAGAAGGTTCCACTTTTGCCGCTAAACGAGCTATAGGGATAAAAAGTAGGGCGGAAGACGGAGACTCGAAGAAAAACGATCCGGCATTTTAAATTTGTTACTACACCTGCGAATAATTTACGAGCAGTGTTCGGACTCTGGCTAACTGAGACGTCATACGTGTGAGGGATGATAAATGTCAGCCGCGGAATTTAAAGTGCGTTGCGACGGACCTTGAAAAATATTAATGGTCACCCCTAAAGGCCATGTTATTAATGATCGAGGGAGCGACGCCTTATTATTTCTGGATTCTCATGAATTCCGAGTATTGCAATTTTTTGCGGAATATTTACAGCGTGGGACAATTTGCGCTCGACGTCACTCCCTCTTGCAGTCGCGCAGCCAAATATCTTTTTACTCGTTATTACCGAACGATGAGACTGTCGATCGTCCATCCCTTAAAAAGACGTACGCAGTCGCCCACTAATGAGACGCATTGGGTTTAATGTCAAAGACAGGGGAATAGGAGGGGAGAAATTTTGGTCTCGAGAAAACATCTTTTTGAATCTTGCACTGGTAGGTGAAGCTTCTTTGGTTCACGAAGCTTTAAAATCTTGAGGAACGTGAAGCAAACGATTGGCAGCGCTGAGGGTTTCTTTGAGAAACGAAGAGGGCAGGGGTGGTAGGAGGCGGAAGAGGTGGTTCAGACTAGGTAGGAGGGAAGGGCGAGAGGGGGACTGGGTGGGTCTCAGGGAAGGCACGGTAGGCTACTGCTTCGATAAAAAGCGTGGCTAAGATCAGAGGAAGCTTCTCGCCAGCGCATAAGGGGGATCGCCTGCCAAGAAGGAAGCAGCAAGGAACCGTCAAGGGAGTGTTACATCCGGTTTGCTTTTTCTACCGGTAATACGGAGCTTTGAAACTGCTTTTACTGCTTTTACCGGTCGACGTCCGTCGGACTTGTCAATCTTAGCAATCTTGTTAATTGTTTAAATTATTCAGATATCATCGAATGAGTCTCAAATGGGACGCGAAATAGGCGGATATTAAGGGAGAAATGCTGTGTGGGCGTTGGATGTTATCAATGGAATTTTTAGAATTTTATCATAAATCGTGATAAGGTTGTAGGTAGATATAGCTATACGTTTAACGTGCGTTTTTCTACAGAAAGGTCCTCTTTGGCAAGCGTATTTTTGGATTCTCTCAAAATATAAAATATTGGAATTTTTGCGCTCTCAGAGGACACAGGTGGGCAGATACTGAAGAAACAGATTCCGAGTAAATATAAAATGAATGTATGTTCTTTGAGATGAAGAGCTTTTATGTTCGACTCCTACCTTCCTCACGACTGAAGAATCCGATTCGGAGGAAAATAGAAGATTCTTGGAAATCTGGAGGAAATTCGATAGCGATTTGGGATTAGAGGTTTTGCGCAACATGAATTACAAGAGAAAACGTGAAGTCGTGATTCAGAGACAGACGAGTGAACGTTATCGTGAAATCTTTCCATTAGAAATATCGGGCAGTCGTCGGAGGAAATTAATAATCTTCTCCGTCTCTGGAGTTCCGGGTACCCGTATAATTTCCAATTAGAATTCGAATCCTTGACGCGTTCAGCTGATTTATATACTTTTCGAAAACTATATGAAACTTTCAAAATGTAGCATTTACATTGAGAATTTATTCCGGTACCCTTTTGTTTTCGTATTTTTTTTTATCTTTCAATTAGAGAATGTTCCTGGCGCGGGGTATGTCAGTAATCCCAAGGCTCCAGGATGTGGGGGACCTTTACGCTTTCCGAGACAAATAGGCAGCCCTTGTCCCCCTTTGGAACAAGTTTTGGACCTCAGGGGTTGCTCGGGGTATTTTTTTCATGGCGGATCAATGCATCCCCTTGGTACGGAGGGATTCTTTCAGTGGATTTCGATAGAGACGTACTATTCCTTAGGGAGGGTTAATAATTCCGAAGGAGATCAACGTTTTCAGCGGGATTAACTGAGCAATTTATAAAAGGGTATGGTGTGAGAGACTGGTTGCCGGAAGTACGATAAGGGATGATTAGTGGCCCCGTGAACTTTCGGGTTTGCGGCGTCGCGTTGCGAAGGGTCAAATTCAGGTTCACCCATCGTTTGATAAGGGCTTTATAACTTCTATCTGGCCCTTCTTGCACCCTAGCGATTTCTGATCCCGTTTCACTAGTCGGTCCTTCCAATCCTCTCAGTCGTGTACTAGTCGCTAGTCCTCCAAGTCCTCTCGGTCCTCTATCATCATGGTTCATCCAGTCCCCCCATCTCGCCTAATCCTTATCAATCAGATTAACGTCGAACTCTGTCATCCTTGTTCCTCAATCTTAGACGGATGTAGCCTCAGCAGCCCAGATGGTCTTCGGCTTCCAGACGTTAAATTCCGGAAATTCCAGACCTTATCTATACCTAAAGAAATTATCCGGAAGTCTCCAATGATTTTTGCCCCTTTTTTTGCGATACCGATTAGAGTCTCTCTTCTTCTGCTCCTCTTCTCTCTTTCAGGGTTACTCTGTTATTCCTGGAATAAATGTAATCCCTGCTAGCGACTTTCCCTGACTTGAATACTCGTAGATAAATCTCCTTCAGGCTTCGAGTTTTGGAAGCAGTTTTCATCCGAGCGATAGGAAAGGACACAATCTTGAGTAAGCTAGAGGATCAACGGTCTAATCACTCTCTCTTCCTGCTTGTCTCACTCCTTGATATTTCATTACTTGACGTATTTAATGGACTGTTAATATCAAACAGAAGTTTTCTCATTTTCAAGAGTTTGTCATATTAATCCGTCGACTTGTCAGTCACCCCGACGATGAATTGCCAGACTTTAGTAGTTCGCTGATTCATATACGGTCAAATTAAATGAGATAATTGTTTCGGCTAATTAGTCGAACCAATAATTAATCTGAATGATTACATGATCGAATCATGAATCATGAATGAATAGACGGAATGATAAATCATAAAGGGTACCTAAGTCCCTCCAAGAAGATTTCACAATGTCCTGTGATAAGCAGGGTATAAGTATCGGAGTGTTTTTCTTTTCTTCGTGAATTAATTACGTCGTGCGGACCAGTGACCATTAATTACATAGTTCAGGGCAGTATAATGTTCGATGCCAAAAAGCTTCTTTCGGCGAGGGGGTTGGGAAGAGCCGTGCAAGCATAGCATGCCCGTCCGAAGAAGAGCTTTTATGTCCTCGGAAGCGCGCTCCAAAATACCAGATGAATAGCGTCCTTCGACAGTGAAGGATGCCCTTGCTCCATGTAAATTGGAACGAGAAATATATCTGCTATGCGCCGATACGCCAATACGCCGTCGGGACGCCTCCATCGAATAATGTCCTTCTTCAGCCCTTGGAGAAAATATTCAAACATCCGGTCAGCGACGTCATCGGCCATTAGGTACCTTCGTGTTCCACCCTCCTTCCGATTCCCCACCTCCTCTTTCTGTGCTTTATTCTGTTCGTGCTTCTCGATGAGAGTAAAGAACACGACGTGAGTACGTCCTGACGTGCGTCGGCCCGTCTCCTTGACGGACTCTATCCTCTCGACGTAAAATCTAGGGCGCAGAATTTGCATATCAGAATACGTATAGCGCGCATCAGATAAAAATTATTTACTCGTACAACACATTGCTTTGGGGTGAAATTCTACTGTACACTATCCAGGGGTGAATCTGCGTCTATTTTTCCATTCGACTGATGCGTTCCTCTGTGTGGAGATGCGTGAAAAGTCATTTTGGAAATGCATCGGGAAGCTGTTGCTATCCTAGTTCTCTAGCTGGGTGCTTGCCAGAGTGTTAGGTTAGGTTGCACAGGGAGTTTGGGTAAATTGCAAGAGTATGAAATTGTTGAGGGGAATCGTAGTAGGTTTAAAGAAAATGGTGTGATCAGCTGTATGCACTAGCTGTATCTGGGAAGCTGCGATTCTTTTGGCTGATGAAGTTTTGTCTTTTCCCATAAACCGTGGAACGGTGGTAATGCATTGGGTAAACGAATGAATTGATGATATATTTTAATATTCAGGACTTCGGGACAGGATGTTAGTGTGTGCTGGCAGGAGACGCCTCGCGTTGGGGTGATTCACTCTCTTGGTTTACACAGGGCTTGTATATGATCCATATATACATGTATGTATAGTACATAGCGCAAGCGCAGCTGGGAACATTGTTAAGGTGATGAACGTCTCCCTTTATTATATAATATTGTGAGACGTTCCAATTTTCTTCCTTTCATCTTGCGTCTCACGTCCGGCTCTTCGCGCAGCCCTAACTTTCTGGCACGAGCTGGCATAAAGGAAAGGATGAATAAGAAAAAAAGGGATAATCACGAGGGAGCACCCTTGCGTTATGCAATCGCGGATTATTTATATATTAGCTATAGTAGTACGATGCTTTCACTCTCGATACTCTCTCTTTTGCAAAGGGAAGGTCGATTCTCTTGGTGCCCAGGTCGTTATATCGATACCTCGAGAGACTTGTCCAGAAGCAGATATACTTACCAGGGTATTTTTACGAGCAGCATAAAGTAGAATATTCAGTCTGCGAACGGTCTGTTCGCTCCGGTAAAGTACAAGAAGGACGAGTATAGGAGCTGCAGGAAAGATAGAAATTCGTAAGTAAGAAGAGGAGGAAGAACGAAAAGAGCAGAAAGAGCAAGAAGAGGAGGAAGAGTATAGGAGACGCGGAAGAAGCCTTGACACTTCGTGGTTCGTCCTTTGGCGAATCAGATAAATTCTATTGGCAGACATTTTCACGTGCACGTTCTCAGGTGCTTCGAATTTCTACGTGCATCGATCTAGGACCTAAGTTCGTCATGGACCAGGACTTTGGTAATTTAACCTAGCAACATCTGGAGCAGCGATCGAATCCTTTGAAATGAAAATAGAGTCGCGCGATGCTTTGAGATTTCCGTGGGGCGTTGAAGTACGCCTGCTAATTGAATCCTGTTTGACCTGGATTCATTCCCGTGAAAGTCGGCCGTACTTGAGTACTTGAATACTTGAAACAGAAGGCACAGGTTGGCCTGAAGAGACAGAGAAAGGGCGAGAGGGAAAGAGAGGGAAGGAATAATCTAGGACCGTGCGCGTGGGAAGGTGCAGGTTACGCGATTGAGACTTCTAGTCCCAACACGACCCCAGCACCAACCCCTGCGACGAAACACGTACACCCCCCTGCCAAGGGGTTGCAATGTACTTCCTAGATTATTTCCACGTCCATGAACTAATATTTCAAAGTAGCTGCAGACGAGCCATTACCTTACACTACCGGCAACCCCTAGACTAGCGCCCATCCCTGCTCCGTTCTTTCTTCTCTTCTACTTCCCTACTGCCCTGCTTTTCCCTTAACACGGTGCAATTCATGGCTCGGCAGTTCTGCTGCCTTATTTACACTCTGCATCCTGCTAGTGTTGCTTTATACTCTGATTTTTCCTCTCTTTGTAGTTCACCCTCTCTTGCATTCATCCCACACAACCACTTTTCACTCTGGACTGTATTTCAGCTATACAGAGAGATTTCGAGAAACCAGCAATTCTATCTTGAAACGGAATGGCTGTCTGCTTTGCATACGAGATAAGGGCTTCGTTTGTTGAGCGACATAAACGCACCATGACGTTGCTATTCTTTACGTCATTCATCGTTAACAGTACCTACGATCCGGTCACGAGTCAAATCTGCTTTGCAGAGGTCACCCCTATTATATGTTATATTTTACGTACGGATGAACTCTATGGAAAAAGGTATTTGGTGTGTCAAAGGATCAGGATGGCAGAGAATAAATTATCGGGTACGTGTTAGTTGGATATGCTTCGGAATTTTCTAGGGTTTTTTTTTCACGCTGAACGTAACCATTTTTCCTGTAGACTTGTTTAGCAAGGGAGAACAGGCGAGGGTTGGTGAAGGTTGTGCGAGGGTTGCCGAAGGTAGGCGACGTCAGGGCACGGCACCGCATCGTTCCCCGAGGTAAAAGGCGCGCAACCCCTTTCGATCTTTTCTCGAGGTCAAGAGGTTACGCGCGAGCTGGCGGTTTATTTGGAGTACGAGTACACGTGCACGCATATTACACGTATCCTTAGAAAGACTTCGTAGCTATATGTAGACACGCGAGGCGTCTCGACGTTCCGTAAAATTGCGAGAGAGAGACAGAGAGAGACGCCGAGCGTCACTACTCACGTTCAGAAATAAAGATGTTTTTTTTTAACTCCGACTCAGGGGATGAAAAAAGTTTCCGCATCGCGAGATCCTCACGTCGTGCAGTCCTTTTTTTTTTCTTTACTCCCGCCCAACCTTTATCTTCACGAAATTGGAAAATGTTTACTCTACGGCTGAGAGCTCGTCCTGCGAATTCACGTTGATAAAGGGTTTGTCTCGAACCTTTTCTGTGACCCAGTATACGTGTTTATCCGGTAAATGAAACTTTAACGCTTAGTTGATTTATTTTTCGTAAATCGAAAATTTTCTCTTGGTCCTTGAAGAAAATTCTCTGCGACACTTGCTGCGACCTCTCAAGGAGATCCTATAAGTGACATTATGATGGACGTGGCAGGATGAAGAGGAGAGAAGCGAGTGCCACGTCCCATTCACATAGTCTATCCCAAAGACAGGAAGGTGGTCCTTGGGATTAGCGCGACCGCAAATTCCTGACTCAGGCAGAACGAGACAGTTGGACGAGCAGGAGGAAGAGGAAGCGCAGGATATTCTCCAGTTGGGTATCTAAATTCACACCCTAACGAGAGATGGTCGTTTCGCTTTGCTTTAGGCATCTTCCTACCCTTTAACCCTGTAGGAGAGCAACTGAAATTTTCACGTACGTCGGCAGGAGGATCTCCTGGTGGAAAGTTTATTTTCTTCTCACGTAGCGAATCGAGTCGGGCTGTCGGAGCCAATTACAAGAAAAGTTTTGCGCAAGGATCGCTCTCAGATTCTAGAAGGGCGTCCCTAACAGTCCATCGCTCGATTAACGTGCTTCGATACGTAATTCCTTTTCTCTCACCTCCGCGCCCTGAGTCGTCCTTGGTCCCGAAGAAGCAGGAACCGAAGATAAGGTGTAGAAAAGAAAGCTCCTGTTGTTTCCGTGTTAAAATAACAATCGTAGAAGGACCGAAGGCAAAGTGTAAAGTGTCACTAATCGCTTAAGTACCTAAAGAGGGAAAACTCATTATGTTAGAACTAGGAAAGTTGTCGTGCTTCGTGGACATTCAGTCGACACGGTATCCTTCCTCGAAGTACGTGATTGTGCCCGAGGGTATAGGCGTCCCGACGGACAGCGTCGGTTCCTTGCAGATTCGATAGACGTCTCGGTGTATCCAGTTGCTCGAGCGTTCTGACGACGTGGTCATCCACTAGAAGTTTGGGGCCTTTCAAGGGCTCGCCTACTCTTGTAGTTTAATTAATTTGTAATTAACAAGAAGCATGGTAAGCACCAAGGATACAGGACTCACAGGAATAGCATAAAATTCTACCTCGCTACAGGCGATGTTTGTTTATAATAAAAAGATACACGACGGAGCGACGGAAACGGTAACCTTCTTGGAAGGAGTTTTTTTTCGCGTAGTTGAGAAATCGTAGCCGGGAGGAAAATTCGCATCTGGAATTTTGAAGGATTAGGGGAGCAGAGTCTGGGGGTGGATGGGAACATAGCCGACGGGGAGGCTTAACCTCGGTATAAATAGGCACGTAAACTCACTTTACGTCGCGTCTTGTGGACAGCTCCTAGGCTGGAGGGGAACTCTGGTCGAGGGAAGCAATGGTATAACAACGAGAGTACAAATAGAAGAGGAGTACGCGAATTTATTTCCAATAAAAACTACAAACGAGTTCCACGTTAAAGAAGAAGAAGAAGAAGAAGATTACGCCGTTTACGCCGCAATGACGTTTTACTAGAAGGAAGAGGGCGTCGCCCTAGTGAAGGTGCGAGAAGGAGATAGAAGGACGAGGCTGCCATCGATATCCGTGGGCAGCCATTTTTTTTCCCTTTCCTCTATACGGACCTTCCTCGAGAATCCAGAAAGCTCAGCATCTATTTAGACAAGAATGAAGTAAAGAGGGTTAGGAGATTTAGGCGGAGTAAGGTGAATATTTTGGAGGGTTGGTAAAATTTCGCGCACGGAGGGATCCGATTGACGTTTCTGTAAAGAATCTTAGCGCTTCTATTCTCGCTCTACTTTTAGTTCGACATTCCGCAATATCGGAATCTACTATAGGTAAACCCACCTTAAGACGTCTGGAATCCCAAGACTCATTTCCCACCTACGTTCTTCTCGATGGTAGCTACGAATCTGTAGCTTCCATAGCGAAAATAGACTCTACGAACGCGTGTCTCCTGTTTCCGACAGTCCAGCCTCCGTACTCTATGAACTCTCTCGTTTTCTCCTCGGTTGAAACCGGGGGGGATCGAGTGGCCAACTACTCAGACAGTCCTTTAGCAAAGTTTACTTTGGCAGCAGTCTCGAAATACTGTGGTTTCCTGACCGAGGTAGCTACGTAGCCAAGGAGCTACGTAGTCGCGTAGCACGTAGCTTGAGAGGTTTCTTTGCGCGAGTGAAGAAAACCCATTACCCGAATTAATGGAAGGAAAAGCGTTGCGCGAACTGGTCTGGCATATCGCAAGGAAGGAGGACCTCCCTTCAGAGATTCTGTGTTCCTCACGAAGATCAGTCGTTACTGGATGAACTGACTGAATTTATAGCTATGCAGTCACTTTTCCATTGGCCTCTTAGCGCAACAGTGTATATGGTTTAAGGTCCTTTGAAATACTAGCTGCATTTTGGAGGACGTTAGGAGAAGGAAGGAGATGAAGTACTTTTATCTCTCTGTTCCCAGCGATTCCTCCTTATAGCCTAAGCAATATAAAACCTGATACGATCGCGCTGGAGCACGGAGGTTTCGGAGCCGGTGGCTTAAAATAATCGCGTTGGCCTCCAGGCGAATACCAATCGGCCCTTTTCCAGGGAAGATCACTACTTTCTCACGAGTTGGAAAACGTCCTCGGAATACCAATTCACTGTGAACAAAGTCTCGCGTTTAGATACATCCTCGCAGTCTAGTTGTCTATGCTCGTCACTGTAGGAACTCCTGATGGCATTTTCAAGTTGAGGTAGATATCAAAGCGAAGTACTTATTGGTGTTACAGTATTTTGTTAGTTGGCTGATGCCTAGCTGAGGTACTTGATACGTGTCCAAGGATTCTCAGGTAGCTTAGAAACGTCTCGTTATAGTAGAGCTCGGGATGGCGAGTTATCGGTACTTTGTAAGCAAAAATGTTATCGCACGGTGAATAGGGGGTTGCACGATCGGTGCTAAAAGGGATAGGAAATCCGTGCAAAGTGCCAATAACCGAAGAGAAGTAAAGGTAAGTATCTAGGCATGCAGGCAGGCAGGTATCCAAGGAAGGCAGAAAGGTAGGACATCCATGAGACATCCAATCGCAGGTTTATGGGGTCCGCGAGAAGGGCGATTCCTGAGCGAAGGTTCTGATGGCATGCCGTATTTTATGAGCAAGTACGGACGTAGGTTATGCCTTTTATGATCCGCAATTCAGAGTATAGCCTACCTGGGCTACGGATAGGCTGGTAGTAGTAGTAGCAGCAGCAGCAGCACTAAGGGATGCAAGGGGTGCGAAGATGAGGTTGCGGGAGCAACACGTGGCCTGGGGTCGATATCACAGCGTAGCCCCGAGTCTCCGCTGCTTTGCAGCCCTCCTCTCTCTCTGGCATTCGCAACCCTGCTAACCATCCACCACAACCACCCAGCCATCCCACCTGTGTGTGACCTCCGTGCTCTACCTAGCTACCCTCGTGCCTATCAGCAGCAGCTACTGGTCCAGCTGGACCTCCGCATGTTGGTCTGCTCGTGCAGCATCCGGACCTAGCTTGCCGGGAATCCAGGCATTAACCACTATAGGATTCTTTTCAGCTAGCTCGCATTTTTCATATCCCTCCGCCAAAACTCGTCCTACCCCTTCTCCTTCCTCCTTAATGGATTATACCGATCGCAGCTTCCTTTACATCTCGGGGCTACGAGACTCCCTGGTTATACATACATACGTATATCTTCGATACCATGAGAATTCTTCTGAATGATATCTTGAGATTCTGGAATTCTTCTCTGCTCGAGGAGTAGAAGAATATCTTGGAATTTGGGCAATCAGGTAATTACGAAGTATGAAAATACAGTGGTGGAGTGACTGTGCTTTTCTTGAGTTTACTTGTCCTAGAGAGTTCTCAGATTCCATTATGCTCCCGTCCTTCTCCGTTTCGTCTCATAAATATTCGTAAATCCCGGTGGATCGAATTATATGGTTGGAAGGTTTTCAGTCGGGAGTCGCTAGACTCGCCGAGAGATTTTTCATTGGCGCGCAACAGCATGGCCGTGCTCTCGCTTTAGAGCCTCGAGTGTTTCAACTGGGCTTCTATATGTTCTTTTCATGGGAATCCGATCAATGTTTCGCGTACCTAACGATGCGTTGCCAAATGATTCTGCCCTCTTTCATTTCACCTGCGCTACGCAGCTGCCTGCTACGTTTTTTTTCTCTTTTGTCACTTTTCCCTTGCTCGACATTTCGGTTTCTTTCGAGTGCGGAAACTGCCAATTTAGCTAATTTATTGGCTGCGAGCGTTTCCCGCAATCGAAATCAATACCACTCTCCAATTTATTCTATCATACGTTTAACTGGTGCGCGTATGCATACAGAAGTTAATAAAGTTTTTACGCTCTCGCGTATTTCCATGTAGCGCACGTGCCATGATGGGAAATGAAAGTTCCTGCGGGAAAGGACCTCCTACCCCTAGAAAGGATCGCTATATCCCTTGGTTATTTTCGTATCGGTAAATGGTCTGCAAGACGTTAAATTATATTGAAAGGGAGAACCGAAAAAAAAAGAGAAGAAAAATAAAGAAGAAATAGTCTTTGGGCGCGAATTTTAGCGATAGCATCGTAGGAGAGAGAGAGAGTATAATTCCGAATATATTCAGTTGAAGATTACATCTTGCTGTACGGGTTTCTCAGGGAGATTGAGTGGAATGGTGGAAGGATGGAGAAGGGCGTGAGTGAGAGAGGGTGCTCTTCGGGGTCATGGGGTGAAAAGTATTATTGGTTGTATTCGTATTCGAAGGCAGGCGTAATATTACGCGTAATCGAATTCAGAGTTTCGCAAAAGCGTGCCGATATTCGTGGCTGCGAAGGGACGATAAATTTTTTGAGGGTGGTAAGAGGGGGTGCATGACTCAGTCGAAACGGCATTCATGGGATTGGTTCACCCCTTAGGTGTACCTACGTCCAAATCAAATTTGCTTCGCTTTTGCCTTCAACAATTTGCCAAGCCATTTTGGATTCGGTGATCCACCCTTGCGGATTGGCGAAACGAATCCCTGCCCTGCCCCGGGCTGCCTCTCGTTCTCATTGTCAATAAGCCTAATGGCTCCCGTTCGCCATGTTGTTTTTTCTCGCTCCTTTCGTGAATTAAGCCGACGGTACTCTGTGTATACGATGGGAAAGATATCTGCCACGATAATTATCACGCTGTGCTTAATTTGGCAAATTGCATTGGCGTGCCCTGTTGCTTTTTTTTGCGTTTCACAAGGGGAGCGTGTCCAATCGTCAATCAATGATAACATGTCCTGTATTTGTTTATGCTAAGGGCAACGGCACCGGCAACGGCACCGGCAACGTCAGCCTCTATCGATTGCGCGCTATTACACAGCTTTGCGTGTTCTCGACTTGTTAATATTCATTACCGTGTCGAAATGGTCACTGTTCAAAAGTTATTACTCTTAGTCGTCCCTGCCTCTTTTTAACGGCGTTTGACAACCGTTCGACTAATAAATTGCTTTCTCTTGTCGAGTTTATTTGAAGGCAATTCGAAACACCATTACATGCATACTTGGGTGCCGAGTTCGAATGGCGTGAGCCTCGCGTCACCTACCGTAAGGTACCTTTTGATGGCGCACCCTCTTGAGTAACCTCGCTGACCTTTAGAATTCTAAACAATGAGAAAGATGGGAACAAAGGGTTGTTATGATTAACATCCCTCTCTTTGAGGGATGGTTTCACTGTCGGAATACATTCGTCTCCTGACTTTCTCTGGCACTTCTTCCGAGAGTGACTCGCGTTCTCTCTAGTCTCCTTGTCGATTACTCTTGGAACGTCTATTTCCCTCTCCCTAAACTCTTGAACCCTTATTAGCCGAAGGGAAGCATTTTCGTAGTGCGTCTTCGATATCAGTGACGCAAGGCCGCTCGTAGTCTCGGCAGTTGAAAGAAAGTAACAATAGAAAATTGTGAGGGGCATTGTCGTGGATACCTTACTCATTGTCAGACTGGCAAGAGGGTATTCTTTGATGAAAATGGTGAACGCCTTCTGGAATTTAATTTTTGCTGAGATATGTAGCAGTCATCACACACGAAAGACGCTGAGGGGTATGATGGGGTCGGTGCGTCGGATCGTCAATCCGTCAGTGCGTCGTGACGTTAGAAGTTTTCTTGGGTTAACGAATTTCTTAGCATTTCACGGCTTAATTCCCTTAGAAACGTCGCAGATTTTTAATATCCGAAACTTTGCTCGAGCTTTTCTCGGCTGGCAGAACACCGTGACTTAATTGAATTATCAATAAGCCGTGACGATATTGTTTAAGAATACGTCGGGACGCCGGGAGACGTCAGGAAGAGAATGGTTCTGGGCTGAGGAGGAGTCAGAGGAAAAAAATCTGGAAATTAGAGGGGAGGAGCAAAGGAGGCATGGGAGGAGGATGAGAGAAGCGAGGGTTACAAAAAAAAAATCAATTATCCCAAAGTCGCTCATCCCTCTCGTCTTGGGGAATAAAAAAAGGAATCAGTTTGAGCACAGTGGCAGAAAATGGCTTGCTATCGAAACGAGTCCCAACGAATGTCCTTCTCTATATAATTATCCCTAAGGATATTTTCGAAATAGGTCTAGGCGATCTAGTTTCCAAGTCAGGCACGGTTTACAACGCGCGATACCTGTTGCCACGGCATTTAATCCATTATGCAACGATTCTCGAGGCATCCTTGCCAAGGTCGAAGTTTATATTAAGCACGTAAGCATGCGCGAGTAGGCGCGATAGAAATATCCCCACAAGCACCCTTCTGAAGATCGCTGAGGTCGACTGACCCTCCTTTTACACGCAGGGGTCTTTTCAAAAGGGGAGCATTCTGCCCACCCTCGAATTATGTAAAATGCTTATCCTTGGCTTCAGCTTCTGTTGGTCCTTCTCTGGCACCGTCGGCAGACTAGGTTGTGATACACTCTTGGCACGAAGTAACGGCTGGCTGTGTACATGGAAATTGAGAAAGGGAGCAAATACGCAGTTTCCCCAAATTCCGCGATACGTCAGGGAGAAGTCAATTTCTTTTGTCAAAGTGAATTCAAATGCTGCTAAATGTGCGCATCTATTAAAAAATATAATATTATCATCGCTTGTTCAAGTAAACTCTGGACTGACCAATATCAGGGAATGTTACGTCAAATTGGCTATTAGGACTTACCCATAAATAGGGTGAAAGTCGGAGAAATTGAGAAAGAACGAAATTCGATAAGAATCCTCCGAGTTCGCTTAGTGAATGGAACTACTTGGAAGAGACACAGCTGGTAACAAGAGATCCACTTGGATCACCATTTTGTTTCCTTTGTAAGTTAGGTACACTTACAGCGCTAATGGCACCACTTCTCTACCAGGTATATGTCTACTCAGTGCTTCATAATTATACCAGTGGCACTCTGTGGAACGCGCTATACGTAACAAGACCAGAATTAATACGGCTTGCAAAATTAGCGTTGGGGACAGTCTGCAGTAGTTTGCGTAATATTCTGATGGCGAATGGATGCATCAGATATATACAGGGTCACACGTTGCACAGAGGGATTGCATAATCACCGATGCAATTAATTGCCAAAGAAATTTCTCATATCATTCTGGAAACGTCCGTTTTTAAGGGTCAGCGACACAAGATTGAAGGAGGTGTTGTCGAGCGCACGTGTCTCTAAGGGTGGTTTCTCAAGGGTAGCGTACTAAACGAGAATAGAGGGACGAATGTCGGAAACAAAAAAGCAGGGAAAGCGAAAGGGAGAGAAGAGCTGCGGAAAGTGCCTCTTTGTAAAGCGAGACGCTTTTAGCAAGCGTGCCATAAGTGTCTTCTTCAGGCTAGCATTTTATCCTTTTTTCTTTTCGATAAAAATCTAACGAGTTCCGCCGTTTGCTCTGCGTTGTCAATTTTCTAATCGTCCCATACATCTTGTTATCAGTTACCCACGAAGAAACACATTCGTAAAGACCGATTTCCATTGGCGTTGAAATCTGCGGCGAGCCTAGACGGATACAGTATTCTTCTGACAGCTTGATAAATCCTGGAACCACGAACATTTGGCACGAGAGGCCATTTCGCCCCGTACTCTATAGTTTCCTCCTGATATAGTATACGAGCGAAACGTAAGGCACGCGCAGGAAATAGGGGCTGAGATAATTACTCTAAATAGGGGTAGTAGATGGCACGCGGCTGGGCCATGAATTAATTTAGAGTAATTTGGTTGGCAGGTGGTCTCAAGGTGGCACTACGTCTTTTGTTCGACGTAGTCTTCCCAACGACATAGATACGACTGTCTTGGTTTATTAGGAATTTCGGATTCTCGAGGGTGGCGTACCTACATGTGGAGCAGTGGTATTCTGGCGAGTTCGTTCGAGAGAAATCAATGGCGTGCCGTAGCCTCGAAGCGAAGTAGTTCTTGCGCCCTAACGAACGGTAATTAACGATGCTTCATATCTGCATGCCTATCGCGTCCCGACGCTCCGCCGACGCACCAATACAGACGAAAGATTCCAATCGAGGGTCTTAGTACGATCGATATAAGTGGTTACTCGGATGATTGGGTTCCTAGATCGACGTCAGTTCGACCCCCTCAGGAATTCTAAGGCTAACGACATTTCCGCCTCTATCTGGGGATGCTTTCCTCGCGCCTCTATCAGGCCGATATTTCTTTTTGGGGGTTATTGGGTAAAAAAGTTTTCCCTGCTTTAAGTGAGCCCAACGTGATCCAGTCGCGCATGTGAACGTGGACACGCAGTACACGTGCACCACGCCCTACCTGCTGCCTATTACGTAGTTCATGTATTCCAGTGTGCTTCCAGCTCCGCAGTTACCTGGCTGCGTAGCTACCTTAGTCCATGTTGATCTCCCTAGTTGGGAGCATGCGTGGCAAGCATCGGAAGCGCAAGGCTGGCACGTACCGCCCAAACGAATGACCCTAATCACTGGGTGCTTAGGGAGAGTGAACGAGAGAGAGAGAAAGAGAGAGAAAAGTGAGTTCGGAAAACTAGCCGAGAGTAAAATGGTAGGGCTGGAGAGTTAGAGGATTTTCCAGGATTCTAATCTTTCGGTTACATTCATGCTATTCGATACGGAACAATGCTGTGGCACCTTTGAGAAATTAAAAAGACATTCTTAATGGTGAAATAAGCCCTACGAGAGATTCATTTTATTGTTAAGCAGCGATCTTTAATGGCTTCTTTTTGTTTATGAACCTTACGTAGAGTCCTACCTTGAGTAAACTTTATTTTTGGGCTTCAGAGTTGCATCTCGAGCTTCAAACTTTCCAAGGTGGAATTTCGCACAGCTCGATCGGGTCTTCGTTTGCTGCACGGAACGAACGTGAATTGGCTGTTTTGTTTTTTTACCGTTTTTCCTATTTCTCTCATAAAAAGAGAGAAAAAGGGACGGTCCGAACTATATGGAATTCCGTTTCGTCTCGCTTTTCTTTTTTTGAAGGGGGGAAGGGAATCGTTCGCGCGGTTTACGATCAAATATTTCATCGGTTCTCGGGGAGTAGCCTTCTGTAGGAAGCACGTATAGGATAGTCTTCCTGGGAGGAGGTGGGTGGGATATAAGTCTTCTCTATCTACGGCATCTTGGTGCACTAGTGTGCGCGCGTCAGTCTGTTGGTGGCGTCGGGAGGCAGGACTATCCCAACCATCAGGGAGGCAGCTATAACCGCAGGTCACCCACAGAGAATACGAGCGACGAGTCGTTTCCTCGGACACGTCCCCTAAAGCCTCGTGAAATTTAATCAAAGCCATTTTTAAAGCTCTCTCTTCTCTCTCTTCGTTACTCTTTTTTCCTCGACAACACTTGCACGTGGACAGAGTAGCACGTAGCTTCAATACTTTTTCTGTCTAGCATCAGTGGTCCGCGTTCGCCCCTCCTACAGCCTGGGCTACATCAAATTAACAAAATACCGGCATTAATTAAAATATCGCTCGATACGGGGATTCCCCCTTTTGTCCTTTCACCGCGCACGTATCCACCGTTCTTTTCGATAACTCCATTGATATTACTGAATAATATAAAGAGAATAATCGATGCGAGTAAGGGCGGAGGCTGCGTCAAAGTCCTTTCACTGTATTGCTTTTTTACAGATTCACTCGAGTTTACTCAGTTCTCGCGTAATTCTCGGAGAATTTTCCCGCTCGTTACTTTAATCAAGAAAAATAAGATGAAATTCTCTCCTTCCACAGCCGTCCAGTGCCCCAACTTCCTCCCCTTGCCGAACGTTGATTTCACGATCGAAAGGATCCGCTATCAGGCATTTTTATCTTCGGATTCCTGAATTTTCTAAAAACAGGGTAAATACTTGCAAACAGTTCACAGCTACATGATGGCCAATAAAGCCTGCCCTGCGGTAAAGATTATCGGATGTTTGTAAAAAGTTGCCAAGTTTTCATTTTCCTCGAAGGCATACGCGAAAGATGCTGCACAGCAAATAGTAATGTTCTGGAGAATAGGATTCCCTGTCAATATCCGCTAGTACTGACTATCTCTTTTTCTCTTACTCCCCCTCCCCCCTTTTTATCTCTCTGTATACATTATCTCACTCGTGACAATAGGGTTTTTAGCGAGAGACGAGAATTCACAGGATTCGCAGCATCCGTCCCGTAGCTCCTAAGGTAAATTCTCTCGGCGGCCGTAGTACGGAAGCTCAGAGAAGGAGAGATATACAGTCTACGCCGCTCTACTGAAATATCATTCGGAACAAAAGGAGGCGGAAGCCAAGTTTGCAGAATAACTAGCCTTACTGTATAGACAAAGGATGAGCACCGGGATACGCATTGGAGAAGACCCGTTTTGATTGTCAAAGGTTCGGCAGGCCCGTAGGACTACTATTCCCTGGTTATTGTCGTTTTATCTTAGTTCCCTTCTGTGCGATGTATCCTATCTTTTGGGCAAAGTTCCACGGGGATGGAGAAGGGTGAAGTACAGCCCGAGGTAGAACCGGGCCTGGACGAGGCCGCCAACGAGTCAGACTCTTCTCCCTTTGACCATTAAACGGGAGAGACCTTACTCGTAACTATCAGGGGGAAAGTATCAGACATTAACAGATAAGAGCTTCTTACTCTCCCCTTTCTCTCTTTTCCCTCTTTCATCTCCTTTCCTCTCCCGCTTTTTCTCTTTTGCAACCACCTCCAATTTCTCCCTTTCGCTCATTGCGCGTAGTCATTCTTCTCTCACTTCCTTTGTACTCTGCTCTCTCGAATCACTGTACCGTAAAATGTCCTCTCCCAATTCCAAGCCAATAGGTTCGCATTTGCGGTCAAAGAATAGGATAATTTCCGCGAAATTATTCTCTCTTTTATCTCCTAATTCGGGCAAGGGTAAGAACGATATAGGTTCGATTGGTCAGAGAAACCGAATGAAATATATCATTCGATTGCTTTTCTGTTGCAGATGATTCCGCTGAAGACGCCATTGATGTTTTGACGGTGAGTCGACCAGGCATGTGAAATTGTATGGCTTGTTTTACATTCGCTTTGGATTTATCAAGAACAACGTAGCAGCAAGCCAAGTAGCTCGACCCACAGTTTTCACGGGTCTAGTGGGAAAGTTAAATTTATCCTGAGCGGCGTGTTTGAATTTAATTTCGCTCCCGTGGTTACCTAGATCCTCATCGAGACCGCTATCCTGACTGCCCGCCCTCTCATTTTCAATTCGCTATGGCTTACGCCCTTCTCGAGGAACAATACCCTCAAAGTGGTCGTTTGACGCGGTCGTATATCAACCGTCGCGCAGGGATTCCATCACTGGGGAGATAGCAGTGTAAAGAGAGCCAAAAGCCTTATGGGATTTCGTGTCTTATGGGGTTGAAATGTTGAAATTGCACCCTTAACAGATGTCTAATAGACTGTAGCACCTATAGAGACGAAACTCGTGTTTCAGCATCTCGGATTGCACTGACTTGTATATCTATACGTAATTGTAACGGTATCTCAAAGTATCAGAGAGTGACGTCACCGAGAGACAGCAGACGCAAGTTCTTAGCTCGATGACGTTTTATCACTTTCCTTCGAATTATACTCGCGCCTTACTTTAATCTACTTCGTTCTGCTTTACTTTCCTTTTCCAAGCCGTTTCCTTGAACCGTCCATCCCTTCCTTCGCGAACGAGCGAGCGTTTTGCATTTTATTCAATTAAGAAAGTTGGAAAGGTTGCGAAAGGTCGAAGAAAGGGTGAGAGCCAAGAATGCTGTAAGAGCGAGAGGAACTCTGGTTTAATGACTTTCGGCTCCCCAGGAAATCTCGACTTTCCGCGGCCAGAAACTTTTACGCAAATGTATTCCTTGTGTCTTCCGAGTTTGTAACTATTTTATTCTCTAGCTAAATTAACGACAGAGTGCACCATCGCGGCCCTTTGCATTTCTGATGGACCCTTTGTGTTTTTCATATTACAGGCGGGCAAAGGATCCTTCCTTGCAATGGGCCTGACGTAGCCTGGGCCCAACGAGCCCTGACGCACGAGAAGATTGCCTCTCTGTCGTATCGATAAGATACTCCTCATCGAGTCTGGCGGAAAAATATTTACTACTAAGTATTACGAAAGAGTCTAGGCAACAGTATTCGCGACAGGTCGTGTCTTTCATCTCGTAGTGGTCCTTAGAGATTGCTGAAAATTGAGAATAAGGCAGAAATGGATGAAAGGAAAATAAAGCAACAATAAGGAAACAAAAGAAACAATTGACCGTTAGCTAGTCATAGGATCTAGTGGAGATATCGTAGAGAAGAATTAGTGATAAAGTCAAACGGCTGATCAGAAGCAATTAAGATTCTTCGAATAAGTAATTAAAGTTAAGGGATTAAAAAGATTCGGCAAGATATTGACGTACTTATAAGGGAACGTTAGAAGTTCTAACTTAAATAAAGTGCTACTCTTCGTCTCTTGATTTCACTTGGAATTCGCGAGAGAAAATCAGAATTCTTTCCCCTAATATCGAGACGCGAGATTTGAGGCGAAACAAGGGATGAGAATGCACCAAGGGAGAGGATAAGGGCAGATGTGAAGGGTACGACTTACCGAGCATAACAGCGAGGACAATCCTAGATTAAAGTTACCTAATTAGCATTCTAAGAGATACTTAAAGATACGTGCAAGAGACGGGGGATATATCAAAAGTAAAATCGCGCAACTGGCACACGTTACTTGTTGAACAAGCACGCACGATACACTTGGTTATACAAGAGAAATATATTTAATACTGTTGTTCGTAGCGATACGCGTCTTTAAACATTTCCAAAAAAAGAGATATCTATATATATACACACACACACATTCTATATTATAAATATATATATCTATATGTCTAGAGTTAATAGCACAGTTGAAGGAGTAATTTTGTGAGGCGAAAAGGAATAGAATGGAATGTCGTTTCGATAGGAAGAGCTTGTTTTCTTGTTGCGCAAATAAATCTTGCGGTAGATTTATCGAAAGGGATAAAATTTAAGCGAAGGAAGGGCAGTTATCTTGGAGAGCAAAGGAAAAAAAGAAAAGATGTCGAAGAGCAGTTCGTAGAGAGTAGAGAGGGTTTTTCGCAGAGAGTAAACGAAAAAGGGCGAAAGTCTAGCAATAACGGGAAGAAGAAAAATAAGAAGAAATCGCACTGTGTGAAAAATCGGTGCGATATCACGACACTTGGGAAAAAATTGGCTTGCGTAAGAAATAAGGACAGGTAGAGGGAGAGGATGAATCTCGAGGTGGAACTGATAGCAGGGGTGGTGAAGGGCGGGCCACCCCCGGATCATCTGCCAGCCCCACGACTCATCAAGATATTCATCGCTTCCGAACGGGATGGTAAGTTTCAAAGACCTCGACAATAACTCAATCGTTTTCATTGAAACTGCCTGCAATTTTGAAATCTGCGTTACTTCTGAAACTCCTCCCTTCTGTCTGACGTGCACCGTCCCCAAAAATCCATACTCCCTGATTTGTTTCCATCCTTAGTATTTTTAGAAGACTTGTGTTCCCTGACGAGGAAGGGTTAAGGTTTAAGGGTATATTTCGCGAGTTTGGACGATCCTGTAGAATTTATAAGTCTGTGACAGTTCTCGAATTCGTTACATCGAGTGGTCGAAGCTCTTGAACGAAGTCGTTAGAGCCTCAGAATAAGATAGAGGATAGAAGGTAGCAGGTAGAAAATGATGGAAGAGCTCCACGCGAGGCAGGATAAGGGATTCGAGTCATTTTTCGAATAAATATTTTTCTTTTGCTCTTTGGGTCACAAAAGAGGTTGAAAAACTTGCTCGACGTTCGCAATGCGATGTACGTTTTGTTTCACGATGACTAACAATAAGTAAGAGACTGGTAAAGATATCGATCGCGCCTTTCTTTTGGCATGTAAACGAGGCTTCATGTATGCTAATGGATAGTGCTGGATGTAACGTTAAAGGGAAAACATTCGTCATCCGTCATAGAAGAGTAGCTTATGGTCTGCGGCTCAGCTGGAGAGAAGCTCTTGACGTTAAAACGAAGCATGCAAAAAGTCGTCGGTATTTTTTTCTCTGCCGTTGAAGATCCGCGCTCGAATGGCCTCGTTATGGAAGGCATAAAAGCAGGTCGAGGCGGATCGAAAGGGATGAAATTTCTGTCCCACTTGAAAACTTGGATTAATTCGAGATAGCTTGAAGAGAATTAAATCATGATCCTCCCGGTTATAAGGGAATATGGTGGATGGAAGGGTGGTCCTATCCCTAGGCTTAGGTAGCACAGTGGTGGCGACGCAAGATTGAGTTCATGACCAAGAAGTTAGTGTAATTAGCTGATGTAAATCGTATTTCAACGAGATCCAAGCGAAGTCTCAACCCGTCCTATCTCTTTCGCTGGATCAACGCGCCGAATTGCTAGGAATTTCCGTTTCCAATCTGTTGGATCTGGAGGGACTTTCCAGCAGACGACTGACTAGGTGATTCGCTAGTCGCTAGTCCGATTTGAAAGTTCATTAAGCGAAACTCAAAGTTCTCTCGGCTGGAATGAGTATGCTAGAAATTGCAGCCAGTTTACAAGTAACAGGGAAATTGAAGGGTTTAACCATTTGCATGAACGAAGGGCCGCTATCGAACGATCTAATCCTTAATAGTAGGAAAACGCTAAAGGCTAGACTTCGATCTAGCGACCTGAGACACTCGTCAGACTGCTTGTAAGATTATCGATAAGGAGGGTCCACATCGGAATCGAAAGGATCTCGTTGGGGAATTGCTTTCAGAGTTTCACGAAGAGCGGAAACAACTCCTCGAAGTCGTCGGCCCGGAATTGCAATCCATCTACGACGACATGGGAATCGAGGTAGCTCACGGAACATCCTTAGCTTTAAGTGCTGGGACAGTTTATCGAATTCCACTCGCAATTATCTCTTTTCTTTTCCACCACGTTAAGGTACTCCTCGTTGACATGCAATACGGCACCAGCCGGGATCCTGACGTGGATCCGAGACTGGCTGAATTCTTCCTGGAGGAAATAAACGCTTCTCATAAACATTCCCGCGGATGTTTCCTACTGGTAAGCCAGACAACTAGAGAGAGTAGGGGCCAGAGGGTGAAATGGAGACGTGTAGGCTCCTTATAGCTCCTTATAGCTCCTTATAGCTAGGATGCAAGTTAAGGGAGGAAATCACTCTTGGCTCTTGTAGTTGCTGCTTGGGACAGATTACAATGCAGGCTGGGTGCCGACGTCGTTCCCTGAGGAAACTTTTCGAGCACTCCTCAGGCAGTGTTCTACGCTCGAGGAGTACTACGAGCACAATGGCCATTGTTACACCCTGAAAGCCACCAGGTAAAGAGCTAGTTTGTTACCCTGAATGCTCCTGGTAGACGATGAGCGTTACCGCCTTCTTTCACGAGTGCCTCAAGCGTCCGTCTTCTTCGATAGCGAGGAGACTGCTCAGGTGGAGTGGCACTCCCTGGAGTCCAACTTGAGGAAGAGTCTCAGGATGGCAGCCGAAGCTGTAGTCCTGGAGGATCCTGACAGTGTGGGTGCGAGGAACGTGCTGAAGAGTACCGCGCATAGACAACTCGAGCATGGCCTAAGTACGATTATGTGAAAGATTCTTCGGTGACCGGGTATGGATATGGCTGGATGCTTTTAGGTCTCGACGAGGATGGGAATGGCATCCTTACGGTGATACGCGATTGGACGGGAGCGAGTGCACCTAGCGCTTCACCGGAAGTTCAGTCCCTTAAGGCGAGAGTCGAGCAAGTGCTACCGGAGGAAAATGTTATTCGACTCGAAGTCGAGCACATGGCTGGCGGTATCGATCCTGATAGTTTTGCTCATGACAACTATTTGACTAAAATGCGTCAGAGGATCTTGGAAAGAATTCAAACTCTGGTCAATGCATCGGTCGAAAGGGATCCGGAGATCAAGAGTAGGAAGAAGATGGTACAGGAAGTCTACGCTGAGAGTCTTGCTCATTTGGCCCTGCTGAGAGAAGTGCAACCAGTCCCTGAAGATGATCCGGCGGTACTTCGGGTGAAACAGTCCCTGATGTGTGGAAAGGATCAGAAACATGGTCCAGTCGTTATCTGGGGTCCTAAATCCTCTGGAAAATCCGCTATATTGGCCAGGATCTACCAGAGTGTTTCAGAGTGGTTCGGCGGACCTACTTTGAGAGTGGTGAGACTTTGCACGTCTACCCCGAGATCAGCTTACAGTCTCGAGCTACTGAGGATCCTCTGCGAGCACATCGGATTCCTCTCGGGTAACAACGACGGTAATCTGCCTCGCGACGCATCCTTTGATCCACTTTATCTGAACAATTGGTTCAGTCAAATAATGCGTGGAATCGAGGAGAATCCTATGACTGAGCAACTGGTTGTCATGGTGGACGATCTTCACCGATTGCATCCCCTGGAGTGCGATATCGTAGCTGCCCTTTCCTGGCTTCCATTGAATCTACCTCCAGGCATGCACTTCATAGTGACCACTGCAGTTCCACCGGAAGCCCTCAGACTGACGCCATTACAGAAGGAGCGACTAAGGAATAGCGAGATCCTGATCGAACTTCCGGAAAGCAGAAGCAATATTCCAAACGTGGAAGGAGCCTTGGACAATCTTGAGAAACTTGTTGGGCCGAAAGCGGCCAACAGAATAGGCTGTTTATTAGCCTGCACTGAATACGGACTCTCGGAAACCGAAATTCTCGAGCTAATAATGCCAACTGGTGGTGACGGACCGTTGCTGTTGAGCTCAACTCAGTATAACTTCTCAACTTGGTGCCTGGTTAGGAGAACGCTGAGCCCTTGGTTGAAAGTTCGAGTTATGAGTGGCAGATTGATGTTCGGCTGGCGTTGGACCGGTGCGGATGCTGCGAGGAAGAGGTACTTGAATACCCAGGATGCGTCCAGATCGAGCCACGCGGAAATAGCGAATCTCTTCTTTTCCGAAGAGTGCGAGGAGAGCGAGGAGAAGTCTCCGGAAGATCCTGGCTCACCCCCTCCTAAGGAGACGCCTTTTCAGAGTGCGCCCCAATCTCAAGACATCACGTACACCCTTCGTCATGTCGAGGAAGCCTGGCTCCATCTCCTACGAGCCGGTGACGTCGAGAGACTCAAGAGACTCGCTGTCTGCGCATTCGATTTCCTCCTCGCTGCTGTCCAGATGATATCCGTCAGCTACTTGCGATGCGTCCTGGAACACGCCAGGAGATATTTACTCGAGAGGGATTTGGAACTGGTATATTATGCCGTGCGGAAGTCGAGCGACGTGCTGACGCGTGATCCGCTTCAATTGGGCGCTCAGTTAATTTGCTGGCTCAGACCAGTTGCCGAGGACGGTGGGGACTTGGTGAGAATCCGAATCAATATAAGTTACATGTTTTTCCCGAAATTTTCAAGACCCTCCTTTTAAAGATGGATTCATTTACTGGATGCTATAGGTGAGCAGAATGGTAATGGCCGCCATGGCATGGTGCGATGGATACACTGCTCCTTTATTGGTACCTTTAAACGGATGGCTGCAGCCACCCTTGCCGCTTCAGATTCGTGCCCTGGTATGTCCACAGGGCGTGAGACTCGTCGAGGCTGCACCCTCCGGCCAACACGTCGTCGTGGTGCCTCCTCAGGGCGATGCACAACTATGGCACGTCATGTCGGGCCAGCTCGTTCACACGTTCAAAGGTGAGTGTCTCTTATCGATTTTCTTAATACCCAATAAATATTTAATGCAGCTGATGTATTTTCTGTACAGGACATTCCGGGCCAATATCCTGCGTCGCAGTTACGCAACAGTCTCAGTATCTTCTCACGGGGTCGGAGGACACTTCCATAATAGTCTGGGACATGAAGGAACTGACGTTGAAGCGAAGAATTTGCGAACACATTGCACCCATTTCGACACTAACTCCGGCGTTGAATAATTCAGTGATAGTCAGCGGTGGCGAAGACTCCAGAATCATTGCGACAAGTCTTCTCACGGGGGAAGTTCTCATGAAGGTCGATCATCATAGAGGCCCAGTAACGGCAGTGCGTGTCGATTTCGCGGGGGAAGTACTAGTCTCAGGATCCTCCGACGGAACCGTCTGCCTTTGGTCCTTGGAGAGTTTCACTCTTTTGAATAGCATTCCTCTACCGTCGCCAGTGGCCATGTTGGATGTCTCAACCGATTCGGTCTTCCTTCTTGTTGCTTGCGAGGATCAAAAGCTCTATCTGCGATCCTTGGCTACGGGAACAGAAATTCACACGCTGCGAGGACATCAGGGACCTGTGAGAAGCATTTGCTTGGCCAAGGATTGTCGCAGAGCCATTGCCGGCGGTGTTGAAGGCAGAGTATCAGTATTCGACATGCACAGCGGCAGACTTACCAGGACTTTGCCAGCTAATCCTTCAGCGGACGTGACGTCGGTAAAGGTTACAGAGAAGGATGACTTTTTGATCACCGCTGGGGGTGGTCGTGTAACTTATTGGAGTTTTCGCGGGGAGGAAGTACCCCCAAGGCCCTCAAAGCCGGGAGGGAAACAGGAATCCCTTCAGCCTCACACAGCCCCTATCTCCTGCCTCGACGTCTCGAGGGATGGCGCCATGGCTGTTACAGGGGGCGTTGATTCCCTCGTTAATCTTTGGCAATTAAACACTCACGAGCTCGTCTCCACCCTGGAGGGACACATCGCAAGCGTAACTTGCGTCGCATTTTCTGCCTCCGGTCTATTCGCTGCATCCGGATCCGAGGATAAGACAGTTCGTGTTTGGGGACTGACCTTGGGTCTTGTGGTTGCCACCTTTCGTCATCAGACGCCCGTGACAGCTGTCACTGTCATGTTGGATGGCAGAAGGGTCGTCAGCTCCGACCGTGGTGGAGCCATTAGAGTTTGGGCTGCTGACAGTGGGACTTTGATTCAATCGGTTTGCGGACCAGGTCGGTGCTTCGCAGTAGCTTCCGATATGAGGTATACACTTCCTTTCAATCCATCAGTACTCAATATAATGAATCGCAGTGCAACAACCTTATTCTCATCTGAATCTTTCTCTCATTAAAGATATACCGTCTGCGGATCTGGCGATAATCACGTACGAATAATAGGCCTGGGAGCTGGTCCAGAAGAGAAGCACCAGGTCTCACATTCCCAAGACATAACGTGCTTGGTAGTCACACCTGATTCACAGTCGCTAATTACTGGCTCGCGAGACATGAGTCTGAAAGTATGGCAGTTAGCAGGCGGAAAGTTATCCCAAGTTCTGGTTGGTCACACGGACCACGTTACTTGCGTGGCTGTTGCAGTACTGGATAAATGCATTGTTGTTTCTGGTTCACGCGACGCCAACTTAATCGTATGGGACATTAACACCGGAGCGGATCTTCATACGCTCACTGGCCACCTGGGATACGTGACGTGCGTAAGGCTTTCCGGCGACGGTACTTTGGCTATCTCTGGAAGCGAAGACAAGAGTCTGATAGTCTGGGATACCAAGAAGGGTACTGCTCTCAGCTCCATCATGCTTCACGTACCGGTACTCGGTGTCGAAATGTCCACGGACTGCTCGAGACTGGCCCTCCATTTACTCGAGCACAAATGTATGCCTATATTGTGTCTACATAACACACCGGCTCAGTACGTCAAGCTGCCAGCATACGTGGCGCCCAGAGATTTACGACCACCTGGACCCAAACGCCCAGCCAGGCGATTACTTAAGAAGGAAGTGTCCCTGGACACTTACACTTGGCAGCGGAAATACGGCCATCTTACTTCAGGTATTTAATCATTTATTTGTAAGACGCGAACTAACGACTCACGTTTGCCAGTCTATTTGAGCTTCAAGAGGCATTTGACACAAGAGTGTTGTTTGACCTTGCTGCCCGTCTAACATACGTAACCCCAATTGTCGCTGGCTGTTAGCTGTAGTCTTTTTGGACGAATGACTTGTTTAGGAATTATGGTGGCGGCCGTAGAGGAACGATTAAAACGCCGATTCAGCGTGAGTGCTTCCATGGAGGAGATCAGCAAGGCAGGTCTGGCAGGATCTCAGCCGGGATTGGGCCCCGAACAGGCGGCCCTGGCCCAATCCCAACATTTTGATCAGCTAGAGGCTCTCTGGAACAAGCAATCACCTCCGCCGAGACCCAGAGGTCTTGGGAGAACTCTTTCTAAACAAAGTTCTCTTCAGGCGACTCGAATCTCCGATTCGGATGAGGAAGGTAGGCGAGCCATGTCCTGCATCGTCTCCTAGATCCTTCAGTTATGCCAATGACCTAATTTTCGATACGAAGAGTCTCTTCATTACTTGTATTGCCCTTTTATTGACATTCGCAGCGTACACCACTAGAGACCATACACGTGCCGATTTTTTTTTCACTTTTAGAAAGTCTCCTCATATTATTTTGTCGAGATTGTATCCTTGAATGCCACGTCCATTGCGTACCTACTTAGTGATCTGATCAGCTTTGTTCTTTTATTCTATTCATTGTGTTATTTTAAATGTTCCAGTTCTTCCATGTGACATTCCACAATAAAATTCCTTAGTTTTTCTTTGAAGATAGTGTTTCCTTTTTTTCGAGTAAAATATCGTTCTCAATTCTCATTGGAATCCAGATTTCTAGCTTTTTCCAGTGGCACAGTAGAAAACCACTCTGCATGCACAAACATAAGTAAGTATAATTTGTGTTTTTATTCTTTTGGCATTTCTAACGATTTGTTCTAACCAACTGCCATTTATAGAGAATATAGTTGCTCAATCTGCATGCGCTTCCCAGTCCGAGTTAATTCGCTGTTCTGTTAATATCGTTTGGAATATTGAATCATCGTTTAGGTTATTTAAAGGATTATTCTATTCTAGATCTTCCAGGTTAATTAAAGTCATCGGTGATCCTTCTGGACTACAGGAGTTTTTGCGTGGCGCTGAGAACCGTGAAGGAAGTAGTCGAGAATTCTCATCTGACGGAAACTTTCATCCTTCGACTGTAACCGATTCTAAAACTACAAAACTCCCATGTCATTACGTTCGGTGCAATAAATAAAATACAGATCTATCGATCTATCGAACTCTGAAAGATTTTCAATCCTGCTTTTTTGTTTCGTATGATGAATTACGTATAGCAAAGACGCTACAACATATGTACATTATTTATTCGGTTAGTCTAGTCCATAATAAAATATTTACAATCCATCCATAATATTTTACAATGATGCAAAAGTTTAACGCTCTTCTGACGTTGTAGATATACATAAAATACAGGTTTTTATGTTATCGCATAAAAGTTAAAGCCTTATTTCTTAATTAAGTTTTGATAGTATACCGCGAGAATCTGCCAGGCTTTAGGCGCCATGAAACCATCTGGTGGACTTTCCCCGGATTTGGCCAATCCTGCGCAAGGATAAAAGACGGTCAAAGTTAATTAAATATTTAAGTCATTATTTGCCTTATTTTTTAAGGGATACCAACCACGCATTCTTGTGCCGGATATGAAGTCAAAGTCTTGTTTACGTTCCGGTTCAAAGAACGCCATTTTCTTGACTTTGGTGTCGTAGGCCGCCACTCGAAATGGTATTATTTCGAGACTCTGCAGTCCTGGCGCCATCGAAAGGACTCTGGAGCCATGCGTAGCGTCGTACAGATTTCCATCAGGAGTTGCTGACTTATCAGGATGTGGCATTCCTGCAGGATCTCTGCCAACTATATAAAAATTGGCACCAGCTGTCATTCGAGCTTTGGCATGCCACTGCACTTCGGTAGGACCCGCGTACATCATTGGGCTGGGGAATATGGCCAGGAGTGTGTCCTGATGAAGGACACCCTCTTCGAGAACAGCCTGGTGTTGGTGTATCCTTACTGGTAGGGGAACATCATCATCCTTAGTCCAGCCACCGAGTGGATGAAGTAGAAGAATCGGTTTCTTAAAACCACGTTCTTCCAGCAGACGCCTCCTTGTATCCTGAAGGAGTAAATAATATTTTGTTAAACAATTTCCATTTACCCGTTTAACATTGATATACCTGCATAAGAAGAGCGTGGCCATTATGAATAGGATTTCTCAACTGGAAAGCGAAAACCGCATCTGCACCCATTTCCCGACATTTCTCCCTTATCTCGTTTGGAGTCAATCTATATTGATCCAGACCATCGTTCCAACGTATTCTCTCCAGGACTTCCAATTCCCCACCAACCAGCCAGTCACCAGACTCGTGGATCATCTTAACGTAAGGATGACCCGGATTGTTAGTTCCGAATTGGCGGGAGCAACGCTCTTCCTTGCGATTAAAGTAGAATTCTGGATTACGTAATATGGCAAGATTCCTGCCCTGGTATTTCAAGGACATTGCCGATACACCATCCAATCTTTCCTTGTCAGCAGTGCTCACAGCAAGAACAATCGGAACGCTCTGATTGATTTCCGTTCCTTCTTCCGCAAGGCAATTGAAATGCTGAGCCTGTCAAGAGCAGCGTATTATACTAAATGGTTTCACTTCCGTTTTCGATATTTTTTATTTAATCCTCCGTTCAAACGTACCTGCAGATACTGATTCTCTCTCATGAATCCTTGCAGAGGAGCTGCCCAACCTTCGGCCAGGACTTGAAGCCACTGAACGTCAACCTCATTGATCTCCACACCCTGGAGGGACTCCGCCTCGGTCCTGGCACTGACCGCTCGTTCCTCCGACACAAAAAGTTCCTTAACTCGATCCCCAGGCTTGGGCAAGCACGGAATGATACCGTGCTTCTCCAGGAACTCGACGACCATCGTCGTCGATTGCTCCAGACTGCAATTCTCAGTAGTGACTATCAAATCCGGATGGGCTGGCCTCTCGTAGCTTTGATCGATGCCAGTGAATCCTTTAATCGTGCCCTGTCTGGCTTTCTTATAAAGTCCTTTAACGTCACGGGCCTCGCAGACGTCCAGGGGCGTGTCCACGAAGATCTCGAAGAAGGGAAGCGCCGCTTCCTTGTGAATTCGCTTTGCCATCTGTCTGTCCTCCTCGAAAGGCGACACGAAGCTGCATAGCGTAATGACCCCGCTGTCAGCGAACAATTTTGCGACCTCGGCGACCCTGCGTATATTCTCCTCGCGATCCTCCTTGCTGAATCCCAGGTTGCGATTCAGTCCCGTTCTGACGTTATCCCCGTCCAGGCCGTAGGCCGGAATTCCATGAGCTACCAAGAAAGCTTCTACTTGGAATGCGATTGATGTCTTTCCCGCTCCTGAAAGTCCCGTTAGCCACACAGTGCATCCTCGGAATCCCCTGACGGCCCCGATGGCCTGTCCCCTCTTCGCCCTGGAGACGTGGTGGGCCTGGGCCGAGACATTGGTCGCAGTCTAGACAGATTCGGCAAACGGAGAGATTCATTAGTG
This sequence comes from Pachycephus smyrnensis, assembly GCA_030142225.1. Classification (NCBI taxonomy): domain Eukaryota; kingdom Metazoa; phylum Arthropoda; class Insecta; order Hymenoptera; family Cephidae; genus Pachycephus; species Pachycephus smyrnensis. The sequence continues at coordinate 345,062 of JARQST010000246.1, read as the reverse complement.
TCTATCGACTCGTATCTCAAGATGGTTGTTAAGTAGACTCTAGATCGAGGAGAAGCTACAAGTTGTTAGTTGGATCTTGGATACTTGTAGTAATGAAGTCTGTAAAGTGTTGATATACAGTGTTGGAAGAGTCGTTAAAAAATACAAGATTCTCTGTCTGTTTACCCCAAATTTCAAATCCCTGTTATTCGGCAGCGTAGGCTTTGCGAAGAGTCCCATCACTCTTGTAATTAAGAAATAACACGATTTCACTGCTCTCCCTTTTCACACACCGTATTATGGGCTCTGATACTTGAGACTACTGCTTTATCCTAATACTGACATAGTAGATGGGATATTTAATATTCCTTGTTATCCCATGTCAATAAAATTTTATTAAAGACGATGGAGAGAGCATAATGTCTTGACAGTGACATCGAATGGTCCATATTATTCTAACTATCACTGGCTATAATATTTTTGGGTACTTGATTGACAGGATAATCTTCCGATATACCGATAACGCGATTAAACTGACTATTAAAATTGTTACTCGACACAGGGATCACGTAGGAGTTCAAAAGTGAACCGTTCGCGCCAAGTTGTCAATGAAAACTGGTCTCTTGGTGAAATGGCTACGCGAACTCCGGAGAAAGTGAAATGAAAGTTGCTTTCGTTAACAGACAACCTGGCCAACGTCTACGGTAATCAAAATTTTACAGTTTCGTGAAACAGACGACGATGCTCTGCGTCGGAAATTTTTTATACGCTCGAAAGTTTACTCCAAGAGACTCTGTATATTTTTTCTTGATATTTTGGAGTTCCATCTATTTCCAGCAATATCCAAATATTGTATCTCATTATCTGCTCTCTGTTAGCAATGGGGAAATATTGGAAATGACGTATCTTGACATTGACGCAATTATTGCTACAGTCTCGGAGGCGTTTCAGTTTACCAGGTCATTAAACCGCGGGTAACGTGTAATAGTCTGGAAATGTGATATTCCATTACACAGAGATATGTTCTATTGAAAGGTAGTATTCGTGTGGCAACTTTAATTATTTCCAGTATTGTTTTCCAATACCTATATATTACATCTGCGCCATCGTTTTCCCAATTTGTGATTCGATTATGTGTAATCTGAGATAGACGGACAATATATAATGTTCAAAAGTCGTCTTTAAAGGGTCTAATGGTACTAACGTTATTTTTCAAATATATTAAAAATAGATTTTGGATCTATGTATTGTCTGGGTAGTCAATTTACAAGTTCAATGTGAAATTTAGGGGACCCTGGTATAACGAAAGTCATAGCAAGATGGCCACTTCGGAATAGATTTTAATCGTGGGCGGATTATAGATTAGATAATATTTTGTTTTTGCGAAAAATTGCAATTATGGTAGATTCCAGTTAATTGGGATAAATCGGGATTGAACACTTTGACCCAATTAAGCGGCTGCCCCAATTATGCGAAGCAGGTTATATTCTCGATTTCTTCCTGTTCTTCAAGAATTTTGCCAAACAAACGGCTGTCACGATTAACCGATGGCCCAATTAACCGGAATTTACTTTAATAATTTCTTCTTGATGTAAATCTACACGTGCGCCACTTATAAATAAATTTATTAGATCTTCTCAGGAGAAGTTTTAAGTGCGTCTTAGAGTAATTCTCATAGAGGATCAATGTGGATTGTATCACCTTCCGCCGACTCACTTTATACGTCTCGCCGTTGGGGCTGAACTGTCTACGTATCATCGTGCGTTTCTCAACTTCCGTTTCTCTTGAAACTTTCGTCTCTTCGCCCTTCTTGTACCTCCAGAGTGCAGGACGATCGCCGTTGACGACGTTGAGGACGTTGACCGCGTTGACGACGTTTTGCCAATTGCCTGCGACTTCTGCCAAACTAAACGGGTCCTGCCCAGGGTGTCACTAAAGGATCTGTCTAACTGTCGCCCTCGATGAATTCTCCTTCAATATATCTTGAGGTATATCATAGGGTGACCCCACTACTTCGTGAACGGGACACCGCTTCACGACGGTCACGACGGCCACCACGATCTTTTTTCTAAGGCGACCCTGGACGCACGTTCGACGTGAAAAACAGAAGGAAAAAGATCCCAAGGTTCCTGATATCGCGAAAGGTGTTTAGTATTATATTTGGTATCGAATTATAGTCCTGGTGCAACACTTTGCATATTACTTTAAAAGGCACTCTTATCTTCCTTTCAGACTCATCTTTCAACGATTGCAGCAGCCAATGGACGTGGGTATCCGGTTACTTCTGCAGGACTGAGAAAATGCAGGACCTCGAGAGCGCGAACCTCGACCTCCCGTCCCGGAAGTACCTTGCCTCTGCAACTCACTTCCGCTTGACAATTTTCCTAGGCCGATGCACAGGTAATCCCGACTATTCTTAATATTCTTCGTATTACTTGGAATTACGTAGGACAATTCTTAGTATTACTTAGGCGGACTTTCCGTTCTTATTCTCGCTTTCTAATTGCAACTGGAGCACTTCTCGACTAGCCTGTAATTTTATTGAAGCATTTAAAAATATCAGTGGCCGCGATGATAACAACTAGCTAGCTGACACCATGGAGGAAGCCGCTTTGGACCGTTGATAGTGGCTATTATCGACGTCAGTTGCTTTGTCTCTTTATGCTTAGAATACAAAATTATCCTTTCTTCACTTTTATTTTGCTGGCATTGCCAATTGTTTTACTATCGCATACTACTGTTTACAGGTCTGTAACTTTTTTATTGCTATTACGCGGACTCCAATAATCTATAAGAAACGCTACCTGCACTACGTAACCGTGAGTCATCTTTTGATTGTGCCTCTTATTATGGTTGGACTAACACTTTCGACATTAGATACTTAAATGGCGCTGTTGGTATCAGATTGTCTGTCCACCTATTGAAAATCGTAGTAATTGTAGCACGACCATGAAATTCTAATTATTTCATGCATTTCGGACAAAAAGGGAAACCTTCATGTCTCGAATCCTTGGCCAAACGCGATTTCGTATCTGCTCCTTTAACGATCCATACCATATGGCATAGCGTGTATTGCTACTTGCTCTTTTGTCTATCCAGTAGACTGTTTCTCTAGTTTCTAATTGAACAGACACGCCGAATACCGAGGTATTTAATATTACTCGTTAACCAGCAGTTGGTCGTTCGTCTCGTTTGTTCAGTACACTAGATTTCAAATCGTAACCAGTAAGTGCATTTTTCACAGAATATTACCTTCATTTTACGTTTTACATCCTTATAGTGCTCATAAGCAATACGTGCGACTTAACAGTGTTTTTACGTAATCACTAATAGTCATAATGATCTATTTATGTTTCTTAAAAAGTTAATAATAGTGATGTAACAAAAGTTTTTCTTCAATATGTTTAGGTGGAAATTTCGCGGCTATGTTGAAGATGTCTGCGAATGATGTCTCAAGATGTACTGAAGCTTTCATTGTAATCATATGAATTGATGTGGCATATGAGATAAAATGTAAACCGAACGAAATTGTACGTATCACTTTATTTACTAATTGTAAACGATGAACTTTCAATAAAGTGGTGAAATGTACATAAAAGACTGCGTTACATTATTATCGGTACACCTATTCTATCTTCCTGACAAAAAGTATTATTAGAGAAGAAACGAACGTTTCAGTCCGGTCCCCTTACCGGAATCTATTGGAATCTTTACAAGTCCATAAGAGCTCCATCTATTGGATTTGGTCCGAACCAAAGAAAAATGATCTTTTGCGCCACCTAGTGGAATTTGCAAGAACTAACAGAACCTCCTGGCAGCGCCATCTGGTGGATTTGGTCGGAATTAAAGAATAATGCTCCTCGCGAAAGTGCAGATTTCGCTGTTATTAACTGTAAATGTCGATGCACGGCCTCTATCGGAATATGCCAGAACTAGCGCAGTCCCTTAACAGCGCCATCTGG
>JARQST010000246.1:148228-341021 GCA_030142225.1 Pachycephus smyrnensis | reverse complement strand
CGGATTTGGTCGGAACTAAAGATTAGTGCTCCTCGCGAAATTGCAAATTTCGTTGTTATTAACTGTAACTGTCGATGCGCGCCCCCTAGTGGAATTTTCCAGAACTAGCAGAACCCCTTAACAGCGCCATCTGGCGGATTTGGTCGGAACTAAAGATTAGTGCTCCTCGCGAAATTGCAAATTTCGTTGTTATTAACTGTAACTGTCGATGGGCGCCCCCTAGTGGAATTTGCTAGAACTAACAGAACCTCTTAACAGCACCATCTGGCGGATTTGGTCAGAACTAAAGATTAGTGCTCCTCGCGAAATTGCAGATTTCGTTGTTATCAGTTGAAAATGTCGATGCGCGCCCTCTATCGGAATTTGCCAGAACTAGTGCAATCCCTTAACAGCGCCATCTGGCGGATTTGGTCGGAACTAAAGGATCGTGCTCCTCGCGAAGTTTCAAATTTCGTTGTTATTAACTGTAAATGTCGTTGCGTGCCATCTAGCGGAATTTACCAGAACTAGCGCAAGCCATTTAACAGCGCCGTCTGACGGATTTTGTCAAAACTAAAGGATAGTACTCCTTGCGAAAATGCTGATTTTGTTGTATAACATTTAAGGTGTACAGCATTCTTTAATACTTTGAGGGATTCCAGAAGGTTTTGGAATTGGTAATGGATGCCCTGTATGAGCGACATACACCAATAGTAAGGAAACAAAGATATAACGCAGTGATTGTAGATCATATTTTATTATATTCGCTCGTGTGTGCTATCTCGTACAATATATATTTATATAATATATATAATTTATGTATGTGAGTATGTTAGTATGAATGTATGCATTTATGTATGTGTTTATGTACGTATCTAGGTACAACGTTGTGTTATATATACATATCGTGTTAACGTATATCGTGTGTACAAACGTCAAAGCCGTTGGGATTCCTGTAAGATGATTATTTAACGCGTGGGAGACGCCATGCTTGTTTTCTTCTTTATTCAAATACACCTACGGGTAGCGCGTACAGCAGAGGATGGCTGTGTAAACTATTCGGTTAGATTTACTGTATTAAGATTATTAAACTTCTGCACACCGGTTTTATTCACTGTACGCTAATATCATACGAGAACCTATTCTCTAGATATGTCATTGAAAACCATAACCGAGATTCCTTTCCTTCCGTTACTGTACCTTCTTCTGTTTTCCTCGGCAAGACAATACCCAAGAAAAACATCAGCTGCATGTTTTTACAATTAACGACTTGAAGATGTGTCGGCTACTAATGTATTAATTATATGTCTGCTGTGACTCTGATACTCGCGCGTAGCTAGCAAACGATTGGTAAAACCACCTTTGACCCCTCTTTCGTTAATCGATGCAATGTAATGTCTGTGTACCTCCATCTACAAACTACAAAATATTTTAAGCAATATTAATATAAAATGTTAATGTTAATAAATCTACAAATAGTATTATCATCTGCACTCTGTTATTCTCACTCGTGCGCACTCACTACACATTTTCCCACATGCGCTTCTACCACGATGAAGCAATCGGTATGCGTCTTTCGATAAATGACAAATATTTTTCTGGCGTAGAATAAAAAAGTAAGTTTCTCTCCTTTCTCCTTCTCATTCCGTCTGTCGTTCTACTCTCTCTTTCGCGCCTTTTCCGAGGAGAAAATGTACCTTCGAAAATAGTCCTCGTTCTACTGGGCGTCGTGATGCGAAAAACACTGGATGACGATAAGATGGACTATTTTCTTCAAGGGACGATCTCCCTTCCTTCCCTCCTCTCCGTTTCTAAGCGACTATCATTACATAATGATTTCATCAGTTTACCAAAAGTCCATTTTTCACGTCTCCATGATACAACTTGAGAAATAAATTTTCTCGACTCTCTTCATTCATGCACTCACTTACTTTCCCACACTCGTCCCACTCTTTCCTCGATACAAGTATCTTATTATATCACAGACTAAAAAATGCTTTGGTCTAAAAAATTGTCTCTCATACACCGTACATTGATTACCATTATCAAGAACGTAATAAAGTCCCATATAAACATGACGGAAATCATCGTACGTGTCATTCTCTATTTTCCAGAATTAATTAAAGTGTATTAATATGCGCCGATACTGTTTCTTGTATGTACAGATGTTCACGGTAAAGTAGCGGCTCGTCGGTTTGTCATTCTACACGCGTGTAGAAAGATCAATAATGATAAAAACGGAAGACGAAGCCCAAAGAGATTTCTTCGGCGTAGATTCGATAATTGTCAGTGTCATTCGTGTGATGTCGATCCTTACGTTATTTTCAAAGACATAGCACCCAACGATAAGAATTTTGTTATTCACGCAGAAACGCCGTGAAACACGATGAACGATTGTTAAAATAATCGTCAGTATTTCGCGAGAACTTCAAACGTGCAAATATAACAGAAAAAGTCAACAAGAACGTAGTCAATCTTTATCGTTATCTTTCTCCTTTAATATGTTATATGATTATAACATTTTATAGTACTCTTACAATTACAACATGTGATATCTCTTAAAGGTACTTATTTTTACAAGTAATCCCTCCGTTCGATAACTCTTTCAATTTCTCATTTAATGATTCGCGATGAAAACGCATTTGGTACTGCGAGATGAAGCAGGCGTGAGTCTCGTACGCATGCGCAAAAAATGAAGAGTTTATGATCTATGACAAATGGAATAGCTTTCTCTTTTAGCACGGAGTTGACTCTGTCACGAAACCGCACACGCGAACTATAGATAAGTACAAATAAATAAAGTCATTCCAAATAGATATGAGCCTCAGTACTCGATTGCGCCTAGAGGGAAACAAGAAGTACACCAGTGTATTAAAAAAAGTTTTTGTAGAAAAGATTAAATAGATTTTCCAATAAACAATCTATGTATGACAGGCGATTCATAGATCGATAAGTTTATTTATAATGACTCAACCTGTCGATCGAGTACGAAGGTGAAGGAAAAAAAAGTTAGCCAAAAGGTAAGAGCGACCACCCTTCCTTTACGAAACCGATAAGCCTAACGGCCACCGTAACATCCTCATTAAAGGAGTATTAAAAACAAGTAAAACGCATTAATAATCCCGGCAAGAGAATGTTCTTTAATCTTCCGGAAGTCGTACGTAAAATTTGACAACTCATCGACCGTACGGCAAGAAGAGTTCTTGATAGTTATTACCTGTATCTCCTTGCTATAGATTCGTCAGTGGACTGTATTCGACAGACAAGATTTCTCGATGCAGTTACGCCATTTTCTAAGAGCGCACATCGTTCGACTCTCTTCGGTTTCCATGGAAATTCGTCTTTACGACATCAACGAGTATCGATTCTCGGTCTCCCGAGATTTTATATGCTGCGTCAAGCTTTCTTCGCAAGCAGAGCGTCGATCAGTCTCAGTTTGGCTTTCGCCTGCTTATAAGACTCGTAAACTGTCGTTACTTGTGGACCGCGATCTTCTCTCTGCATTCGGCGACCTGCTCGGGCTTCGAATTGAACCTCGAGTTCCTTGAGGGCTCGACGAAGTCTTTTCTTTTCTTCGCGTGTGGCGCGTTGCTGAATCAGAAGCTCCTCTCTGTAAAGATATTAGAGAGAACATTATAGGATTCATGTTTATGAAACTGAACGAAGGCACATCGGTTAGAATAAATATACTGACTGTGGCAAAGCGTGAAGGCTCTCTCCAACACCGCGACTTCCTTCGCTGCTGCTGTGCTGACTGTCGCTGTCGGTTGGAAACTGATCGACATTCTCGATGCAGTCGAGAATTCCGCGATGAGACATGTCAGGTTCGCTGGCTCTTCTTTCTCCGTCCGCCGCATTGCCAGGAAGTGTGGACGATGTGAAGTCCATTGCTTCGTGCTCCAGAATAGTTGCGAGTTCAGTCACGCTATCTTTATTTTTATTCTAGAATCCACAAATACAGAGTGAGATATTTGAAGTTTGAGGCCTCGTTTAACTGTTTGCATTGTATTTCACAAGTGAGTGAGACTTACCGGTCCAGCTCTAATCAATAGTCTCTTGAGCGTTCTGTATCTGTCATAGAGTGGTCGCACGATTGCTCTGTCTTCCTTAGAGACAGCTCTTCCAAAGGCGTTTTCAATGTGAAGAAGAGCCTTCTGAACTGCGGTCTTCTCGTCCAGTAATTGTTCGTAGGTCAATTCCTCCATATTATCTGGTCTGTTACACTTAAGTCTCTTCTCACTGAGTTTACGTTCAACTTCCTTGATCATCTCTTCCATGGACGTTGCCCGTGACTTCTCTGGGCTGTTGTTATTATTCGTTGGACTGCCTGCGTTGTTCAGCCTGTTATTTGCATTCGCCAAAAGCGCACCAATTGGATCTTCTTTGAGTATCTTATGCTCCTTCCTCAGCTTATTGAGCTCTGAGCAGAGTTTTTTGATATCGCGGTTGCTCATTTTGTCAGAGTGACTAGGACGATAGCCAAAGTTCTGTTCGAACTCGTCCTCGTACTTCTTGATTTTCTTCTTCAAGCCATTAATGTGTTTGGTTAGGGTTTTCAGACCATGCTCGGTGACATTCGGCGCGATGGATGGAACATCGTTTTCAGAATAAAATCTTCTGGGCACGAGCAACGAGTTCCTTGGTGACAACATGGCTTCCACGCGTGCATCGGTTTCTTCCTCCTATAAGATTAAGAAAAAAAAAAGGCGAATGTTACACATCATTCATTTTAGAATACATTAAATATTTTAAATTGTTCGTGTAACTCACATTGCCCTGTCTATGCTGAAAACCCCAATTTGTCAAACTGGGATTATTCGTATCATCGTGATCGAGGATCGGAGGTCGAACAGGAGATGGTGATCTGCTGGGCCCACTGCTTAGCATTTCAAGGAAGCTGGGCCCAGGCGAACCATTGCGACTGTTTGCATTGTGAGAGAGGGCATAAATACCCTCGAGTTCCTCCTCGTTTTCTTTACTAGAATTCTGATCGACATCCGAACCTCTGTGAACTTTTCTGCGTCTGGCTTGACGCCTTCCCCGAGGAGTGATACTCCTGCTGAAGCGCTCGCTGCTTCTGAGACGCTCGGCGTCGCACTCGAATCTTTCGGAAGCCAGAACAGCATCGCAAGGCGACGGAACCGGCGACGGTTTATTAGAAACCGGAGAAACGTTGGTCCTCTCGTGAAGAGGAAAACCGGCGCACCTCTACAAGCGATTCCACCAATTAAATCTTAATAAACCATGGTCGGCTATCAATCGGATCAATAGATAGGTAATTAATTGATCGTCCACTGGCAATATATAATGCATTGTATCGGACTCACCACTCCGTGACCCATGTCTTGACCTAGCTGCGATAATAAGTGTAGATGCTTAGCGCTGTTGAAATCCTCGTGACTGCTTACTCTGCGTATCGAATCGGCAATGTTGGCAGCGCTTTCCAAAATGCGCTCTTCACTGTTGCTCCTGTAAAGAGCGTAAGAGATTCTCTTGGTAACCGATCCCGACTGGATGTCGAGAGCAGATCCGGTGATGCTCTGGCTGTCGAGGCCCAATTAATTACAGCTCGACTGGCCATACCTGATTAGCTTCCTTTCCTGGCAACAAGACTCGCGCCGTTCCTTGCGTTTGCGCGGTTTCAGCGCGCAAAGCAGCGACGTGCTCTCGGATTCCTTGAGCTCGCCCTTAGAGTCCTTGCAGACTTTGCAATCAGTTGAGATCACACCGTTCACCGTGGATCCTTTGACACTGCAACAAGACAATGCGAGCGTTAGTCATTATTTTAAACAGGAAGTCGCCGACTCCTGGAAAATCCTGCTATTTTAGATCATTTCTCGCTGCGTGGCTTAAAGAAAAATAATAAAGACTTTGCTAGAAGAACCGTTATAATTGCGACGTTTCATGACAGTAATTACGCATGGAAGGGGGGAAGTAAATTGTCAGTTTACAATTTTTCATACAGCCTTTTTACGATCCGCCATTTATCGCGACGCACCAGCCGTGAATATTCCTAATCGAGTGCCATTACGCAAATCTTCATTGAATTCAAGATACCAGCTGGAGGAATCTTGTGGTCAGGCTGATAACAGTCCTCGGGGATGCCGCGGCTGTAGTCGAATTATCCTGACTTCCGATTTTGGCGGCAATGCCAATTTAACCGAGCCAATTCAAGTCCATGACGATACTCTGACTGGCGAGTTCTTTTTTTAGCAAATTACGACAGCCAGGCACGAGCAATATAAAGCCGCCGCGAAATCTACAGTGCAAGCGTATGACGATAACAAGGCGACGGAATGTTCACGCGGAGACAGGATGTACGGAGGTATACATAAGTAGACACGATATTCTGCAGTTCAGTCATTTTTCTTTCTCTGCTTTCTAGATATCTCTTCTCGGTTAACTTCACGAAAACCGGAAGTGACTTTCTTGCGCGGTTAGCAACAGTCAGGTAAAACGATGCAACAGTGTAACAGTCCTCGTAACCGGCGAGCGACTTTAATTGCAGCAAGCAACGTACCGTCGAGCCTCTAACTGAATTTAATTCTTCTCAATGCAAAAATGCCTTCCGGTTAACCCGAAGGAATAGAAATAAAAGTTCTCCAAAACGCATAGATCCAGTAGGAAGCTGCCGATGGAAGGTACTGCCACATCGATCGATCAGCAGTACTTTATAAGTAGCGTTCGGTATATCAATAGTATTTAGAAATCAATTAGTAAGGATAGATTAACAAGACTGTTTACCAATGTCATTCGTGCGAAAACGATAATGAGCACAAATGAAGATGGATCGCAGACAAATGTTAGCGAGAACATATCCACGTTATTAATGCGAAATTAAATCTTATAAAAATTTCCCCACTCTGCCCCTAAGGCAAATCTGTATTTCGAATTATCAGTTATTGATTCCTGAGGCGACACGTGTCTACCTACATACATCGACAGTCGATTTCTTATTTATGTGCATAAATAAAACTGACGCAGACGTTCAATAGAATATTATTATTATTATTATTGTTGAGCAATGCGAATATTTATCCGATAATTTCGACGGCTACAGTATTCAAACTTAAAGCGACTAAGAGGACATTAGGCGACTAGAACGCGAACGGAAGACGAACGTTCCCTTATGGAGATGTACGTAAGCATGTTGCAATTCTAGAGCGAAGAAACGCGACAGAGAAAACGTCGACACGCGAATGACCCGGTGATACGTGCTTCTTTCTGTTATCGATAAAACGAAGAAAGTAGGTGAAAATAATAGTTGGTTAGAGCGAAATGTAAAAGGAAAAGAATTAAAGTAAAAACCGGTAAGAAATTAGCAACTATCAGTAAATGTGATTAAAAGTATTTACGATCACGTAATAATATATATATTGTACCTACATGTAGTTAAAGTCTCTCAGTCGATTCGTAGTTCCTTCCTTGAGCGACGAATACTCATGTAATCACGAACACCAACTTTCTTTTCCAATAGCGAACCGCTGGCGTAAATACGAATCTTTCTGCGATTCTATGAAACATTTATGTTTGCCTAGTGCGAAAAAGTGCCGCGACTTGACTATTCACAGGATCACCAAAGGAATAGGCGAGTTGCTCTGTTATTCCACGAGAGGATCATGAATCCTCGCAGTGATTACGACACGGGGAAAGGGGAAGATATAAAGAAGGATCGAATAACGAAGAAAAAGAATGGCGATTACGAATTACGCAATAGTGGCTACGCGATTTCACGGATTTGCTTGACGAGTGAATACTAAAGGTGTTAGTCGATGGTGCGCGAATTCAGTTGGCTTTCCAACAGCTCCTCTACTGCCGAAGAACGAACGGCCGTCGACTGGTGCCGGCGACTGACCGTCCTACCTCTATATTCGTAAGGCGTGTGAACCTCGCATAATAGTATGCGAATATCTGATGCGAGATTGCGAGTATGTTAGTGGACACGCATGGTACAAGCCAGGGACGTCGCAATAACAAACAAGGGCCCCGATAACGATCCCTGCTCTTTGGCAATTCATAATTACTTTTGACTTTATTAGTTGCAGGATACAAGGGTGTCCAGAGGATGGTCATGATAATCGCGATGATCGTCGAGGTCGACCGGGATGCGAGCAAAGGTACCTTGGTACCTTTATAGATTTTTTTTTCCTTCAAATTCCAAAAGAGGTAAAGGCTGCGCGACAAGGGTACGTAATACGCTTTACGGGGTCTCGTAAATTTCATGGAAAGATTGTACCTTCATTTTTATTTTTTTATACCTTTTTTTATAGTCAGTGGGCGACAAACACCTCCGGCACGCGTTTGGCTTTCTGTCGCGAGAAAAAAAGACCTTCGAAACCGGTTGGCCGAAGCTGCACATCCATATGGACGAAGGAGATGGTGTTGCTCCTTGATAATTCCCTGTACTACACACGTCCATGCGTGGTGTCGATCCTGGCGTCGCGATTCTATATTAGCACTAAGCGATAAGTGTGGCGGCCAACTATGGGTCTAAATCGGGCCCGACGAGACCTACGTCAAGAGTTTGCACACGATTCATCATTCTTTCTCCGTGTCGTTATTCTCTAGTTTCTATTTATTTTTTGTTTCTGTCGTTATTAATAACTTTTGGCACGTGCCGATTCCGAATAGCCGATGACATCTGTAAAAATACTGTCCCATTTGCGTCAAACGGTCATAAGATTGTGGAGGCTCGTACTCGTGACATCATTAGCGATCCTTTATCGTCACCGGCTTGTCTATCACAGTATAACAACTGATAAAGATAAGAATAACGGAGAGACTGTCTCTGTTCCAGAGATATAACTATCCTCGGCTCAATCTAGATTATACGTGCTGCTGTGTTTTATCTAGAAATCAGAAACTGACGGCAGTCTATATATTTATATAAATCTGTCTATCATTCGCTAACAGCGAAATGCTGCCCATCAAATCAGAATTCTTTCGACGCAGCCTTCCTGAACGCATGCATATGCCTAATCCATTCGCCGTTGACGTCAGACCGACTATTTTGGGCTCTTGTATGCATTTGCGTTTAACAGCCTCGTAAATTTAATGATAATTAGTGGCAGACGCGCATCCATATCGTTATGATAAAGTTCCTCGGTAATGAATCCAATCGTTGCACTTTCTTTGCCAGAATTAGCGATTCGCATTCTTCTCGTTATCATCAAAACATTTGACGGTTTAATTCGGTTCCAACGGCCGTGGGAACTTTATGAATTTTTGCAAGCTTTCAATTTCGATAAACTGATATGCATCGTCGATTTATGATAAGCGACCGGATTTTGGCAATTACGATGAACGCAAAGTCAAAGGGCACGGGTTAAATATGTCGCGAAATTGAATCTCCTTGGGCTTCCTCGGTTACAGCAACACGACATCCTGCTGCGGAAGGACTAATTGGATTTGACTTCCCCAGGCTTATTTATTGAGAAATGCGAAACGAGAAAAGAAACCTAATTACTGCGTCGTCGAGTATTGCCAAATTTTCTAGAATTGCGAAAGAATTTCGAATCCACGAACGGACGAAGAAAAGCAGAGAGACGAAACGATTTTTCCTCTCAACACTTTAGTTTTCATTTTCCTTTTCTCCGGCACTGTGTAATCGGCAAGAACAAAGAAAGTGAATCCGACCTCGTGCTACTGGCCTATTTAAATCGACACATTTATTCAAAAAGTCCATAAACCTGGATGCGTCTATCTAGCTGAGAAAAAAAAAGTATGTAGGTCGGACGTCGCTACGCATGGAAAGTCGCCCCAAGTGAAAGAACCGGCGACGCAAAAGCGAAGGAGAATATTAAATAAAAAGTTACGAATATAATGATTGGCGGAAGTTTACAAAAATAATGTAGCGTAAGAAACCGCGGAGAAACAATGACTACCAGCTCGCTAATGAGCCTCGAGGAAGGTGTTGATACAGCGAATTTACACAGAATTACGCAGTAATTTGAACTTTTATTTTTATCCACAGACTAGTGACCCGTTCGAACCGGCTTTTTCTCCTTAACGCGTTGGCAATTACGTGTTTTTATGTAGCTCCGGATAGTTTTGGCATGCCACGTGTATCTTACACGAAGCTGTGGTTACTTGTGTTTAATCTTTAAGGCGCTCACACGACAACCCTGTTCAATAGGACGGATTACGTCATCTTTGGATGATAGCCTCAAGGATCGGCGTCTCTCTGCTGTCTACTTTCGTGTAGTCACTAGTTGTGCCGCCGGCTTCCAACCAATACATACATAAATGACACGAATCATCGTAATCCTCAACCAGAAATGACTCATCACGGCATTCGTCTCGACGGATTTACGCTAGAGGGTGGGCGTCTTCAAAAATCAAACTGTGCCTTTAGATGCAGTCGCGTCTGCCACGTAGCATCTATTTCTCTTTATTTTTAAAATTCCATATATACGTTTACATATACTTGGAATTATATATAGGTACATTGACATACCTATGTATTGAGTTACTACATATAGGTAACATTGGCACATTCCAATCGTTCACGCTTTGCAAAAAAAGAAATTCAACTATGCTGGAGCACTGAATCCTTCAGGTCGTTTCTTTCTCCGCTCTTTTGGAAACTTTCCAACGATTCAGGAACGTACATAGCGGTTTACTTTGCCTGATCGGAAGAGTCAGGGTCGCGATCTGATCCGATAAACCTATTATAGATAGTTTCCAAGGCTTCGCTTATGACCACTCTCTCTCTCTCTCTTCCTCTTTTTTCCTCTTTTTCATGCTCTCTTTCACATTTTGTTACTCGAAAACCAAGTGCGCAGTTTTGGGACGTTCGAAATGGACGGAGTTCGACAAAAACTTTTAAAAAATCGAAGGGTACGTATCATTAATTACGAATAAGGGAGCTTCTCCCCGTATCAATTATCGAAACGAGTGTCACTCGATAGATATTTTTTCTTTTTTAGATTAGAAATATTAGGATCATTGCATCCTGCTATTGACTCGATATTGATCATATTATTATATCATTAGATGCTGTAGTTTCTCTCTGGGGAAGATTACGAAATATTCACTTGGCTTTGAGATCTTTTTTTGCTCAAATTCCATAATAATTTTATTGCAAAGAACACATAAGCAGACTTGGCAATTATTCGCTCCAAGGTTTCTTTGAGTAATGTATCGAGTCCCGCCAAGAGTCATGAATATTACAAATTTATATTGAAGGTTTAAAACTAGAAAACCAGAGCTTAGTCTCCCTTGAGTTAGATCAGATGGTGAAAGAGAGTGAAAAACATTGTGTAACGAACGTCTCTCTCTCTCTCACGCACCTGCACTGGCTGAGACCACGACTGATGTGCTTTTTAATTTGATGCCCACAACGACGTCGAGCGTAACTACGTCGACGGCGACAACGATGCCAGGCGTCGTCGCATTTCTAGGTAATCTCTCGTCACGTGTTTCTGCCTTTATACTCCTTCTCTCCTTCGTCTCTCCCCCCTCCACCCTCTTTCTCTCTCACATTACACAATGGCTGAGTCTCGCGTTCATTGAGACGATTAAACACTGAAGTTACGTTCCGCCAGTGCCGACATAGTTTCGCTATTAGAAATTCCATGCGCTTAGACAAATCAACGACAATTATTCCCTATACCTTTGTCTAAAATCGTCTACCTGCCATAGGAAGCTGCCGAACAGCGTGAAAATACAAAAGAGCGACAATTATTGGAGAAGAAAGCTGTGCGAACGAGTTGTTTGAACAATTATTATTACGCTAAGAAAATTGGCGAGAGTATTGGAAGCAATATTTACCTATCGGGCGAGAACGAGTGCCTTACGAATCCTGGGCGCCTGCCAGGATTATAACACCATTTTCTTAGGCTCCTGCGCTAAATTCGGAAACTGCGCAGTTTCCCGAATGAAAATAATTTCGACTAAAATACCAGAGAGACTCGTGTATCTCACTCTCCGCAGACACGTAGGCCGCATCTTTATCGTTCGCTATACGAATCGTCCGATTTTATACAAAAGACAATGCTACACTACGATGCTCCACTGTTGTCATGACTCATCGGCCCGTTATTTCTGTGTCATATGCTAAATGCTACTGAGAAAACGTGCCACGATTCCAGCGATAAGCAACACAACAAACAAACTGCGAGCTTCGAATCACTTTCCTGTGCTCTCCATAAATAATCCCATGAATGAGCCAAAGAAATTACACGCTACAAGAGTTAAGATTCCACTAGCGATTCTTCCGTGAGCTAAGAACAATGACCAGCACAAATAATAGTAGTTTTCGCCCAAGTGATTCGCGCAGTCACGAGGCAAAACCTTGTACCGAATTTACAACGAGTGAATACTTTCACGATTGAACCGTTGATCTCTCGCAAGAGGTCAAGTACGAAGTACCGTGCAAAGTACTGCAACTACCCGAGTCGATGTATAAATTTCAGTTTGGCCCTGGAAAACCATAAGTTTCTTTGATGTCCTGGTTAACCCCTTGAGAAGTAATTCTGCTTTGGTTCCTTCACGTCCTACGCAAAGATTTCAAATCAGACTCTATCAAAGCAGAGATTTCATTTACATACGAGGTTCCATCTTAAAATTACAATTTTGACATCCAAAGTTTCCTTCGGTACACGTATTGGTTCAAACTAAAATTTATTTTTCGATTCGGGTCTGTACCGTTCCTTAATTCTATCGAGGTCCTACTAAAATCTCAAGGAATCCTGTGCTGGATTCTGTGCAAGGACACACTTCAGTTCGAGGAAGCGGGATGTATTCTTATCGCGAAACACGAGCTGACGAATCTCCATCGTGCATAAGTGGATGCTGATAACAAGTTTATCACTGGATGAAGGCTATAGGTTTTCTGCCGTACCAAGAAAATGCTTTGTATTGGCATTCCACTGTGCGTTCGAAAAAAAAAACACAAGAGGCCATTGTAAGAGAGTTTATCTTTAAGAATTTGTATGCTTTAGCGAACCACTGGTTCAGCCTGGCAGCCAATGCCGAGGTCATCGTCAAACCGACGACTTCCCACCTCGTAAACTCGATTCTGTGCCATCTGTGTTTTATTTTTATCATTCGCTTTTTCTTATAATCCCTCGCGCATTCGTGTTACTCGAGCGTGGCAGAAACAAACTGGTTTCTTTTTTCTTGGCAATGTCAATGAGCAATGTCAATGACAATGGCAATGGAAATCGTGCCGAATATATTTGTAAATGTTATCGCACTGGGTTATCAACAAAAAAAAATTCTTGACGCTTGTCGTTTCGTAAACCGACAAACAATGCACGCTTTTTTCAAAATAATACTATCTTCATTTCGTACGAACGATTCAGCGAGAGTTTTTACAGGGAAGAAGCGCAACCTTGCGAATCGATAAATCGATGTGTATCGCGCCGAGACGATAACTCTAGAGATGATTGGCAGGTCTTTCGCGTGATAAGCCATGAATTTATTGTCTCGAATTATGTCTCGTATAATTAATTACTGATCGATGGATCGGATCCATCTCTGCACACGTTCGATTGCGAGATTATCCTTAACGCGTATGAAAGCTCTTGACAGATAATGATTATTCCGTTAGCATATCGTATACCTTTCATCGCACTCTTGTAAATATCAATATTAAGACAGACCGTTTGATCGATCGATGACACGATTTGCTAAAATGCGCGCAACTGTCACACGATTCATACAATAAATTAATGTGCCACATTACAGTAGGAAAGCCATCAATTGTCAACGATAACAATGAATCCATTGTTATCACGCCTGTTAAAAAAAATCCTTTTAACGTCAAGTACATTATAACCGATAGTTATCCCGTGTTAGATATATTAATAAAATACAGATACACTTAGTAGCTACTGTTTATTCCCGGTGATATAGAAAGAGACTTAATATTGATCCAGGAAGCGTAACGACAAAGCTCTCCAATCGGTAAGTGCCCCTTCGATCGACTTGCGAGTTAGCAACAAGCACCGGTACGAAAGAAACGCACGAGTCAGCAATCAGTAAATAAGCAAGCGTCGGCGACGTCTCTGCAATTCTGCAAGTAGGCAGTGACAAAAAGCGGCAGTGCATCGTTTCGGATTGCTCCTATGGCACAGATAACGTCGATTACGTCAGCATGAACTGTTGCGCGACGATGCGTCCCGTGAGCATGACCGCGCACAATCGAGATTACCTTAGGGCCCTGCCTGCAGAGCGAACGCCGCGACGAACTTTGTAAACCCGACGATTCCACGGACTTTGCGACGTTTCTGTATCACGAGAGACTCAGACGTCTCTGTGTATATATATATATATATTAGAGATAGGAAAATACAGCTAAGATGTATGCAGCAGAAGCGATGCGCAGATCCGTGGAGTTGCCTGGAGCTTTTTGCGCGACGGTGGTGACGATGAGAGGAGAGGAGACGAGAGGGAAGGATAAGAGGACCTGCGCATTGCAGCTGCTTGCACTTTCCAGAACGTGCCGGCGCCGAGGCGTCTCGATTCCTCGATGTATTTAGTGCTGTCCTATAGAGATGGAATTATGACGATGCATTTACAGAGAAGCGTCACCATCGATGGTAGTGCTGATGAATTATTATTCATTGGCTGCTCTGACAATTAAACGTGAAAGAGATCCTTGGACGGTGTAGCCTCTACCTCGTATTGACCTCTACTCAAGCGGATCGTCCTGATTTTCCAACACGCTTTGCATTATTTTAATCGATTATAATATTACCATCCCCCTCCCCCTAACGCCCCTTCCCCATCGCAGGGCCACTCACACCTTGTCGTCAATATTTCCTTGAACGCATTTCAAGGGGAATTCGTTTGGAAAATTCCTAAAGGGGGAAACAGTCACGGCACGTTCTCTCGGCAATGGCGAGGCCAAGGAGGATATTTTTTTTTAATCCAGCACGCGTCTCTCCGTCATTAACGAGTATGATAAACGGTAATGTCGTTAACAAGGTTAATATACGTCGGACATCCGTAAAATTTCCGATAGAGACCAACGAGATGGTGGATCGATAAGCAATTCGAAGGCGTTGTTCTGACAATGAGCCACATGGATGTATGTATACATAAGGATGTATATAATATATAAGGATGGATTCGTTTATATAATTGTTATAGGCATGTATGATAAAATCTTCGAAGATTCATCGAGCAACTTCAAATTACTAGAACCAAGACTGGATATTATTGTTAAGCAATTTCGTTTTTGTACATTGGATTCTAAGGTGAGCTTCTCATCTGACAAATAATAATATTATTTTTGCACAATGCCGTTTGATTAAATTCGCATTAAGAACGACACGCGGTGTCAGGTGGAACGTGCAACAATCGCACTCGGGAGATATTGCGAAATCAATTGAGGTCGTTAACACGGTCTCCCTTGTGTGTGGAAGGTGTTTTCAAGTGACTATTCCTAAAAAAAGACGATCATGACATTTCGCGTGACAGCCGGCATTATTATGTTATATGGAACCGACGCAGAATATAGTTACACGTGGTAAATCAACGTGCATGAAACCCCTTTTTTTTCTATACGTGCACGAATACAGGTATAATAAAGAATCTTAAGTAGGTTTCTTGAAGGATGAACGTGAAATGTCAGGATTATCGATCTAACAGATTTTGAGTCACGCGTTCGATAACGTAGTCCTAAATTTACTCGGTGTAAGGGGACGTCGATTAGTAGGGTGGTAGGTGGCACCAAGAGAATATTTGAGAGAAAATTATTGATTTCTCTAGTGAAACCAAGATAGCTAATCATTCCAACTGACCTTGCCTCTCCTCAAGTTAATAGGATTCTCGGCAAATCTAATCGAATCCAGCGTAAATTTCCCAATGCACAATATTTTTCTGAATGAGTGAACCCACACCGAACACACCGTAAATACAGACTGGTCGCCATAACTCTCTCAGACTGTCACTTATAGCAAAAGCCGCCGTGTCACATGACTCTTGGGCCTTATTCACAATTGCTACCACTATGATACTCATAGTCAGCCAATCGAGAAAGCCAATCGTGTCTGTGGTTTGGAACTTCGAGAAAGTACTACGTTAGGCCAGAGAGCACGAAGGAGGGATGATGCGGATGCACCGGCACTTTTTATAAAATAATATATTCATTCACTCGATTCGACAGCAATTACTCGCTTGTTAGAGTACAGTTGTATTTGGCGCATTTTTGAAAAAATTTGTTAAAAAATTCTGATCTGATCTTGCTAAGGTTGTATAAAATAGAGGGAACGTTTAAATAGAAGCCCAGGAGCATCGTTATGCGCTAGAGAAAATCCCAGGAGATTCCCTTTTATCGTGGAACAAAAGGGAGGAATGCGCCGCGGGATAAGAAATAATAATGGCAAAGAGACCCGGGATACGAAAAGCATGAGCTTTGCTTTCGACAAGGCTAGCTTCTTTATGGTTGAAAGGGTTATTTCTCGAGGACGCTAGGCTTGAGCATCTACACATAGATAACTCCAATTAAAAAGCTTTTTTTTATAACTCGGCCAAGACGTAGTTCATGCGCGAGAGGAGCATGTCTGCTAACTTCGCATCCATTCCTGATAGAAGTTATCGTGGCATTTAAAAATAGCTTATAATGGACAGTACGTACACATAGCAAACTTATCAAAAAAAGAAACGCATATATTTTATTTTGAAAAGTAGAATGCACGACGCTCGGTGCAAAATTAATAATTTTTCTATTATTATTAAACAAATGCCACGTAGATGCTGAATAATAAAAAAGAATCAGATCGTTTTACGCTCGACTGAGCAACACGTAGTCCATTCCCCTAGATTATTTCCTTCCGCGATATCCGCGCTCGTCGCCGATGAAGCACTAACAGTAAACAGGTGCCGCGAAATCCTTCATAGAACCGGAAGTAGGGTGGAAGCAATTCGTCGTGCACCAGTAAGCGGTATCACATGCTCGATGAAAAAGCAGGAGGTCCAACTTCGACAAGGTTACGCACGTAGTAGATTCAAGTATTACGAGAGCGCCTTTAGCTTCCAGAAAGCGTACGTGCCTCCAGATGCGTTTCACGAGTCTTGACAAACACCCCGTGACCTTCCGGAGAATTTTCATTGCGTCAAGATCATTAAGATCGTTTACATATGAGGGCTTTTTGGATGCGACTGTTACGCGCTTGAATCGCTACCCCCAAAAGGTTAAATGACGCGGGGGCTCGATGAGAAGCTTCTCGCGCTTTACATTCGCTTATAGATTTTTTTACTACCGGAAGTATCAGGGTTCGTATCCGAGAACATAACCTACGAGGTGTCTACTTCTATTTTCCATTATTAATATGTGCCAAGTTGTATATGTTCGATGATACTGTGTTAAAATATGGTGAGTTTGAGACTCACCAGTCAGGAAAGAGAACAGAAGCCTCGCCGAGGATATCCCTGAGGAGGGTTGTCGCTGGTGGTACGTGCGGCAAAATAACCGGTGCGAAGACACCACAGACGCCAGCACTTCTGCCATGTTTGGCCTCGTACTTGCCGAGGTAGACTGCTAGGTAGCCGAGAAGACGGTAGTGCGAAGGTGGTAGGGTCGACAGAAGTTCCTTGGTAGTGTCGATCCAGTTATCATGATCCTTGTCATAGTCTTCTGTGGAACCCATTAAAATTCGGAACAAATTCATGAGTGGGAAATAGAATTGCAGAGAAATAAAGGGGTGGTCTGAGGAAAGAGATAGTGAAATTATACGCACGAGCGTGAATTTGGAGTAATCTACCAACGAGGGCAGAAGATACTACGGGCTGTGGAAGTTCCTTAAGATACTGTCTGAGGAGAGTTGCAGCTGTAGGCGGACAAGCGGCACCCTCTAAATCGGCATCCCCTCTGCGCTCAAAGGCAGCCCTGAGTCTTTCGGCCACCCTGGGACTGCCACCGGATAATCTGAAGACGGCTGCACTTTGAAAGCCATGAGTCTCGATGTAGCTGCACAGTCGATGAACTACGAATGGGACTCCAGTGTCCTGATAAGACTCAACCAGGTCCAGACGGGTGCCAAAAACTCTTGCAGATCCCGCCCCACGACCCAAAAGAGATCCAGCAAGGACACGCTTTACTCGAGCAAGTCGAGACTCCTCCTGAATCATCATAAAATCATTGGATCCCTCTTTTTCGTCTGTCATAACATTTCCATATGAATTTTTGATCATGCGATGAGCAGGACCCAACACATTATCGGAACTCGAAAGTATGTAAACGACTGACCTTTTCGTGAGCTTGACGAGAGCGTGTGGGACTGGCTGATGATCCATGATGATGATGATGCTGATGATGGTGATGATGATGGTGATGAAGAGGTTCTTGCTGAGGTCGTCTCATCCCACTCCGTCCACACCGCGACCCACCGCCGCACTGTGTTAATGATATAAAACTAAAAAATATATTCCAAAAATCTTTACACTCAAAAAAATAGCAATTTCGAAGTTATTCTCCGTATCTACTTGCAAAGTGCCTCGCGATCATTAAAAATGTCTCTTGCATCATCCATCTCCGAATAAAATCTACTAATGACTCCGTACAGACTATTTACCTATCCAAACCTACAATTATCCTATTTTGACTCTCGTAATCTTCTACTCCCTTCTGATTTCAAATAATTCGGATGGCTCTTTCGTGCTATCCTTGGAGTCGGAGTAAGGACAGAGCGGATTGCCGCGACTACTGGCTTGCGCCTAGATTCGCTGGTTGCCATTGCTAAAAATGATGGATACCCAAGTAACGTTACTGTCGGTATACACGCGACGTAAGCGTCCCGCATCCATACTACATTTTCTATTTCGAGAAAGAACTCCAGAAGAAACGCAAGGCACGATTGGCCCGAGTCCGGAGGCACGCCTTGGATAACTCAGGCTAATAAACTGATAAAAAGAAAACAGAGATCAGTATAAAAATAGTATAGTCGCCTACTCAAAACGGGTTATGACGTACGTAGTACCACGGGTGAATCAAGTAACGGTTTTGCATCGTTATTCAGAAAATTTCGGGTGTCGAGAATATCATGCCAAACTAACCTAGCCGCTACAAGGTTTACGTAATTGGCTGGACACGTGCCACGACGCCGGTGTAGCCACTTGGAAGTCGCGGGACGAGGAGAAGAATGATAATCAGAACGAGACAGTACCGGTACAAGGAGGATCAAGCAGACACGAGTTTCTTGGAGATTCACAGCTTGCTCTTGGAAGTCGTTTGGCTCGAGACTCGAGATTCGCCAAGCTGTTGAGAAAGCTCTCAAACTTTCAAGGATAAACAGGAAAGCTAGTTGAAATTACGAAACGATAAAAAAAAGAAAACGAAAATATATATAAATTCACCAGTAAATTTGCGAAATCTTTTATCTTAATGCGACTCGAGAAATTCTGTTATTGTGCTTCTCGTCTTACAAAAACTTCCTGAGAAAAGGAAGACCCGCCGGCTATGTGTTACGTATCGCGTAAACGAGTTGCATAATGCGACCACCCGATCGCATTACAAGAAAAGGAAAGACGAGGAGAAGCTTTTGCGGGTAATATAGTGGAGTTAAGTAAAGCTTTTACAAAATGAGGAGATTACGAGGAAAACACGTAATACTCGCCATTCGCATATTCATCATTGCACCTCTCACTTTCGATTGTTAGCACTATTTTTTACTATAGCAGTCAGCTTCACGTAGGCCTACGTGATCAAAATTTATGCCATTGCAGGGCAGCCTTGAGACCGGACCGTTGATTGTTCCAAAGAGCAAATGGTCTAGATCGACATAATCGATGATTCGATAATCACTTATCGAATATGCGGACTCTTATTTGCCGATCACCAGCAAAACTGCTTCTAGTAAAGATTGCGTATCGCTTAGAAGAGACTCTATCAGTTACGTGAGACTTGAGAAGCGGTGGGTAAGTGCGTATGTACAGATTCGTCTGCGACGTAGGTACATATGAGGACCTAGTATATACATAGATAACGCCTTGAAGGAGTATTCAAAGAAGCATTGTATTTTGTCAGAATTATTGCGAATCGTATCTTGCTGGTATCAAGATTTAAAAGTCCTCAATCACGTCCTCAAATTTTTAATCGTTCGTCCTTGGTCGGTGCCTGCTAGTAAATAAAAGTGATCGCGACACGACTCAACCAGATGAAGGAACAATTGTTGTTTCCGATCTGATCGACAATCGGTAATGAGTAAATACTGGCTTCGAGGCATTGTCCCACATCTGGTAAGTCTCGAAGGAGAGAGAGAGAGAGAAAGAGAAAGTATAGAGTGAGAGAAGCATGGAACTTTCCTAGAGCAGCAGCTACTAAAAAAAAAAGATCGAGAAGGGGGATGAAGCTTGATAAATCTTTTACTCACAATACACTCTTTCGCGACTCTCCACAGGTTGAAGTATCCTGAATTCAGCCTGAAAGCTGTCTTCAACAGTCCCGCCAAGTCGTGCTGACCTGCCTCTTCGTTTGGATGATTCCTCTTGCCTGTGATCTTGCTTAAGATTCTTTGCTGTCCTCGTGATTCGAAGGTGAACTGGGGAGATCCTCCTCTTCCGAGCAATCCTCCCGTTCCGACTATTTTATCAGGGAACTTGAGTATTCGCGACACTTTCCAGTACGTCAGGGTTCCTCCCCGTGATTGTATTTTTGTTCTGACGAAATGCGGCCCTCGCGGAGGCTCCGCCACGTGTCCGTTTAGCACAAACGCGTATAGAATTGAATTAGATGCGCAACGAAGGAGGGAAATCAAGTAAAATGATAGAAGAACGGAGGAGCTTCCGTCCGGTATAAAAGGTGCTTCCGGATGGTCTCTCACTCTCTATTGCGTGGTCGGTCTGCCGTTCTCGCAGTCGGTCCGTCCTGACGAGTCAAACTTTCAATAACACCGAATCGTAGATATCGACTAGTTTTGGGTTCATGTCCCTATCACGGCACATCATAAGCCCTTTCCAGGCGAAGGGCACTGCCTATGGTTGCTTCAGGAAGTGCGTCGACACCAGCCGTAGCGTAAGCATCGAGGGCTTGCACGGAAATTAGTGCTAGGTCACCACTTCGTACCTAGCCCTAGCATCCTCTACCCTCTTGCGTCTTTAGTTCAGCTTCCTTCTGAAACAGAGGAGAAACGTTTAACACAGTTTAGCATATTCAGTAGTGTTAGTTCATCATTCGTTTCAAGAATAAAAAATTAATGTTTTTTCCCAAGGGCTCCATTCGAGTGAATAATGAGCAATGAGGCTAACCGATTATTCTCTCTAAACACGTCCATCCTTTCCCAGGAAATTCACAAGGGATTTTTAAAGGAAAAGAGGGAGAGATCGCAAGTAAATTCTTCGAGAAGGTTAACAGCATTCGTTTCCTAGGATTTTTTCAAATTTTCACAGATCACGTTTGATAAAAAATAGATTGTAGAGCGTACGAGGATTTAAGAGACTTCGAGTCAGTTGGGAGGCGAAGACAATACCGAGAGGGGGTTTTAGTATGAAATCAAGTGGTTGCAAGGATGCCGAGTAATAATTGACGTGAGGATGAAAGGCTGTACCTGAGGAGAGACTTAAAATTCATGCCGACAAGCGAGAACGCGGATGATCGCACGTCGCACTGGTTTCAATCTCGATGTCTACTTCTAACCCGGCTTAAATTCCACCTCCAGTGCGGAGCAGCCTTAGTACCCCACGACGTAACTTAACCGAACTCCCTCTTGCTTCCGCCAACAACCCCCTTGGCAGGAGAAATTTGCAAGGGCGCATGCACCCTCGCGGAATCAATAGAGAGCGTGGGGTCACGTGAGACACGGGAAGGAGGCGAAACGCGAAGCAGGAACATCGAGAATGGGAGGGAGAGAGGTGAGAAAGAATAAGGATGGAAGATGCGTTTGTTGACGGTTATATCACGCGTAAACAAACCGAACTGCTTTACCAATTCATATATACTCGACCTCTATAATAATCGACAGTCTTACAAGATATTGATACCTTGTCATTAGCAAACTATACAAAAGATACGTTGGCAAATTTTAATTATTATAATGTACTCAAAAGGTCGGCACACTTCGAGTATGGCTGAAAAAAAAATCGTCATGGACATCTGCACTCCCTTTAATGAAAAGGCAGTGAAAGGATTTCTGAAAGCGTAAGGGAGAGTCTAATTCGTTACTGCTAGCTACACAATTCCGGACGACGCAAAAGCGTTGGTCCTACTGAGCTGCGTTTGGTTCGCGAGACGTAACGACGCACAGAGATGCTCGACCTTCAACTTGAGTCCCCTTCACGTAGGACGCATCAGGGTTCTCAGCTCCCTCGACCCCATTGACTGTCAAGTACTATGAATGGGGTGGAAGCATCCCTCGGATTCTACGCCCTAGCAAACTGAATGCCCGGTTCTGCGTTTTATTCCTATGTATTTCGCCATGGAATATCGATTCGCATGCCCTTCGACTCCCTAGTGTTGTTCGTCCTGACACACTAGTATCCTTACTCTCCAGCCAAGGTCGTCCCGTATGGAATATTCCAGAGCTCCACAGGAAACTACGCATCCGGTGAATCTACGACGTGGACCGATTTTCTTATTCGCACGATAAACAATGGGGAAATGGAGACGATTCAGAGATTCCAAAGCATTGGACAACGCTGTACATACAACATGCACGTCGTATGCCTCCTATTAGATCTTGCGAGGGCAATGATCTCTTGCAGCATTGCTTCGAGTGCGTGTATGTACGTACACATATAGTATGTGTATGCAAGTACACCTTTCAATAAACATTCACGTATTCCGTAGAGACAGCCTCTCGTTTCTACCTCTTTTCCAGGCTGCGCACTTGGAGCTGTTACATTTCTCAAGATCCTGATCTTTCTCTTGGAGCGTTCCCGACTCAGCTATTACCTCATGCTCGATGGAAATTTGAGGATTTGCTATAAGATTCTTTTTCTGGACATAATAAATAAACGGGAGGCTTAACTCAAGTACGTGGATGTTTCTTCTACCAGATAAACTATGGATTCATTATTCATGGTACGCAATTCTTAGTTATTATTTCAACCGGTCGTATCTCCATTATCAGGGCAAGAATAGGAGATAAATAATTTAGTAAAGAGGAATAACCTTTTCAGGTAACAGCTATACCGTTATCACGAGAGAAATAAGTGAAAAGGATCCATTTTCCAGGGGAACGAATCACGCGATGCAACTCTGAGATCTAATCACAATGCCTCACTGCACGGAAAACATTGGGGGCGCTAAGTTATCGCCGAAACGCACGTTTTTTCTGGCTTTAACACGACATTGAGAATTTTGTATGTACACGTTTATACCTATTTCAATCTTTCCGAATAAATTCCTCGGAGAGGTGCAACGACCGAAATCGTTACTACTTCCGGCGCTATATCTTCCTAATATCGATTAGTGCGGAAGGTTTACGAGTCCCGTATAAATCACTACTGAAGTCTATTCTGCATGAGAACTGCACGAGAATGAAACTAGCAATCCAGCCAAGCAGCCAAAGCGAGAGAGTCGTTTGCCTGTCTGTCGGGTTTGCCGTAAGGAAAAGGCAAACGGAAATTTAGGTTGAATGGTAGAATACGAGACGCGCAATTCTTTCGCAGTCCTGAATCAAAGTGAACCTCTTCGAGGGAAAGACTCACGTTTCTCACAACGAGGAAGCACGCACTGTCTAATTCTACGCACGCGACGCGAGTTCAAAGACGCCTGACTCTTCGAAAGACCGGATACATCAACTCCCAGTAGGACCGTAGTACGCACTAGCGGTGATGTGCCGGCACGAAGACGATGGCGGCCATCTTTGCTGCATAATATACAGTAAAATGGAGCCACAGCTCGGAGCACACATGCACAAACCTGTACGTGGCTTCACCGGTCGCACGTTTTGCGTTCTTTCCGTCCCATGCACCGCCATAAGCTGAGCCATCGATACAACTCTGACCGAAGTGAAAGCCAAATGCAATGGTGCGCCAAAATATACAGGGTGTTTCCAAAGACTCCGCTCATTCTTCTTTAGAATACTTTGTAAAGGAACCATTTCATAATATTTCTAATAGTTTTTTTACCCTCATTACCTACTCATAATATTTACTCTATACAAGTTAAAGCGTAGAAAAATCACATATTGTCAGGTTCTGTGTACAATTTTAGTTATCCCGTTTAATTCTCACCCCTATTAAATTCATACCGTTACTTTCCTTAATACCCAATACTTTACAAAAACTCATGCCTTCTCCGGTCTTTTCATTTCAGATTCCCGTTACTCCAAAACCCGGGTTTTCTCGATTTTTAACCCCTACTTCCTACCACTTCCAATAGATATAATAAAAACGAACCTTCCTTAGCTTTGAACTAATTAGTAGTCTGGATATTGTACATGAGACTTTTTACAAAATACATCCTTCAACATCGACTGCATCTACTAAAGAAATCTACCTATACTTCCTGGAACCCACATAATATAAATTTCTTGAGAGACGATTCCTTCAGTCCCAATAACGTAAACAGCGACGGAAGCTTTATCTTTTTGAAAGGATCAAAAATCTTACCACCTCGTCGTTTCTTCTTGGGCTTTTCGATGATATCTCACAGGCCGCGCGATTTTGGATTTGAACGATTAATAGAATATTCGTTAACACTCATGGCGTAGAAAGCAACTGGTTGACATTCGCCAGTGAAAACGAAAAATTCGGCAGAATCCTAAGAGGCGACAGATCGAAGGATTTCTGTCACGAAAAATTGGTTAAGATAACGTTTTATTTATAATAAGCAATATACTGTTAAAATAGGTATACAACATGAGAACACATATGTATATGGTTATTCAGGAATATTGTACCAACTCAAATTTGTTCTACCATACAAAACAAATGGATAGGCTAACTTCAGTTAACGCAATTTCCTAAATAACCTTTACGAATTACAGAGATAAAGTGTAAATTATCAATATCATATTTTCCGTAACAAAATTGCGTTCCTTTAAAAATTAAACATATATATATGAATATACCCTACTTCCTTTGCACTCTGATAGTATATCACAAACGTTCTGCGTAAGATTTGTGGAAAGCAACAATTGAAGAAACTGAAAAATTCGGATTTGTTTGTAAACTAAAATATAACATCAGTTCGACCAACATAAGGCCATAATATTCCGACGTGCACAACATCTCTACCTAAAATTTAATACATTTATTTAAATCAATTAAATTTCTATTATAGCAGAACTCGGACATTTCATCTTTATCACAGTACAAAGGGTATCTTAACCCTTACAACTACAAAAAGCGTACCGTACAAGGGGCTTATTATTTCACAGATATACTGACACGCAGATCACGGTGAAATGCTGTCAAAATCTCTACACGAAGAACATTGGATTTTCAAGAATTTTCTTGTTCAGCGTCAGTTTAGTGCGCTGTTCCTCAGAAAGATTATTTAAATTGATGTTCACCCTAAAATAAAAAGAATGTTCTGTTCAATCGAACGTTCTGCTTGTTGTACCCAGAATGCGGATGCGATGGGTAAATTCAATGGATAGTCTGAAATCAATCGAAATATTATTTAATTGTACTTACTCTTGGGTAAGTGCTCGTGCTCTAAATGCAGCAAGGTGGGCATAATACGTGGGTGTTGGATAACTGACAGATCGCGTGCATCGCGAGAACATGTGACACAAATAATAAGTCAGTTCCTCGATTTCATCCTCCGACATGTCGCTGTCGTCCCAGAGGCATCTGTACTTCGTAGGTCGCGCAGTTCCCTGAAAGAATTTCGCATGGTAAAAGTTACGTGAGAGAATTGGAGAATTTAGAAATTTACCTGTATGCTTGCATGTGACACAAGGTAGAAGTCTATGTGGGAAGGATGCGTGATTGTAGTGTCAACGACTGTACCAGCTTGCACGTTTTTATTCTTGTGCCAATCATCGGAATTCTCTGGACCGGTTGGAAAGAGACGCACGTGATGTCTCTTCTGCACTACGAGGAAAGTGATGGGTGGTTTATATCCGCCATCCTTTTGCATAGATTGGCAAGCTCGTTGAATAGCCCTTAATTCCTGGATCATCACCGCGGAAAATTGGCCTTCACTGACCCCGTCTCTGCAATTTTAAGAACGTTAAACCACATTCATCAATTTACTTATTTGAATTGACGCGTGAGATGGATTACCGATAGAAAATAATTTTACGAGGAGCATATCCTGTTTTCTGATAGAAAATGCGCAATTGAATTCGGATTATTTCTTCGAGGTCGAGAATAATCTCTTCTCTTGGTGGCTGAAGACGAATTTCAATGCTGAATTTAAACACTTTCGGATCATGACTGGCGGCCACCTGGATGAAAACAAAGGAAAAAGAGTAATATTGAATTCAAGGTACGTTCCGAGATTCACTGCCAGTACTGCGAGCATAGTTGTATCTCAGTCAGTTGCATGCAAGTAAATAGGGACATGACGATACTCGTAGTACTGGCAGTGAATTTTGGAACGTATCTTCGGTATCATTAAAGAAATAAACAACAATTTATGGAAAATAAAATAATTACGGCCGCTATTGATGGAATATCTTTGGCGTCTGGCGAAGGGTGCGTTACATCCGCCCCGACTATCATACAGGGCTCTTGAAGGACACGAGGTCTAAAAAAAAGTTACGAAGGTGTTAGTGAAAGACGAATATAAACAACATAGTATTAATTTCCAAAGTAACCGAATACCACGCACTTTGTTCTTATAGTAAACGTATGATTAACTCCATTGAGCTTGGAATTAATCTTTAAAAGAATATTTCCTACTGTTGCTTCAGTAAGCCTTGTTATTGTGCGTGATTTTACACATTGCGTTAAGCAGCCTACACGAAGTTCTGCGACTTGCTTCACTTTACCTGAAATACAAACATATGAAAGACATATATAAATATAAGGTCTGAAAAATACTTCTTTTTCTTTACTCACTGTAGGTATTGCCCGAGTCCGGAACAATTACTATAACAAGTCGTATTTGCTGTTCTTTTTGTTTCTCGAAAAAGCTAATAATATCCCGGAAGTTACGAGGGTTCTGGTTGCAGAAGGGAGTTTTAGCCGCTCCAATCTCCATGCCATACATTTTTCCTGTGTATTATATGACAGATAAAAAGAAACGTAGCTTAGAACATGCTATTATTTATAATCATTTTTTTTTGTAATACGAACCGACTCTGCATAGTTCGTCGTGCAGGTTATAAATTTCACGTTCTCGAACGTATCTTTCATTCAGATTGAGGATCGTCCAACTGTTCTCTGGTAAGTGAGCAGGATTAAGAAATTTTTCGGCGCGCCAAACGCCTTTTCGGACTGGGATAGAACGAGAAGGATTGTTGTATAAAATGTCCGGTGCATCCAAAACGCGCGCTGCTACCTTCTCGAAGCCACCACCAACCGAGATTCCAAATTCTTTCACAGAAGGCTCGTTATTATAATTCATGTTGCTGAACTGTGAATTAATAAATCTTAAGGTACTGACATTCTATGTTATAAGAAAGAAATATATATATCTTTTTACTGCGTTCATTATTTTCCGTTTGCGTTCATCGGTACTAGTTGCAGCCTCCCTGATCATTTTAGAGGTTTGCGTTTCATCCATCTTCCTGGTCAAAACTTGACCTGACGCAAGAGTGCAGAGCTGCGTAAAAAGTTTAAAGTAAATCATGCGCGTTGCGTCAGAAGCTAAATGAATACTTTACCTCAGCTGGATAATAAATGAATCGTTCCCTAGAGCCTACCCAGAGGCAAGGCATCCTGGGAAATCGCAATGTATAATTTCTATTCGTTCTATAATACTCGAAAACAGTTGTTTCCTTTCCATCGTCAAGTTTAAATTTACAATTCTGTGCACTGTCCACTAATCCATTAACGCGTTGAGTACGTCGTGATGTTGGCAGTCCTGGTATCTCATATACAATCTTAAGCCCTTTCAAAAACTTTTCAATGTCATATTTTGCTCGTTCTATGTCTTCCGGACCGACTTCTCTTGGCCTTTCTTGCCGGAATCTACCGCCCCCACCACCACCACCGGCAAGCTCCTTCATTAACTCAATTATGTTTTGTGCGGTGGGAAATCCTTTGTGCGCCACTATATGCAAAGTTTTTGTGTTATGACCAAATTATGATTAACGGATTTACTGTTATTCAGTTACCATCAATGTTCAGAAAAGGCTTCCAGCCTAATACTGCTGATTGAAAAGCGCCGACCCATAGCTCCAACCCTCCGGTCAGAGACACGACGGTTCCTTTGGGTTGTTGGAAGAAATTTCTGCCGACCTACACAGAATGAAACCGTAAGCAAAAGACGAAATTTTATTGAAAAATGCAATCTTAATAATTTGGAATTTACCGTGACACTGCGGGTCGCCGCTCCGCATCGTAAAATAACGTCAAGCACTTGCATGCTTAGTTGATCTCGTTCGACACTACCAGGTTGCACATTGCGTAGCCACGACAGATCGATTGTGTTAACTTTTTTAATGGTGACTTTTACGGTCCTCTCTTGCTGTCGTTCAGGATCGAACACCGCTACATCACAAGACATCTGTTAACAAATAAATTAGCCTTGAATCATGTTTAAATTCATGAAAATTATTTACTGGTGTCCGAACTTACCTCATTGCCAAACGGTAAGTCATTGGCGCTAAACAAATTCTTCCTCCCATCATACGCTGGAAAACGATTAGGAAAATATTTTTTTCTAGTTGCTTCATAAGCAAGTTTCAACAAAAACTTGGGTTTGTCTGGATTAAAATCTACATCGTAGTGAATAGCGTTTGGATTAAACTTTGGCCCAAAATGTATAGACACCATATTGGTCTCTACTTGTATCGGGCGTCCCTTTGTTCCAGCCTTTAGTGGGTTCTTTCTCACGGGTATAGGAAGAGACATTCCAGGTCCTTGAGCTTTGCGAGGAGACGTTACAGCTGCCTAAAAGATAATTATTTGTCAATAAGGGACATTTCTCCTATAGATTTGTTTTATAATATTTTATCATACCTGACGAGGTGGTGCTTGCGTTGGCACTATTGCTGGAGTTGGTGGTGGAGTTGGTCTAGGAGATGGAGTTGATGCTTTCCATGCTTCTGGTGGTGGGCCAGTGGGTACTTGAGTGATTTGTGGTGGAGGAATTTGCTGCACTGGCTGATAGAGGCATCAGAAAGATTTTTAAAAATAAGATGTAAAAATTATTACTAATTAGATGGTTGAAAATTAATAAAAAGTGTATTCTGACTATACCTGAGCCTGATACTGTTGAGGTGGCATTCCGGTGCGTTGTTCTTGTCCTATACCACCGCCTCTTCCGCCTCTTCCGCCTCTTCCGCCTCTTCCACCTCTTCCACCTCTTCCGCCACGACCCTGTTCCTGTCCATAACCCTGGACTGATCCTGCAGCACCAGCGGTATCCCCTTGACCAAGCATTCCAACTCTCCGCATACTATCTTCTACTTGTATCATTTCTTTTCTTCCATCACCTCTTCCTTCCCCTCTTCCTTCACCTCTTCCTCTTCCATCACCTCTTCCTCTTCCTTCGCCTCTTCCTCTTCCATCACCTCTTCCTTCGCCTCTTCCCCATGCTCCGGCACTACCTCCTCTTCCCCATGCTCCTGCTCCTCCATGCTGTTGCTGCTGCTGTGGCTGTTGTTGCTGCGGCTGTGGCGGGCGCTGCTGTTGCTGTTGTTGCGGCGGTGGACGCTGTTGTTGTTGCTGCGGCTGTGGCGGGCGCTGTTGTTGTTGCGGCGGTGGACGCTGCTGTTGTTCTTGTCCTGACGACGAACCTGCCGTTGAAGCAGGTTGTTCCTGCGGCTTCTTCTTTCCTATGTGAAGTATATATTTGACAACATTTCACGAAACTATTTCATCTGTAGTCTTGCCTTCGACCAAAATTAAGGCATGGTACAAGATATGCAAAAATTGCATATACAGTAGTCAGACAATAGATCGTTGCTTACCTTTTTTACCCATCAGGATTATTTACAAATAGCGTTGGGTCGATTCGCAGAAAAAATTGATTACACTGAGGAATTACTTCCGTAAATCTTCAAGAGTTCAACCGCCAGAGGAATGAGAGCGAGAATAATTATCCTGAACTTTGCTCTTACGTCTCCAACACGGGAACACTAACACGAAATCTGTTATCCATAGAAGTCGGGGCTTTACCTAACCGTTCTTGACAGCCGTTCCACATATAAATTCCTAAGCTTGACTTACGTCGTGGACCAATGAGCGCACGTCCATTATAGGCCCAGTCACATTTTGCCGAACGCGCGTTCGAACGCGATTCTCGACCAATTACGCAATGCGAATTCCTGTGGACACGTTTTACCATTGGTCGACAGTACACTTTGGAATGTGCATTTGTCGAGTGTGACTAGGCCCTATCTCATGAATTTATAGATGTCGCACATTGGTCTACATTGCAAGTTTTGTTTGGACATGGAATTAGCATTTTCGTTTCAACATTAAGGTGATTTCATAAACTGCACGATGTAAAATAGCACAAATTTGCAGTATATAACAACTTAGAATTATAAATAATCAAGCGTGTGCCACGTGTCAACTCTATTTTATACGTATAATACTATTTTTAATACGAAACTGAATTTCTTAAGTTCGGCACATCATGTTTCACTTTATTCAACGCTAGAGGCGCTGTATACAGAACCAATAGAGTTTCCTTTCCAATATGTATATATTCATAGGACATGTCCAATTTTTTTATCCAACGACCAAAACGTAAATTTTAGTTAAAGCATGACGTCATTTCCTAAACGTCGCTACCAGTTTGCACTTTTAAATTTGAATACCATCACTGATAGCAATATTTAAATAAAATTCACTAGTCACTGCTTCCAGTGAGCTGAACCTTTTTACTGGCAGTATCTTCTCAGCACTGAACTGTCCGTAATTTGAATTGTTTGTTCTCTCACGCGTTGCAATTAAAAGTTTCTACAACAATTTGTTTGTTAAGAGATCCAGGTGCGCTTCGAGCAAAGTTACGAACACTGTATCAACACTGTTAAGAAAGCTCGAGAAAAAGCCCGCTGACTGATTTTATTAGAAAAATAGAAGAGCGATGTATAAAGCACACGTTTACATTAATATTAAAAGCATATGTCATGTACGCATGGAACGATACTATCCTCGAGGACGTGGTACAGACTGGATTGCAGGTTGCGACAGAATTACGAATCGATCGAAGACCGTGGTAGAACAATTCCCTTATGAATAGTAATGCGAAAATCTATCCCATTTCCTTGTTCGGAAATGTCACGTT
The DNA here is from genome assembly GCA_030142225.1 of Pachycephus smyrnensis. NCBI lineage: Eukaryota > Metazoa > Arthropoda > Insecta > Hymenoptera > Cephidae > Pachycephus > Pachycephus smyrnensis. The sequence goes on along the minus strand of JARQST010000246.1, from coordinate 309,793 downwards.
TCCTATAGAATAATGGTCGAACGGGACTTTATGAAACGAGCGGTAACATTACTTATTCCTGAGAATAATGATCAGTTCAATCATACGTGATCCGGTGACTCTACTCAGGTTTAATGTATCATCGGCATCAATGATTTCTCGGAGAAGCTTTCAGTTGCGATAGACTCGTACTGCCAGAAAGATCATTTACAAAAAAGCAACAGTCGAGGTTACAAACTTAAAAGTAGAGTTAGACAGAATCGAGACATTGCGTTGCTGCATTTTAAACAATCGCGATGACGATACGTAATCTGTCATCAGCTGGAAAGTGCAAAGGCCTTAAGGAAGGTCAAATGCGTTACATCTGGTCCATTCGGAATTTGCGCACGTCAATGATCTTCACTGGAATCTGGCCGATGGAAGCGCAAACGCTTCTTCTGAACGTATCTTATTATTACGACGTAACAACGTTCACACTTGTCATCTGCGGAATGATGGCCGGCGCTATCAGCGTGATGGACAATTACGATCTACTGGTGGACAATCTCAGTATAAATCTAATATTTACCGAGATCTTGGTAAAGTGCATTTTGATAAAGATTTATTCGAAACCACTCTCAAGAGTACTGTCAGTCATGAAATCCGACTGGATAAACCTGAAGGGGAAGGGTCCCATTCACGGAGACGTTCTTCAAAGCGAGAGTATTATGCTCTTGCATGCCAATATTCCAAGACTCTTTTTTATTGCTTACACCGCCCTCGCACTTACGGCTTGGACCGCGACAGTGGTTGCAGCTGTTTCCAGAAAAAGTTCAGAAATGCAAATAGATGCCAGTAATGCGTTTCCGATGCCCTCTTGGTATCCTTTTGAGATGCAGTCTACTCCGAATTACGAAGTATGCTATGCTAATAAATATATTTAATAATAAATATTAACTCCTTGCTAGCTGCGTAATGCATTACATTGGTTTTAAGATAGATACTCTTCGCGTTTCAAGTGATAATAGGATGCTCAATAGGAGTGAGTAGTGCAGCAGTGGACAGTCTCCTCGTGACTACAGTTTTCCACGTTTGCGGCCAATTGGAGATTTTACGGTTTGTAAATGTTAGATAATATTACGGATTATTAAAAGAGGGAGCAGCAACGAGAACTGTTGTTTTTTGTAGAAAATATTTTGAAAATTTAAGTTCGTCGGAAACGACGCTGGAGGAAACTAAGAAGAAAGTGGCTACTGCGATCAAGAGACATTCGAAATTGATCGAGTGAGTTTTCTTTTTAAATTAAATTTCTTTTAATTCGATACAAGATATGGTTATCTTAATTCAGTTTGAGCGACCTGATCGAGGATTGCTATAGTCAAATAACTCTGAGTCAAGTCCTAGTAGCCAGCTTGAATGTGTGTCTATCAGGATTTGGATTTCTATTGGTATGAAAATCATGTATTCATGTTTCATCTTACAATTGTACGCAGAAATATTTAACATTTTTAATAGGCTATGGAATCGGGTAATATTCAAGCAATACCGAAATTTTTACTGTTGTTAATCGCGATGCTTCAACAGATACTCGTATATTCTGTTACTGGGGATTATTTATCTTCTAAGGTGAGCCAATTTACGTGAATTTCTTTTTTTTTCTTTTTGAATTCTTTTCTGAATTTAAGGTAAGACAAAGTATGTTTCGCAACACTTAGAGTGCAGCTATTCGAAGTGCCATATACAAAACGGAATGGTACGACTTGCCACCTTCGCTAAGTAAAGCACTAATGTTAATCGCCATGAGGGCGGAACGGCCATTGGTCGTTACAGCTGGAAAATTCTTTTCCATGTCTTTAGAAAATTTCACGCAAGTAAGTAGTAGCCACTGCGTTAGGTTGCGAAAGCGAAAAGTTCTAGTATGAAAATTTTCTGTAATTTTCAGATACTAAAAACGGCAGTTTCCTACCTTTCGGTGATGTGGGCCGTTCATAATAAGTGAATAATTTATAAAATGAAAATAAAGATGTGTCTTGTATACGTATTGTGCCTCTGCTATTACGATGGCCGTAAATATTACAGTGGCTGGAGGATATTACTTTGGAAAGGGATAATCGGGCCTTTGTGGGCGAACTAATCGACTGGGAGTATCGATTACGCAATATATCAGGAATACCATTTTTTTGTGGAGTCGAGGATAGCTCATTGATTAGAATGGTACTTTCGTTGTTATATTTATAATAAGATAATAAGATTATACAATGGTACTCTACAAGTTAGTTTTGATAAAAAAGGAGAGAGAAAAGAAAAGAAAGTGTCGCGCGCTCGACGGACGCGGCTGCTAATGAAAAAGGGACGCGATTCTCGTTAGCATCGGTTAATAATATAATTATAATGCATGGTAATAATGTACAAATATTCTCGAGCGCAACGGGCCAAGTACTTATCCGTTTTTATCGGGACAGACTGTACGATATAGTTAATCTCCTACTCGTTAAGGGTGTAAAGTTACGATTATCGATTAATATTTCATTCCCATAATAACGGAGAATGGGGACGCTTTTTTAACGAGCTCCTCAAGGCGATCGATTAAGTACTACGGTTTTGGCACTTAGATAAGATTTACGATTGCACTAAGTGGTAAGTTCCGCCTACCGAGAAGATTCTCCTTCCTCGCGAATACCTTCCTTTTCTTTTTCGACCTTCGCCTCCTAATGAGACAACCTTAATAATTAACAGCAGTGCTCGCTATTTCATTCTGGAATATGGATTGCTTGACTTGATACTGATTTCGGTAGGTTAGCCCACCTTCTCGGGGGTGAGAATCGTACATGTTTCATTCTACGGTTATTACGTGATTTTGCAGAATTTCCAGTTAAAAAATTGTTTGGCGCATGATCGAGCGTTGTTCCAACAAATTCGAGTCCTTCAGTCCCAAAATGATTGATCCGACTTCTGGAACGATCCCGATCACCGGATTCTTCTCAATCAGCAATCCTTGACGATTTTATGAAAATCCAATGTCCGGCAAGGATCGCCATTGAGAATCGGATGAGGCTGAACGTCGCGATTGACTTCGGATCATTCAGATTAGAACCTTTCTTATTTATCTTTTGACAAACTACTTTTCATTGGTTCGGTTTAGTCGTTCGCGGGTCGGCTGGTCGGCCTGCCGCCCGCGAAAAGAACTGCTTTGACAAATCGCTTTCGCGGAGTAAAGCGATGCAAAACTGCGGACGAGAGCAAACGGATGAGTGGAAGTTCATTTGGAATTTTATATCAATCAAGAAAGGCAGAATAGCTCGATTAATCATTGCTGAATAGTGAGAAGTGGCTGCCGATTCCGTTCAAAGAGTTATACGTGTTGAAGGATATAATATTGTTTAACAACGATCGATCACGATATTGTCTGATGATCATTGATCGATTACGTAACTGATCTGTTAACTTAATTAAATAGTCCAAGCGAGTCTTATGGTAGAACTTATGGATGAGGGATGAATGATGGAGAATGACAAATGGGATTTTTATACTATGTATAGTATAGACCGCCCTCCACGGCTCTTCAAAATTTCTAGTTACTCAACGTTCTTTTTTTTCTTTCGTGTCTTAATGTTAAGTAAGGCTCGATTCCAGATATATTACAGGAAACTAGAACTGGACTATGAAATCTGCTTTTCCTCTAATGGAACATTTACCGCTGTCCATTAGATTTTTTTTCAACGGCTCTGGATCGCTACTCTTGCTGAGACGTCCTATGAGACCCTATATGAATTTTGCAAAATTTATACCAATCCGAAATCTGTGTGCACGGTGACGTCGCAGTTATTGGGCTTCTCGGCGGCAGCCATATTCACTTCTACGAGGGTGTCGACACTATTAATCGGACAGCCCTTGAGGATCTTCTGTGCTGCGAGACTCGTGAATTGAACCTGCATGTCGCTGAGACTTGGGTAGGAATAAAGATCACTGCGACTCACGGTCTTCTCCAGGTTAGGTTCAGAGCCCTGAGGAATTCGCTGCTTGCTGGACTCGAGATTCTCGATGTACACGTTATTAAAGGATCCGCCGAAGCCATCAAAGGATTTAGTGGGCGATGGCGGATTCGAGGCGATGTTGTTCTTCGATCCAGGACGTAGGAGATTTCTATAGCTCAATGCATCCTTCGAAAGGGATAAGCTCAGCTTCCGGGAATTGTTCATTGCATCGTTTGTGTTCTTAGAAGTCGGTAAAGTGGAGGGCGGATGCTCGTTTGGGTGAACCAATGAATTTTTATCGATATTATGAGTGGATCCATCCATAAGGTGAGCCTGACTGTTATTCAGGCGATTTGTTAATTTTAATTTGTTTGGCGCGTCTTCTTCGACTTTCGGTTTGTTCTCCTTGTCGGATTCCGATAAATGTGGCCTTATATCCTTTGATCCGTAGAGAGACGATGGCCTTTCGAGTTTTATTGGCTTCCAATCATCCTTGTTCGGTTTGAACAGTTTCTCTGAACTGTCTTCTGTTCTGCCCTTGTATACCTTCTCACCCACTAGTTCCCTTTCTTGCTTCTCTTTCGTGCCACTTTCTTTTTCAGAATTATTTTTACCCGTGCCGTTCTCGAATGTGATCACTGATCTCATGGGCGAATTGTTCTGGTGAACGTAGATTTTGGTGCCAGGTGATCCCGATATGGTCGTCGTACTCGTCGCGTTCGAGGCTAAGGTAACGCTGCTCTGAACCGATCTTTGTTCCTGGGGCGGACTTACGGGACTGAGGTTTGTAGAGACCTGAAGGGTTATCGAATTCTGGGCTTCCTGTAGAGGAGTCAATGCGCCCTGTTGAATGATCTTCAGAGGAGAAGACTTCACTGGCAGAGTGGATGATTTCAACGGTGACGAGGACAGTTTCCCACTGGAGGTCGATTTGCCACTGGAGTGTGTAGAATGGCCGGAAGACGTTTTCTGCAAAGTCTATTATAATAGAGACGTTTATGTCAGTACAGAGAAAGGCCACAGTCAGTACGTAAGTATTAAGGATGATGAGTGATCCCTACCTTGTGCTGTGGAGAACCATTGGATGACTTAGTGCCACTTCCGGTAGAGTCGTGACTTGGTCTTCTCGATCCGTGACGAGTACTCGATCTACCTAAAGTAGCATTCTTAGCAGGACTACCATTTGTACCTCTTACAGAACCAGAACTGCCACCACTCCTACTAGGCGAAGAGTTTGTCGAGGTCTTGCCGTTCTGAACTTGGCTCCTGCTCTGATAAGGTTCCTGACTATTGCTGGGTGGTAACACGGAGGCTCTTGAGGTGCATCTACTTAAGCTGGAACATTTGGATCTTGGCAAAGTCGAACAAGGCGACCTGTGACGCCTTGAACTCCTGGGTGTGGAATTTGCCAAGAGACTCGACGAATCCCCACTGGCTTGACGACGATGTCTCCTAGGTAAAGTAGCAGAGCGTACCGAGCTCGAGTCATCCCAGACTTGAAAACTGGCCTGAGACTGATTCAAACCTTCCATCATCTGAACAAAAAGAGTATTTAAGTATTAATTCAGCTCCCTAAAACGATTTTAAAGGTAAAGCTTCATTCTCAAGCTCACCGATGGACTAGCTGCTCTGGTTTGCGTCGCAACACTGTGCAGATGCACTACTCGCGGATTGAACCATTCAGTGGGTGGATACTGTGCACTGAAAGTTCCCATCAGAGGTGTACCCTTCCTGCGGGAGCTACGTCGAAAGAGCCTGGACAGCAGACCTATCTTCTCTGAAAAAATCCCCGAGAGGCCTTGAAAAAGGAGACAGATAGAGACGTAAGGGTAGTTGCAAGAGAAAACGGGGATCTGGGAAGGGTTTGCCAGCTAAGGGCGACTAGAAGCATCCACAGGGAGAATAGTCCACAAGCTTTCCCCATGGTACAAGTGCTGATCTCTAGATCTCTAGACTCTCTACATAAAGCCAGCCGATGCCTCACGGCGAGTGAGTAAGAATCAAATTTCACAAATAATTCCGCACTGATCACCCATCACCAAACCAACCCTTCCCAAGGCGTGACTCACTGGTCGGACTGTGGGGTGCGCTATCCGTACTAGCGTATTCGGCGCTGCTCGACGTATCGCTCCTGTCCGGTCTTCTTGGTAATGATCGTGAGCTGCCGCTCCTGTGCAGGCGTCTCGCCGATCCCCAGAGGCGCAGAGAGTGTCTTCTCTCAAGGCGTCCGGGTACAGAACGGCACCTGGCGAAGAGGACCTTGTCGTTCGGATTGCCTGAAACGAAGGCAGAAGACGTTCTGAAGAAACCGAGTGGCGAATAAACTAGGTAGGGCATCAGGCTGGCTGTAACCAATGCGGATGGCCTCGTGAGAATGAGGTAGAAATTGGAGGCGTGGATGAAGCTGCAAGAGATGATGAGGAGGAGAGTAGATTATACGTGGTAGTTGTTGATCCCTGGCCTCCACGGGATCTCGACAGCGTGTAACGGTAGACAATGTCGTGACCAATAGCTAATATATTGTTGTACTAAACGCTTTCCAGGCACCGCTGGGTACGGTCGCGTCTCCTCTTTCTTTCAATCACCGCTGTATATGCATGTAAGTGAGCGGGAGGATCAAGAGATCCGAGCAAAAACCATGTAAATTCGAGAGTTTCCATGCCGCGTGTGACACATTGTGACGGTCGCTCCGGGCCCGATCAATTTGCTTCTCCTTTGTGGGCCAGTACGTCACACCGCAACGTGGAATTGGTTAACTGTAACCGTTCGCGAACCAATTTCCTTGCGGCAGAGTCAGAGGTAGTCAATCGGGATCTGCAACCAGTCCACGCTACACAGCTACGGGGACTTTCGAAAGTTCGTAGACCGGCGCTGATGGTCCCACTAGGTTCGGGCCCACTGCTGTCTGTATGAGTCCCACCCAAAATGAGAAATGGAAGGATTCGCACGAATAGTCGCGCGAAATCATCTCATCCTTCTTTATCTTTTATTTTTCTTCCCTGCGTGAAACCGTAGCGAATCCGAACCTTGACCAGGCCCGGAAGATACTTCGAGTTTATTGTCATGGTAACGAGCAATGAGTGTGAGAAGAGTGGGAGACTGATTGACAAGAGAGGCTGATCGAATTGAAATTGACTCCTCGAATCGCTAGAGACAACAGCGCTTCTCTGGGTATAATGAATCTCATCAGAATGGATCATTCATGTCGCGCATTGCGTGAGACTCGTGCACGCACGACACCTTTTCTAGCTCTTTAACGCGCATCTTCGAAAACCCGTTAGAAGCACGAGTGACACACTCTCTATTCCTCCTCGCCTAAAAGCCAAGATATACCTGGGGCCATAACGTTCCAAACGAATTTCTTTATTTCTTGGCAATTCATCCCGAGCGTTTATTCGCTTTGTTATTACGAAACTGCAATGGGGTCAAGTGTGAGAAAGACATCTACCTCCGCAAATAACGTCAGCCAAGTTGGTCTGAACAGCCTGATGAGTGACGTCGCCGTCCCTAAGGGTGAGCATCTCCCCATGGACCAGAGCCATAGCTTCGTCGTTGCTCATTAGCATTCCTCCTTGACCTCTGGAGCTTCCCACTTCCCGGGAACTTCTACGGGAGCTCCCGGAATCCCGTCGAAGCCTTCGGGTCTCCGGCGTGACGACGAAGTATCCTTGAGAGGTGTGGTAGATCTTGCGCTCCTGCATCAGCTTCGCCAGGGCGTCGTAAACCAGCTCCCTGCCGGGTCTCTGCATGGCGGGAAAGGCATTCCTGAGAGCAGCTCGGAGAGTGTCCAGGGTCGCTGCCTGCCTCTGGGAAGTCAACTCGAGGATGGCCCAGCAAAGAGCCTCGGGCAGTGGAGTAAATTGGCCCTGGGACACTGGCGCCACCAGACAGTCCTCGATATCACCTGAAACAACGTAAACGGATCGTCACTCAAGGTCAAACGTCAAAGAGTTTCGAAAAGTTTCTGGCGCCATGGATCCGTTCCACTTCGCTGGGATTGACCTATCGGATTTCAATGTATCTTAATGACGTGGACACTTGAGTTCATTAAAAGATACATTACACGTATGCAGATGCCTGTGCCCCTCGGGCCAAGCAGACAATAGATAGGCGGTTCGGATAGGAGGACATTGGTTTTGTTCCCACTAGGAGGACCTTCTCGAATTCGACCCTCGTAGACGATCGACGAGGCACGTGCTTACAGAGAAGTTGCCAACTCCTAACGAGATCAGCATGGCGGACATTGCTAATCGAGGATCCTCTCAACATTCGATTCACGTCGTGTTCGGCAATCGATACGACGCGAATACAATAAAATTTAAAAACGTATCCACTTGACACAAGGACGAAAGGGCTTTGGCTGCATTTATGATTTTTTATCTCGGCTACTGCTGTTCGCGGAAACAGCAGTTTCATGAATGCAAATTTATCAGAAGCACAAGATCGGGCAGAGATCGGTATCGACATCGTGAGTCGATATTTCGCCGGCGCGGAAACACCTCGTGGATACCGCAGCACATTAATCTATACAAGGCGAGTCTACTCGCTTCTCACCGATCTTGTTAGCACACACGTTGTGCTTTTCTTACGTGTTCTAAGTTCTACCTACGTATTATATCTAGGTGAGTATTATATCCTAGTATTGAGATTCACAGACTCCTTCCCTCTAACGTAGAGAGCTGCGGCGATTTCCACGTTTCTTCGTGGTAAAAACAATTCGCACGCTATAAATCCTCATTTATAATAATTAATTGAGACGTTCCTGAACGATCTGAGCTATCCTTCGTGTACACACAGCCAGAGGACGAACTACGTGGAGTGTCTGGTGGACGTCGACCTCAAGGAACCCAGATACCTATAACTACATGTGGCTATCGAGAGTATAGAGACGAGAGAGCCGACTTCTTCCCAGAAGCAAGTAAGCAACTAAGTAAGCAATGTACGAGTAGCACTGCAAGACCAGACTGTCCTTCTCTTCTCTCTTGGTAATTGCGTACGTGTAGTCTTATTTTGCCAAACATCAGGCCGCTCGAATCCCTGCTTGCTCAGCTTGCTCATTTGCTTGCGCGAGCGTGCGACTGACTAGGCTACATATTTCGTCTTTCTCTTTCCCCTCTTCCTCTCCTCCTCTTCTCTGTATCCTCCGTACGCGCTTTACGCATTCTACTCGCGGCAAGACGTTCTTACATGGCCGCTCGCGTTAATCATTAGCCAGTTCGCGACATTGATAATCCTTCCTCGCTGTAGTTGGACACTTCGGGATCAGTCCCAGCGATGCTGCTGGAAACACAAGGATTGGATCGATGGACCTTCAATTTTTTAATGGAATTACAGAAAAGAGGAAAGACGGAAGGCGATTCCTTTGTCTGAGGATTCTTGTTGTTCCGGTCACGTTCTTTAGTGGTTTGGGATCGTGCTGTCCTTGTTCCACGGTCTGGTCGACGCCCTTCTAGGACTATGGATTATTCGAAACCCTCAGAACGGAATGTCTTGAAATTCCAAAGGTGTATGAGACTCTGGTTATACGTGTTACGAATGTCTAATAAGTTTCATCTAGGATCAGCGGGAGAATCCTTTAACCTTCTCGAGAAGAAATTTCGCGTCTGCGCGAAGATAAGAAATGACGTCAGCTTTTTAGTAACTGGTACCAGTAATGTTGGCGTGATCGATTTGTTTTCGAACGTAAATTGGCGTGGCTCTTTCTGATGACCTCATTGAAATCGAGTAGCATTGCAGGAACGTGTGTATAGGGGTTGCTATATGGTCAATGATAAATGAAAGGGATTGCACCCTTCTGGCATGTGTTACGAAATCCAATATCATTTGAGGGGTTGGCCACCCTTTACTAATCCGAAAATAAAATTCAACCACAGTCCAAAAGCTTTTCTTGCTACGAATGAAACTCTATCGAAATGATATCGAATTGCTGATTACAGAAATCTAATGCTAGAGATGTGGACACTGAGAAGTTATGGTTCTCGCGTGCGGAGGAAGAAGAATGAATTGTAACGATCGATTGAACATATTGAAAGTCTTTTGTGCCAGCCCGATCAGAAAGTCTTCGTTCGTTCATTCGGTGAACGTCATCATTTGCTTTGATATGCTTTGACAATACTGATATAAAAGTAAGATGGTCCAGAAGTTTGCTCTCACAATCACTCTTCTTATAAGCAGATGCCCCATAGTGATCTCCCATCACGATAACAATAAAACTGCACCCTCTCATGGACCGCAGCGCATCCCATATTTTGCAGCGACCCCACAACATTCGTCCAAAGTTGTATGCTACCCTAAATTCTTCAATTTCACCCTCGTTCGACAACTCCCCTAATTTCGCAATGCATTTTAATTTGTTCCACAATCCCACTGGGGACCAGAGTTACCCAGCACATTCTCTGTCGGTTACGAGTCCTGTCAGTGCTTACAGAGTACCTTGCGGAACGGCTATTTTCGTCCTGGAAAATATTATGCTCCAGTCATGATATTTTCAGCGTGACACTGCCCATCCAGGAGTCTCATTTTCATGGGGTTCTTTTAGTGCGGTTGAGTGCACGAGAATCATCCGGTCAAAATGGCCGTAAAACGTCTGGTCTCTCGCGTAAAGTCGGGAATCGAGCTTCGAATCGAAGAAAAGTCACGAGTTGCAATATGGCCGACGGAGAACAGCAGGCATAAATACGACACGATACGAGCCGGTTGAACGGGAGCGTTGTTTCGTGGGAATATCTATGGGCTCGGGAAAAAATGTATAACGTTAAGCAGCGGGGGTTGCGAGTGCGTAACTTTGCGAGGAGTGGCCCACCCACGCGTCTTCTCAAGAAATCCTTAAAGAGAGAAAGAGAGAAGAGATAAGCAGGAGACAGGTGCGTATACGTGCCAGTGGAAATTTTATGGGGGGAGCACACACCGCGCCCCTTATCTCCGTGCTAACTTATGACGCGAGTCTGGAACGCTTGTCTCTAAATGAAATACAGCACTTGAGGTAATAGTGCAATGAATAGGGAACAGGAGGAGAGAGATAGAGAGTGAACGACAGGGAGGGACGTAGGGGGAGAGAGAGAGACAGGCATGGACATGCTCTCGATATATTTATTTCTGTAAAGCAAACCGCCTGAATTACGACTACGAGCCACCGTTGCGATTGCTCTGCCATCTACCATCTTCCATCTACCTTAGTATTCGTTTCTCATTCCTCCTTCCTTTATTTTAATATATTCTCAGTCCTGATTCAGGGACCTGGAAATCCAAAGATTCCCCACTAGTAGCAGTCTTTCTCCAGTTCTCCCGAAGGACCTCGATTCAGGCACGGTTCCCCTCGTGTCTTTGATCTCCAGAGTAGACGTTACTCCGGGCATAGGATTATTTAGTAGAAGTACCAAAAGCGTAGGACGCTAGTCACATGGCAAGTTGCCAGACTCCTTGGCAACGAGAATTCGAAGGACGATTCTTTCAGGAAAACTTCCGAGTCTCCTGACTCCTGGTGAACCCGTACGACGGCGCAGAATATGAATTCAAGCGAATTCTTTAACTTTTTTTCTTCGTTTTTCTTGTCTACTTTTCTGCCTCAAAATACGAGGCATTTTTATGCGCGCCACCGTGCCGAGTAATGGCGCATAACAAATTCTACGGTGTCGAGACATAAACATGCGTGACGCACATATCTTCTATACGATATTCTCTACCGTACGACTAGCGTTGCTGCTTACGAGGTACGGCAACTATAGTTCTTGTTGTATAGTACAATAAATATAGTATGCAGCAATACACTTGGCTAAACTGTCCATCAAACGTCAGGACGTTACTCGACCGGGAATGACTCTGCTCGGCGGTCTGACAGTCAGAAATCTCTAGAAGACATTGCGCACCTAAGCAGCCACATATGTACAATGCGTATGATTACGTGTCTCCTGGGACGTCTAAGCACTGCCCATTTTGGACTGTCCATTGTCGTCTGTAATTTCACTTCAATTTCGCTGGACAGAGTACGTCCATAAGATTTCACTATGTCTGTCGGCAGCTTCGATTCTGCTCTATCGATTCTGAGGTCGATTCAGATACCATAGACGACTCGGAGAATAATGAAAGATGGTGGTTGGCAAAGTACAGGCGATCGAGTGTCAAGAGTGTCGAGTGACACTCGAGGAAACGAGTTTCCATAGGTTTTGTAGTTTATGTCCAATGCAAATGGTCGCTTGTTGAAAAGCTCGAGATAAGGAAAACCCACCTCTCGTGTTGAAACATTCCTGCGTCGCGTCGCCCCCATCGACGTCGTCGTCGTCGTTCGGCGTCCTTAGTCGGTCTTGACGTCCAATACACATGCGTGCTTAGGATACGTGTGTCGCGATAGAAGACAAGACTTTCGTTCCACGACAGTGGATTTAGTCGCGACCAAAGGCATAAATACGTCCGATCAGAAGGAGCGCGGAAAAGGAGCACGTACCAGCACGAGTACTGGTACCAGTACTAGGAGTACTGGCGGTATCGGGAGTACCGGTACCAATACTGGAAGCAGCAACAGAATCATGAGCACCAGTACTGCAGTGCCAGCAACAGCCAGCAACAGGAAACTCAGTAAATAAGTAAGACTGGGTAACGCTCGTGTGGGACAGAGCGCCGCATTGGTAACGATTCAATCCTTTTCTGATCTCGTTTACGATCGGTTCGCTCAGATTGGAAAAATGTGTGCGCGTCATTAGGCGAGCGATCGAAGGATCGAACGATCGAACGATCCTGAGAAAAATGGGCGATGCGAAAGGATTGCTCTCGACGTGGGAGTTGCATAATTTCCATCTCGACACGCTCGAGACGAGCCGCGCCCGCGCCAGGATTCTTTCGTTTCTCAGTTTCTCTCCTGTGAGACAATGGACATTTGTACTTGGCACTTGTTGCATTTTCAGTTCTTTTCTCCTCGAGTCGAGATCATTTCTCTGGGTCTTTATACTCTAAGCTCCAGATTGTGCGCTTCGCCATTTTCTCTGGTTCTGCATCCTTCTTCGATTACGAGGAGATTGCACTCGTAGCGCAGTGCATCCCGGCGTAATCGAGAATACGAGAAAGTATGCAATCAGAATATGTCGCAAGAGAGTCGTTGGTGGTCGCAATGTCGAGACGTGAGGCGTCGCGAGTTCAGTTCCCTCGGAATCGTCGGCGTCCTTTGTGGGAAATCCTGTGAAACAATAGAAAAGAATGGGAGGGTGCGCGTAGCGAGATCAGGGCTCTGGGTTTCACCGGAAACGCTGGTCGACTGAACAATTCAATGAAATGTACTGAGTGGCAAAAAGAAAGAAAGAAAGAAAGAAAGAGAGAGAGAGAGAGAAAGAGAGAAAATCACGTCGTTCGTTTGCATAGTACATCAATGGCGAGAGAGTCCAACGCAAAGGTCGTCTTGTTACGAGTCTTGTGATTCCAAGTGGTCTTTGCCATTTCCCATAGAGAAGCCATAAAGCACCAGAGACCTCATGACCGACAAGATGAGCGACCGCGATAGAAGGCCGGCAAACGGTTCATCCGGAAGAGGACTTCCCGTTCCTGATCGATCGCACGTCGATCTGGCGACGATCGCACTGCTTGCTCAGATGCGTAGGCGAATCGGCTGAATCGGCTGAATCGGCTGAATCGACTGAATCGACTGAATGCCTCCTCGGTTAGCCTATTGCTACCTCTTACTTTTATTGTCGATAACGCGTCGAGGTACGTATGCGTCTACGTGGGTCGTATAGTGCATAATAATAAAAGCTCAGGAATGATAGAAAGGTGGCTGCTAATAATAGACCGTTACCGAAGTATCGAAGCAGGTGTCGTTCCAGCACGCGATTGTGCTCGCCTCTCTCGACCTTTCCTCGAGAATCTCCCGAGGGAGTCGAAATGCCAAGGAACCGAACAGGCTGATCGGGAGGCGCCGTGAAGCGCCGACAGCAACAATAGCAACAACGGGAAGGTAACACAGGCCTGGAATAGAATCCAATCTACTCGTGTTGGTTAGTTGGCGAACTCGTGCGGCGAAGGTGTGGTTCCTGGCAGTCAGAGTACTTAAAGCACCTCGAACAGCGCCATGACAGGCTGCCACGTTTACCTCGCTATCGGGTTTATGTATTACAAGCATAATGGATGGCATAGCATGCCGTGCCGAGTTAACAGTGCAACCAGGCATTTTGTTAGCTGCGATTGGAATGCAAATTACGTAAGGGACACGAGTCAATTACTTGCACGCAGATCAGCCTCCCACGAATCGCCTGAAGGAGCATCGTCGATCGGTTCCTGCCGATTCTCTCTGTTCGGTTTGACAATCTCCTCCTGGAGAGAGCCACTGTTGGGAGCCAAAACGAGACGGCAGATAGAATATAGAAGAGGGAGAAGAGAGTGGGAAGCGTATGAGAGCAATCTTGAGAATCGGCATTTCGACGGTTACGCATTAATCTGCGTCGGCTGGTTTACGTAAGAAGACAGGGGAAGAGTGAAGAACGCGTGTGGCTCAATGGCTCCTGGACCCATGGCTCATGGCTCATGGCTCATGGCTCACGGCAGTAAGAGGCCCCGGGTCCGTGAGTCACTGCCAAATGTAAATTTCATGTAAATCGTAGCTTCAGCTACGCTAACGCGGAGGCTGGCTAACCTTTGAGCGATCATGACGAACGATAGGGTCGTGATCGTCATTGCGAATTCCGCGAGATCGGATCCGGGTCGTGCCACCGCGTTACAGGTCGACGATCGTTCCTAACGATCCGGTGTAGCCGAGATCTCGTAAAGTGCCGGCTAATGGGCGGAGAAGTTCTCGACTCGAAAGACGGTAAGGCATCGCGACGCCCCCTTAATTCTCTCCATAATTCTCTTTTCCCTGATAGTTTTCCTCATTTTCTCCTTCCTCCTTTCTCGCACCCCCGCACCCACTATCTCTGCCGACCCCACCCTGTCTGCCCGAGTCGACCGGCACGTAGGTGAACACGTGGGCAAGTAGACGTCGCGAATTTCGCTCAAGCGGTACCTTACCTACACTCTACTAACTCGTGCAACGAATGCGCCTTGCGATTCCAACATTTTACACGTATGCGAGTCTTGAGACTCAACGACAATTTATAGGGAGTTGCGGCGTGGGTCGCACGAGTTGCCTCCGCGCTATCTGGCTAGCTGCGTGCTCCCACTTCCTACACGCTGTTCATTCACACCTGGCTGCCTTTCGATACGCATAAAGTCCATTGATATTTCCTGAGAAAAGTCGCGAGTTCAGCCACTGACATTGCGCTCCAGGTAGATCCAGATAGATCCAGAGAGATCTCGACGTACCGGACTGTTATCGTCGAGGATCATATCAAGGAGGACCAATGCACATTCAGTGCGTTATAGCAGCTACACGACAACAGACGATCAGAGACCCCCCTTCAAGGGCTTTCTCTCTTCGCTGCTATTATCCTTCTCTCTCTTTCTCCTTGTCACTCCGGCCATCTCATCTCGTCCTCTCAAGTGAATCTATGCTACCTGTTATAAAAAAATAATCCCGTACAGTTATGCCTCGTTAAGTGGAGATGATCACGCAAGGCTCGTGTCCAGGGACGTTCAACTCGTTTTTGTCGAGGTTACCAGTGGTTTCTAAGTGTCACTCCGAACCGCGTTGCTTTTTTTAACCGAAACTTGCGCAGCCATCTTAGTCATCCATCTACAACGTAAAACACCTTTACTTTTATCGTGCGGTAAGAAGCTGAGCCAAACATGGACTAACAGCCATGTATAGGAGCCTCCGAGCTACGAGCTATCAGCTACGAGCCTGTGAAATTCTTCTCATCTGCAGTCTCGAAGGAGTCAAAGGCCTGGTCTGGATCTCCGGATTAAAGTCCGGAATAATAGGCAAATTAAACTAACTAAGGCGAGCCATGCTGGGATTTCTCGCGATCGGAAAAGTCAACGGGGCCATGAGAATTGTGTCTTGGCTCGATTGCGCCGCCCGCTAACGTAATCGGCTCCAACAATAAGGGCGTAGCCGTTTGTTGTATCTGATGAGGTTGCAGGAAACAGCCTCTGGTTCCCGTCATAATGGCGGGAGTTGTGGGTTGCTTGCTCTCCAGGATCCGCAATACTTTTGTGCGAAAAGAACGAGAGGCAAACGAGCTATACGGACGTGACGGTACTGCGCTATTAGGTACGTAATTCGGTATGATGTACGACTAAATAGGCTCCTGGCATCACTTTTATTAAATCGTACAGCATTCTTGGAGATAAGATTCTGCATCTCTGGTCCACGAGGATCTTTCGAACGTGTCCCCTGACGTGACGGATTTTACTGCTTTCACGAAAGGAAGGACTTTTAAACGACGTGTACTTCTGCAGGGACAAAACGAAAGCTCGAGGAGCGTTCTAGTTAATAGCGAGGCGCATTAGCAACGCCGTTTTAGCATTAGACACGTGTAATTCAATTTATAAGGAATTCGCCAAGCCGAGTTATCCAGGTTGTGGTGAGGCCCAGACAACCTGCGATGGGACGAGACAAGGCGAGGCTGCGCAGAACAATTTCGAATCCGTGACTCTACTTATTATTTTTTTTTTCTTTTCCCTCTTTCTCCTTTATGTTTATCGCTGCTTGGGAATCCAGGAAACGAAACTGCGCCCGCCTTTTCCCGACCGCGCACAATGAAAATAAGTCCAGGTGAAAAGAAATCCTCGCGGCCGCCTGTCAGACTTCAATTCTGATAGGGAAGATTCGCGTTACGAGTTCTGAGTTACATAGACTTGAATCATTGGAGGATAAAATAAGTTTACGCAAGCCTGGTTTATTACAAAGAGCCTGACAGCGCGGATACGACTAAATCCAGTGTGCTGCTTCTCAATTAGTAATGGGTCCTATCGGCGAAGGACCCCGATCAGTGACTAAGTGCTTGCCGAGTTGCGACCTCGAGATGAGAGACCTTTTCGATAATCAAAAGTGCCCATTCGAAGTGCTTGTGAAAACATATTTGAAATCGCTTGCTGGCTCTAAAGGACTTTTGCGTTTTCTGCACTGACAAAAGATTTTGTCGCTCGTAGAAAGTGCAGCGAGTCGCGCCAAATGATTCGCGTCACGAACTGCACGAAATTAATGCAACAGTCATCAGCAGTATCATGGCGAGGGCGAAGGAGGAGAAGGAGGAGGAGAAAGAGAATAAAAAAGCATAATAATTCTACAAATGTGCGTGCAAGAAGATCGCGAGTTCCCAGTCCTAAATGCGATATCGCACGTGCAGCGATAGATGCTCCGGTTGACGACACGTGTCATTAATCACATTTCGTATTTACGGGCTGTCATGCTTTCTTAGCATTAACCTACATACGACGTCAATGCGTGCGCTACACTCGCAACCACGAGATTGTCCGTTTTATCAGCCATTTCCGTCGTCAGCCCAGTCCTCGAGTGTCGCCATCTTGGTTGCGACGGATGAAGGGTTATCAAGGAACATTTTAAAACTGGGCCTGTTTTTGGCCGTGGAATGTTGTCGAATGGCGTTCAATTAAAACGATTGGCACGACAGCTGTCAAATGTAACTGGCGCCTTTTCGCTGAATACTTCTATGCCGTCTATGTACGCTCACGTCTCAAGTAATTACGAGTGCGGTTTTGTATCGCGTCTCGACTCACGCGTGAATAATTCGCAACGGCAATTGAGGTCTAGTCGGGTGGTTTTCTTCCTTCTTCTTTGGCGCGAGGAAGCGGCAGAGTGTGAGTGACCTTTTCGACTCGAATTCAACGTTCTCGAATGACAGTTGAAGGCTATACGTTTCGATAGATTCTCGTCCAAGATGTCGACAATGAGCAATGAGATCACTCCCCAGCTGAGGAATTAGGAAAGGCGAATGGAATGAGGAGACCCGAGGAACAAGGAGTGGCGCCAACAGATATTTGTGTACGACTTCGTTTCGGACTGGTTGAGCAACATCAGGGAGGTCTCTGGCATTATCGGTGAGGCCCTCGGAATTCTCTCCTCAGGATGGGGAACGCTGGAGATCCTTTTGCTGATTCTGATTCTGAGATACGACCGAGGCTTATGCTAATGCTCGCAGCGATAATGTGCGAGCATAGACGGAAAAGTAGACTTCTTTATCGCGGGATCTCCTTTTTACGAACTTGCTCTCCCGGCCAAATTACACTCCCCTTTCTGGCTCCCGGAATGTCCTTGGATACGCATAAAGAATCACCAGGAGGTAGGGAGGATGCTGCTTCGTAGGAGGTATAAGTATACTACTGTCTAAAGATTTGGTAAAGTTTCTTCATGGTCGAGGAGCGTCATGGGGATCTCTTGAATCTCCATAGAGACACAGGGGACCAAGTTCATAAATCTCGAGCGGTAACGATCCAGTGACCCGGATGACCTGAGCGTTATCATCGATAACCATAACGATATGGGGGATGAGGCCGAAGAAACGGGACACAAGCGTGCTGCAGCACAGAGCTAGGAGGCGTCTCCCCCCCTCCCACCCCTCCTTTGATCGACTGCCATCTCGCGTAACTTCGACTCCCACAACCGTCCAGTTCAATCCACTTCGTCGTACACTTCAATCGAGTTTACATGAAACGATGGAAAATTCTGAAGAGGAAGTCTGGAAATGCGTGAGAGACTTTTGTGAGGAGACACGTGGGGGAGGGGGAGAGAGAAAATAAGAAAGTGGAGATCAGGGAGAAAAACCCTGTACGTACACGTCCGGCAGAGGAGGTAGACCTATCTTGAACCGAGTGATACGACATCGAAATCCACTCGGGCGTCTCTGGTGGGTCCTCTCTTGTCTCTCGTGCCGCCATGGCAGATTTCTCTGCTTCTATCAGCACCTATGTACACGCATGTGCACAGTCAGTCAGCCAGTTAGTCAGTTAGCCACATAATACCCAACTACTCCATAGGCAGCTAGGGCAGCCAGCCTAGAGACACATGGACGCATGTAAGATCGAAGAGGAGAATCTAGCCAGAGGGCTGCAGACATGGAAGAGCTGCTTCGAAAGGGCTCTTCAGTTTTTCTTCGTCTTTCACTCTTCACTCCTCCTCACTCTTCTCCATCCACGTTGAAGCCTCATTCACTCCTCCCTATTCTCTCCTCTCTGCATTGCGCTCCGTTTTATCTGTTCGCGGATACTTAATACGCTCGGAGGTATATATGGAAGAAGGCGTGCGCGAAGAAGAAACGAGCGAGCGGGTCCAGGAGATAATGTAATCTACACGGAGGCGAAGATTATGCATCCCAGCAGATGCACGAAGAAGATTCCCAGTGATCTATGGGCATCGAGGATGGAATGACAAAGAAACGGCATTACTTAGCGAGGCAGCTTATGCATGTAGAGGTACCCACTAGTAGCTGCAGGACTAACAGTAGGGAAGGATCCTTCGAGGATGCAAGGATCTAAGGGACCTAAGGCTGCGTTCACACGGGACGATTCACCGTTCCGTACGATTCCCTTCTAGAATGTCATCGCCGATCCTCTCTGGAGTCGAGGGACCTAGTGAAGCAACCAACGAGGGAAGTCGAGGAACAAGAGGAACCGGAGGAATCTGAGAATCTGAGAAAACGCTATCTGGAACAGTCCAGTTCCCATGAAGGTATACTGCACACAGATATATTATATATATACCTATATACGACTCCGCACGACTTTCCTGCGCGATGGGTATTTGTTATTCATAAGGTTGCTGCTGGCTATAACCTCTCCTTAACTCTGATAGAAGGTACTGACCTGGACCACCGGCAGGAACTCCTCCCAGGATCGTTTCCTCTCTGGTCGTTCCTTCCCTCCGGGGTGGGAATCCCGATGCAAGCAAAAAGAGAGAGAGAAAGATGGAGAGTGACTCCATGCCGGTACGAGGAACTCATGAGAATATTACTATCGTTACTTTTTTGAGAAATTCTCCAAAGTGCACTTTCACTCCGTCCAATTACGAGTAGAGCGTCAAGGAGTCATGAAGACCGAATCGTTCGACTGAATCTTCTCACACAGTGTCTCCTTATTATCCTTCCTTACTTCACCTTCGACCACCGTCGTCTTTTTAATCCCCCCCTCCATCCCCTCTATCTCTCTCTTTCTTTCTACCCTTCTCCCGTCATCTGCTTAAGACTCGCGGTGCATATTACCGATTTTCGTTAAGATAACGATAACTGTCCTAGCCTTCTAAAGTAAATGATCGTGGCTATACGTGGGTACACTGCATCGTCTCTACGGGATAAACGCACCTTTGCACGATGCACCAAGAGTCAGGACCTTTCCCTTCTAGCAAGGAAGGAATGTCCTATCCGTCGAGTTCGTGAGAGACTATTCTGCCTACGTATCTACAGCGCGACTGCAACTGTAATTATCTAGTACCTTGTCGTTACGACACTCTTCGAGATTCACGGATAAAATTCGACCTCCCCTTTAAACCTTTTAACTATTGCGAATCGCGAATTGCGACGCAAGCACCCAGGTTTATTGCAGTTTATGTAGTGTCGATTGCACTGGCACGTAGCCTCGGGCGGCTTTATGCGAATCTAGAAGTGAATCCGAAGGAGACGTACTGGCAGCCATAAAGCATAACGCGATCTCGCGAACCCTCCTGTGGCTGGTCGATCTGCGATTCGCAGAAGGGGACCGTGGGATCCCTTCGAGTCTCTGCACTCTGTGTATACTCTCTAGAATCCGCAGAGAGTACACACACGAGCCGTGTCCCATGGGTCTCCCATGGATATCCAGAGCCGCCACCATGGCTATGGTTACCCATGGCAATTTGCATGGCTGCCCCGTCCAACATTGTCCCGCAGGGAAATTGCGTGGCTCACGACGCGACGGAGCTGAATTCTCGCGAGACAAAAACGCTCTCTTCTCGTTAACCTTTTACAAAATTTTTCCATGGGAAATATTGTTTATAATCGTTAAAAACATCGTGGGAGGTTGTTCTTATTTTACTGCAGGATCTTCAGTCGGATTCTGTCGATTGCTCCTTGAGTTCCAGGCATCCTCGATTTCCGATTGTCAACCCTCCCGATTATCCCTCTCTCTTATCTATCCCCGTGCGCAAGATCGCCCGACAATTAAATCGTTGAAAACGAGTCCCATAGAGACGTTATTATGCGCGATAGGAGGGCCCGATATCGGGCCCAGCGGAATGCCACGGCACTGCCATGCCACTACGCTACTACTATACTCCTGTGACACTACTACATATACTACTTTACGTAAGCCTCGAGGGCTCGTAAAGCGAATTGTAAATATCGAGAGACATGAAATTTCTGGTCACACTCGAGTTCTCATTGTCGGCCGATAAGGCACCAGGTGTTTGATGGAGCACTCCCTAGTATCAGTGTGCCATAATAGAAAAGGTGCTAGCCCTGAGTACAAGCCCGGGTACTTACTACTATACTTACCAATGCGATACTAACAGCTGTCTCTACACGAGTACATACTTGCGCTAGTATTCGAGGATATAAACGTGTCGCTCGTTGTCAACCGCCCTACTAACTTAATCAATCGGCAATAGGAATGCTGCTACTGTCGTGGCAGCACGTGTGTGATTTATCATCATTAAACGTTGCCAAGGCGTATACGATCCGGACTAGGTTCCATTCTGTCTCCGGATGTAATAACGTTTTGCCGATTTCTTTAAACAGTCGAAAGCACGTGTCTCGTATATCGTCACTCTGGTATCTTGAAAGACGACAACAACTGGCAAATCCATACTGCATACACTCTATATAAATGCAAATTCTTTCCTTGCGAATAGAGCGTACAGGCGTGTAAGCACGATCTCGTGCCGACCTCCACACATGGCGCTGACTACATGCGTACGAGAGGAGGGCATGCGTGCGGTAATACATAAAGGCTGTCCTCTCTTAGGAGAAGGCCAAAGAAAGAAGGTAAAATTCGAGCTGTACGATAGATTCTACGGGAAAGCTATGGTTTCCATGCCGGATGGAGAATTCACTGCAGACTCCGTGGACTCCGGTGAGGAAGATCGTGAAACCAGTCGAAAGAGGTTAGAACTGCGGAGTCGTGGGATTTTTAAAGCGAGACCTTGGCCAATTACAGAGGCCGGCGTGAAACCCGCTTTAGCTGCGGAGTCTCGTATTAGCATAGGCGCGGTATTCCACGCTCTTGCGGGAGCCTCCGTGGCCATGTAAGAGATACCATAAAACGAGACACGGTTCTGCATATACGAGTGCCAGTGCGAATGTGGATAGAAGCGGGACTCCGATACTCTGTACTACTAAGGCGTCTACTAGTATTACTAGCATTACTAGTACTACTAGCACCATAGGTACCAGCGATACTAGCAATACTAGCCGATAAGAAAGAACGTTCCGAGAAATGGTGCGAACGTTAAGTCTCACTGGCGTTTCTTTTACCTCACGGGGGAGTGTGGGGGATGCTTATCCATATGTGCGATAAACTGGAAACTGTACTGCGTAAAGATAAAGGCGCGATAGCAGGGCAGTTTGCATTTTAACCAGCAGCATGCGAATAAGCGAGTAAGCAAGACTTCAGGATAGCCTCTATGGAGACCTGCCTTGTCATTTCCGCCGTCCTATCTCTTAGAGTGACCCTTGACGACTCGGTATGCAATAATGCAACAGTTTACGCGAAACTGAATAATTCAAGTGTAGAAGAAGAAGGAGAAGAATACTCACCGAGACAGGTGATTGCGTGATCCGCCGGAGGTCGCAGAACGTTGCGGGCCCAGGCAGCCCTTAGGACTTCCAAGGCGCAGGGGGGACCTCCGACCATCAGAACTCCCGGGGACACGTGACCCTTGTACCTCAGCTGACGGGTCGCGTCCACCAGGGCGGCGTTCCACCAGCACTTGGAGTTCGCTTCCAGGAAACCCTGCGAGTAAAAGGAAAAAAAAACAGACTCGTGAATTATGAGAACGCGGAATGAAATCGCTGCTGAGAAATACGACGGTTCCACTAAGTGGTTACCGCTTGGGGCTGTTTTAGGGAGGCGTTTCTACCCTTCGCTAAGGGTCTAAACCTAAGTCCCCTACCGATCCTGGCTCCCCTGCCGAGCCTGAGGTATTATAAGTAATGGCTAAGAGGGTGGTGGCCGGGCTAGACAATAGCCCATAAACGAATCTTCCTTCTGCAGACTTTTCGTCGCCGTCAAACTTTCCTCTTTCGTCTCCATGAGTTTCTCAGTTCCCTGCAGCTTCACCCGCCCCGACCGTGTCCTCGATAAAACGGGAATTAGCGGGACGCTCGGCGTCCATCGATCTGTCGCACGTTGGGACGCTCACGAGGTTCCGACCCTCTTTGTCAATGCCGCTGTTGCAACTGCAGCTGCTGCATCGCGTACGCACGCTGTGTGGACGCGATTAATTTCCAGGATGCTCGATTAAACCTTTGTTTAATTAGCGCGTACACGAGGGACCTCGTCGAGGGAACTGAATTAAAAGGATTACGTTGGATTGACTTTCCCCCTCCTCTGTTCCTCACGTGTTCCAGCACCCATCCTCCTGGAACGCTTGTGCATAGGTTCAGCCATTGGATTCAGCACGCCAGCGTTTCCGCCATTCTCTATAGTCTACACGTTTCTCTCGTTACTTCTTTCTCTTTTTCTCCTGTTCTCCTGCCTATGCCTTCTCTCATCCCAGTACCTTTGTGCTGGCTTCTAGACGACCGTCGTAAAGACGTTACGACTGTCGCCCGCGGCCGGAGAAAGGATCCACGTTTCTCAGGGGGATCTAGGTAAAACAGGGTGTTTGTCTTCAGTCGTTATGCTTATGCCTACTTCCCAGTGTCATCCATATGGCCGCGGGAAATGGCTGCGAGTCTTCGTGATTCATTCGACGTTATTCCCAGGCGAGACTCTCGGAGCTGCGACGGAACAGCTGTGGATCCAGGAGTACCAGAACCGCGGATAAACAGAACGAACAATTTCATAGACGTCGTTTCAGATCTCAGAGAGACTTCTACGTATAGGTGTATGTACACGGATACGTAAATGCGCGCGCGTGTAATCGTTCTTGTAGTCGTACGGCGAACGACGTCGCGACGCGTTGTCGGGACAAAGGATCGTTAAGGCTTTTTCCTGCATGGGGAATCCAGCATGCATCGCCGCGAAACGAGAAAACGAGAAAACGAGAGCGACGCTATCGTCCTCTTCGGGATTCCAAGCACGGCGTCTCCCTCGTCTACCGAAACGACGTCAGCAGAAAAGAAAAGATGATAGCGGGACGCTGTGCGGCGTTATACCAGCGTAATCTGCCATCTTCGAGGAACACGATTTCTCCGCTGCTCTCTGTCCTCCTGGAGTTGAATTCTACGGAGCTGGAGTCACGGGATGCGTGGGATCGTAAGTTTCGCGGACGACTTTACCAGGAAAACCGGACGGGGACGCGAAATCTCGAGGTGGGATCTGGCTCTGTGTGTCGGATGGAAGCGTTTCAAAGGAATTTAAAAAAAGAGTGAAAATCCAGAGACAAATAAAAAGCAGATTCTCTCGCGAGCTACACTCCCTTCCCACCCCCAATGTGTCAGCCGGTCAGCGAAAGGAAAATGAAAGGATTAACTCGCGGGTGGGCAAGTCCATTTACAAGGAGAGCGCGTTGCCATTAATTTGTAATATCTATTAAGGACGCGCAAGAACTCTTGCGGTGGAGCGATTCGCTCGATGATTATGGCGCTGCTTGGTTGCGCAGACACAACGGCCGTCATTCAGCTAGTCCATGGCGGTCGCCACGTTCCTCCCATAAGAGCAAGAGCAAATGCAACTGGTTCCCCTTTCCTACGTCAATGGATTTTCGGATGAGAGGTTTTTCACCTTCCTGAGTATGGGTCGTTCTTAATCAATTAAATTGCGCGCATGCAGATGACTTGGGATGCAATTTTACCAGGTACTACGCGCACGATCTCCTTACACGTGGAGGCCTCCGTTCGTCCATCGAATGTCCTGAGGTCATCGATTCGCGGGCGCGCATTAGCCACGGGCAATTATTCGCGATTACTTAAGCAGAACGCGACCCGCGAGAAGATGGGAGAGGAGACGAGAGAGAACGCAAAGTGTACGAAGCGAGCGTCGACTTCGCGCTCCCTTGTGAATTGCTGCCAATGCCGTTGCTAATCGGAGTCCTGGCTATTGGCGCACGTAACCTGCGATTTCCTTACTGGCCGCCTTGAGTCGGCTTGGCTTACCGCGCCGGTAATGAACTTGCACTCTTCGTCTGGACGTTAAGCACAGACGCCTGCTAATTATTATGCAACGCGCTGCACTCGCTTCGAAAAGGAGAGGAATTCCTGGTAGCCGATTCCGAAGATGGAATCGAGGAGGCAAAGGAGAGTGAAATTCTAGATAATAAAAGATGAGGAACTGCCGCCTGGACGACGGCAGTCGTTACGTCCATTTCTCTTGGACGACAGAATTATTATTTGTCACTGAGAGGCAAATCGATTTCGATCGAATTCACTTTCTATGGACTTTCGACCGATCGATCCAAAAAATCATGGGGATTGCCGCGAGATAATCCGAATTCGCGCGAGTGGAGTCGACGGTGATTCGCGAAGCAGAATAATGACAGTTCGAAATTCTGCACTGACGGTGCGCAGACTAATAATATTGGCAGGGAGCTTAAACGTCGAAGAAGCGTTAAGCGAAGTTCACGACCCACGTACGTCTCGAGTTTTAATCGACAACCCCATGTCCGCGTCTAGGCGTCCAGGAGGCAGTGAAGCAGGCAGCCCCGAGCATAAATCACGATAACATAATTTATATGCTAATACGTAAACGGCAGAGGGCTGCACACACGGCGCATAGAGTCAGAAGGACCTCGTGACTGCACAAGCATGCAGGCGCACATGCACAGCGCACGCGGACTTCCACGCTAGGGTAAGTGTCGAGGGCCGAAGAGCCCATATAACCTTCTATGACATCGTAAAGCTGACTTTCCAAGCGACCGTGCGCACCGCGAACGCGCATAAAACGTGACGAGCGCGCGCCCGGCCGGTTCCTCATTTTTCAGCAGTTAAATCGGCAAATAAATGCTCGAGCAATATAATAGGGAATCGAGTAAATAGGTGTGCAAGGCGACGTCTGGCGTCCGTTGACTGTAGTATATCCTGAGGTCTTTTTTCACGAGATATCCGCAGCGAGCATGCGCCAGCCTATTGGAAACGTTCGAACGGAATAGCGCGGGAAAATCGATCGGAAATAACGGAATGATTATTGGCAGCACGAGGCTCGTTAACGATCACTGAAACGAATCGTTAAACGATTAACGTTCCTCGGCCGATATCGGATGGTTCTTAATGCACTGCAGCTGCGCGCGATATTAATCGTAAAGTATCGTCGCGATGGAGCCCGGCGGTGACGTTGTCGCCGGTGCATAGAACTGCACGAGTGAAAGTGCAAACTATGGTACTTCGAGACCGAGAGCAGCGGTTAATGCGGAGGAGCGAGAAGCCGTCGGTTTTGCGACGTTCTTCGCAGAAATTAGCATAGCTCCGTAGCGAAAGTTTAATGGAGTACATTGAGCGACCATCTTCGGCACTCTTTCGCGAGCAGAGGTGGCCATTGGTGGAAGTCGATTCGTTGATCGCTCGATTCTCGCTAATTCATCTGAATAAATAGCATAGCTATGTCTTATTGTTATTACTACGTCACAGCGACGCAGATTTAATTTTTACGCGTATTTCAAGATATCCTTGGTATTTCCGCAGCTTCCGACATAGAGATACTTCCAAGATACAACGCCATACTGGAAGGTATCGATAAGATATCAAATGGCCAAGGTACTGAGGTATCTAGGTACCTGCTGCAAGGGAGTCAAAGGGACGCAGCATCTTCCATGTACGCAGAGTGCGATATCTCGCGAAAGAGCCGAAGGGGCCGACGTTACTGCTCGACTCGAGAGTTCGTAATTCAGCATCCTGGACTAAGTGAGTTCCTTGCCTTGAGAACGGTTCTTATCTTTATGCATATTTTACTGGCTGCACGTGTAGAAGCGCGGAACGTGGTCATCGACGCGGGGCACGGCCGCGGGGAGCACGAGCATACGTGAATACGGACTCCACACGGTGAAGACATGAGAAAAGCACGCGCGCGCCTCTACCGAGGAGCCAATGGCCTCTTTACTCCTTTCCTAGAATACTATTTCAAGATCGATCAGCGATTTCAGCCATGGGAATTCCAGAGACACGTGAGGACACGGAGCAATGGGAAAAAGGCGCGCTTATGACTAGAATTGAGGCAAAGCGTAAGTGCGATGACAAAGTCATCGTGACATTTGAAAGTCCCAAGGGATGCGGAAGGAAGAGATACGCGTGGAGATGATACTATGACCCGATAAGGACGTTCTCGTTAACACGATATCGATCGGCCATTTTATCAGCTATCTGATTGCGACGCACTCGAGCAAACCACGATTCCCCCTTGCTGTACAAACCAACCATTCCATCCCTCGAGGGTGAATGCGCGCGCATGGGGTGAGTTTAGTCCCTTGATAAGGGTTTATTATGTTTGTCAGACTGGTAAATATTTCTCCCTCGCAGCGAGTACCTGTCGGATCGCAAGAATCCGAGTTGGAAAGAATTCGCATCGATCAGCCATAGAAAATTGTTTGATTGCGAATTGTGAGATCTTGGGCCGTGACTCGCGGGACAATGAAAAAGGATCGTGAACGGATCTATTAAGGATAATTAGTCAAGTTATAAATACACGTAGCTTAGTGTATTATGGAAGTATAACGGTGACTATAAATACCGCAGTGTTCCAGTAACTCTAATTGGTTACGATTAAGAGTTTGCTGTAATTATCTTATCCCGTCGTGCAGCTCGACATTCCACAGCTGTGGCGTCGATGAAGTCGAGGAACTTTTTTTCGCCTTCTTCCTTTAGTCGCTTCCGGGCTTTCTTCGTTTTCAAAAATTCCAATACATCTCTTGGGGGCCAGTCGCAGTAACTACAGTGCAGCTATTTAATATTGTACAGGGGATTCACTCTGGGTTGTCTCTGAAATTCAAATTCTAGATCGATCCTTCGTTGTTGGATATTCATCGATTTAGCAAAAGCGACGTCCCATATAAACCACCCCTAGCACACGTTGAGGGAGCGCCCTAGTTTCCGGGCAATAGAAGGCTGTTCCGACAGGTTCCCGAGTGCTTTTCTTTCGCTTCACCCTCAGTGGGATGAAGTGCTCTTCCCGAACTGAAAGGCGCGTTCCCATTTTATTCCCTTTGGTCTTCTCCCTTAGACATGGCGTCCCGTCAGAGCTCCGATAGAAAAGTGTAACGCAGTAAGAGTGTCGAGTGTCGAGTGGGTATCGGCGCGATCGGGAAAGTCGACGTCGGAAAGAGGAGAAGCATGGAACAGCATGAGAGGTAGAGCAAGAAGAGGAGGAAGAGAAGGAGGAGGAGGAGGAGGAGGAGGAGGAGGAGGAGGAGGAGGAGGAGGAGGAGGAGACGGAAGCGCCGTTTTCATTAGCCGAGTACAAATCGAATCGCGAACGACGAGAGCGAGTATTTCTCTCGGGAGAAATAGCGAGAAGAAACTGAGGAGGAGAGTGGGTAAATGAGTTACCGAGTGAGTGAGAAGTAATGAGAAAGGGTTAGAGAATGGCAATAAGCAAGCTCCGACGATAATCCAGAAGAAGAAGAAGAAGAGATTGTTTCCGGTGTTTATCGAAGACTCTACTGGGTTCGCGTTTACGATTGTTTTTTGCGCAATAGTTCGTACCTTAATACAGGGTTATTCAGCCGACAAGTGTCAGTTAGAATTGGCGACTTGCGAAAAACTGGATGGGTTTTCGATCCTGCAAAGATTGGCAATTGGCAGCAGATTAAAGAGGTCGTGTCACGGTTGTCAAACTGGACCGACGCATTTCAACTGAATGACCCTGTATATTTAGCTGAAGTATATAACGGTTCGCCAATCAAGCTGTGCTTTACTCCCGTCTAGTCATGCTTAACTGCTTACTTGTCAAAGCGCGCAATCAAATGCTAACAGGCCTCTTGGCGCATCTCGTAACCCGCTTAACGATCATTCTCAGGAGTCCATTAGATTCTAGTCTGACGCTGCGCGGCAGATATCGGAGACACTCGATAGTCCAGTTTACAGTCTAGGAAGAGCGTTAAGTAATCCTTACCTGGAAGAGATTATAGCCTTTGTCGTACATCCACATCTCGTCTGCGGGATGCTCCTTGGGGCTCTCGCGCTGGCTGGCATTGAGAATCTGAGGGGGAGGTCCTCTGGTTAGTTGGATGGCCAGACATCTCTGCAGGAGTAAGAGACACCGGGAGGGACCGGTCCCTCCTGGGCCCGAACCATCCCCTAAAATTGAGGCCATATTGTCAGGCCCTCAACTAGCCGGACCAATTATCGGGCGGTGGCATCCTGAGACCTGGACAGAAAAAATTACAGACAATATTTAACAGACAGTTACTACGAGATCTTGTAAGGTATCTAGTATCTATTTTCCATGGGAGAACATCGTACAGTGGATCCTGTCATGTCGGTTCCCTCTGCTTTTTCCTGGCGCCATAAGATGAGCTCATATTTCGCTTTATTGTATCAACACCTACTAGGGTCACTTCGCTGCACAGCCTGCACGAAGCGGAGTCTAATTGATTTACTCCCCATCTAAGAGACGAGGGTGGAAAGCCCTGTTCCAACCCCTGGTGCGACTGAAGGTACGGTAATGGCTTTTCCTGAGGGAAACGAGACTCGACTTGACGTGCGAAAAGAGGATGGTCATTGGCTGGAGGATCGAGAGATTCGCAGGATTTCAACTTGCGCCAGATCGTGGACAGGAAGTCGGCCGGTCGCGCGGAGCACGGAAAAATGACTTCCTGCTGCGTGACTCATTGCTCTCCGATTGGATGTTCTGTCTACTTGTTTCTTTGTTTGTTGTCACGTCGAAGCGACCCTGACCCTCAGCGAGGAGACCTCGATAATAGAAACGGGTCGGGACAGACTGGGCTGCACAGCTCGGGTTTGCCAGCCAGCATCATTTCTATTGTCATTAGCGAGGCTTGTTCCTGATTTAGCAAGAGATCCCCTTGGACGAGGGTGACTGAGGAATCTGGAGGCACTGATTGCCGGAGAGGATGGACCTGGGAAGGAGCCTGGTAAGATGAAGATCGAAGGCTCCTGGAAATGCTCTCCGCATTCGTGTGTCTAGACCAGAGAAATCCCACTGGAGGGTAACTCTATCGCTTAGGGAAATCCTTTTAACGTGATTCTCATCTCCAGCCGTTTGGCACTCCTGGATTTTGCACAAAGCCCCACAAGATAGACGCCTCGATAAGAATCCACAAAGAAAAGTCTCAGCGCCGTGTTTACTTCCCTTTTCGCAAAGCCGGGCTCACCCAATCCGGCTATTTAAATGCATCGAAAGACCTCCCGCTCCTTTTTTCGCAAGTCCCGCGTATTTTGCGCAGAGACCACGTTGATCTACGACTTCTAGAAAATGTCCTCGAGGCTTCCAGTTTCCTCGGTAGAAAGTCCTTTAGCATTATAAAATGATTGCTGCCTGCGCAAAGGCATCGAGTGAGATTCAAAGTCTCGCCTAGTGTGGCGAATCAATTCCGCGTACGGAGGCGCGATTGTCGTGCGGCCACTCCCGTCCAGTTTCCATATTCCAGTAAAAGGAAGCAATTGGATTTATTAAGGATCTACGATCGAGAGTAGTCTAATGGTCTCCAGGAAGAGATTCTGGAGACGGAAAGCGCGATCTAGAAGCGACACAATAAGAATTTCAACGAGTGGCACGGACGTAAATGGCGGCGGCGTCCAGGGGACCCCATAAGATAAGAGCAGGCGGCGTACGTGAGCCGTGAGAAAAAGTAGGCCGCCGCGACGGCGTATCCACGTCGTCATAAAGAGTGCCGTATCTTGGGAAAGGCAAACGATCATCGATCCTCGATTCTCGATCGCGATCGATATCGCAAATCGAGACTTGGAAGGTTGCTCGCAGCATCTGTATGCTCCATACTCTCCTCCCTCTCCTTGTATCCCATAAACCCATAAAGCGATCGCCTCAGACTTTCAGCCATAATTAGGCACATACGTATGTGGAAAAATACAAAGGAAATGACACAGTGGAGAATCAATGGAATTCGAGGAGAATGGCAAGGAGACGAAGAAGGAAAAGGAGGGCACGATAATGAATGGAAAGAGGAAGAGAGGAATTGGTGTACATGTAAGTACATAACGAAATAGTGCTTGAGCCAATTACCGGTGAGGTAACTACGTACTCGTCTCTCCCCTCCTCGAGTATTTTTCAATATTTTTATTTGCATCCAACGTAGCGGCGGCAAGTGGCGTCTAATCGAAAGAAGGATGCGTACCAGGCCGACGGCCACGTCAATTAACTTGTCAAGTCTGCTTCGAAGTGGCCCCGGGGCTACTCTTTACTCTTACCGAGAGCCAAGTGGTCCCTGCCGAAAAAAGACGAAAAAAAAAGAGGAAAAGCCACAAGGGCTAAACGCACTTTACGAATATTCAGATCAGCCAACCATCCAGGGGCACATCTCCTACGCAGCCTCCGTTGCTCTGCGCACATGGATAACGGATCGCACTGTTCCACCCATAGTGCATCCAGTACTTCGTCCATCGAGTTAGGACGAAGGTTGCCTCGAGCAACCTACTTGCTATCAGGGACCACCCGCGATTTCCTATTCGGTATATGATCTATGAGGATACACCGTAAGATTATTCTCGCTCAAAGTACCATTATGATTACGCATGATATCCAGTGGGTGCAGCTCCTTTGTGGATTTTCTCGTTTACCGCTCCGACGCACTTGGCGGAACTGTTCTGACCTATGGGAAACGTTCTCACGTGAGAACGACCTCAAAATCCTGAAGGCCGATTGGACACGCGTCGAGTCTTCCTCGCAGAGTTCATAAACTGCCGTAATGATGTCAATAGCATAAACGGCACAAACGTCACAAAGAGTGTGAATAGTAAATACTAAGTGGGATAAACGCCGTGGCATTAGCCGAGTACAAATTGTCCAACGAGCATTATACAAATTGCATCGTGAATCGAACGTGACAGCAGAATCGGCGAGTGAATGTGCGATAAGGACCAATCGGAGTTCCCAGCAGTTAAGTTTGCTGGGAGAAAAGTGGCTTAGATATGTCAAGAGGTTTTCGTATACGAATTTCACAGGGGCGATCTATAAGAGCAGTTACAAACGGAGGCTGGAAGCAATTTTGAAATAATTCCAGGGAGCTGCGAGAGGATCGATAAAGTCACAATCGAAGGTCCGATCACGTAATGGAAATGGTCAAATAGAATTTTTAAGGTTGGCGAGGTCGCGCGTTACTCCCAGCACGGCGACACGCCTCTCCCGCGAGGGACTTCCTGTCCAGGATAGAAAAGCTGCATCCGAGATCGAGAAACCGTAATCCGATAATAATTGCACGTCTCGTCGTCCGCGTCCAGAGGCTGCAGACTCGATCGCGCGCGTGTCATTACTATTATATTTTGTAGATAGTGACTGGCGAGCCACGCTGAGCTCGCGGGTTTTGTATATGGCGAATAAAGACCGGTTAGGCTAATTATAAGAGCCCGGATCATTGTCCGTCGCGCAGCCATACAGAGTCTGCCTTTTCTTTTCACTTTCCTCGTGATTATTTCTCCATGGCAACAGAGTATCGCTATCGCCCACGCGCGAGTCTTTTACTGCCGGCAGACAAATCTTCTCGAAAGTACCCTTTACCGTAGTTATCTCACTTATAGAGAGTTTCAGTTTCTCCCGTGCGTCTCGCGAAGTATGATAAACACTGCGAATTCGCTCTTGAAATTCTCCCGTTTATCAAATCTTCAAAGCCATTCTCATAATGAGCGTGAGAACTGGGAAACGCGTGTAAATCCGCATTTCCTTTCGATTTCGAAACTAATTTCAATTTCTAACCCGTAGCCATTCCTCCGGAGGCTTTCCGCGTGTCTCGAGCCACTCGCGTTTCTCTAGGATCCTAGATAGAGACATATGCAGCCAGAACATACCGTATACTGCACTGGCGAGTGTGCAGACGCGTGTATGGGTTTACGTTAAGCCAAAGAAAAACCAGACAATTTACCTAGTTCACCAGCACTTAACGCCCATCGCGTGCGATTAGCTTATTCGTCGCTATGAGAATGCTGCGATTTCTAGTAGTTGACTCTTGCGAAGAGTATTCTGACCCGCCTCGACATCGCAGCATCTCCGCATCTTCGGATCTCAAGATCTGCAGCATCTCGCTAACCCTCTCGATCATGGAATCTCGCGAGTGCACCTTTATAACCAAAGACCACTCGAGTTACATGGCGAAGCCAAGTGAAAACGGCAACCAGCGTGTCCGCCTTCTTCCCAGTCTCGATCCTGCCGTGATTTCTCATCGAGCGATAGGAAAATATGAATTACGTCGAGGATCTTTCTCAATCCTGGCCAAAGGGTAAAGATGATCCTTGCGATTCTACTTGACGCAGGGAGGCGAAGCGCATTTCGCCTGGAGGCCACAGGTGTGGTTGGGTGCCGGATGCTGAACGTAAGGATGTAAGAGAATGCGTCTCTCGATAAATGATCAAAGGCCGTCACTGTCTTCTCAAAGTGGAACTGGACTTGGTTATTGCTGTCTTCTACCGTCACCCACGTACCCACTACTTCATCTTGTAGAAGCCATCTTCTCTGGGAGCCCAGAGGACTTGGCTATGGATTACGATGCACGGACGAAGCCGACAGTCGGCACAGAACTAGGCACGAGTATCGGACGTCTTTATCGTATCCATAAAGTTCCGACGATCGCTCTTGGAACATCGCCGAGAAGTTCTCTTTCTTCCTGGATCAATAGATAGATCTATATATGCTACCATATAGTAGCGAAGTAGCAGAAGCAGTGGAGTATCCGGATGATACGTAAGAAGGATATTCGGTAGGGAGACCGTTACACTTTCGAGTCCACATGCGAGCTGCGTTATCGATTATCGATATCTCCGTTGGAGGTATCTCTAGAGCGGCATCGAATCGGAACCAGTGTGGTGGGATATTTCGATCGCGATTATCGAACCTCGGCAATGATTTCTTCCTGGATTGGGTCCAGGGAAAGCTACCGGGTCCTCCATCTTGTTCTGGCGAATCTCTTGACTGGATTCTTGGCTTGGGAGCATCGAGTTGCAGCGTGGCACCCATTGCCGCGTTACAGTCTCTTTAACGCCTGTTAAACGGGCGAACGGCTCTAATTGAATGGCTCGTCTGTTTACGAGCGGCTGATTTCGCTGAAAGACTTTTTCCATCTAGTGACTCTCAGCTACGCTTGCATTAGAAACGGACAAACGAGCCTGAGTGCGTATCTTGATAGCCACCTACATACCTGTAGCTGCTCGTGTACCAACGTATAAACTCACGCTTCCATCTTATGGATTCAATTCGAATGGACTTCTAGCACCTTGCTTCCTCGATCGTTTACCGTTACCTTGGTGGATGCTGCTATTTCAATAGTAGGCGTGCATTGTGCAAGAACCTACGACGAAAGATGTTCGAATGGACCGAGCATCCTTGAGAAATCTTTATTCGCCTCTAGGATGTTATGATCTTACGATGAAAAAATCTTCTAATTGTCTGAGGAACACGAGAGTAAGGAGGGAAAGGGAGAGAGAGAGAGAGGGAACGGCGTATCTGGAGGTGAAGGTAGAGAGACACTTTTTTTAATCCAAGATTGAAAAATATCGATCAGTAGATTGCGATCTTTGGAAAGGTTCAAAGGCTATCTTTGATCGGATATAGAGAGAGATCGAGAGAGGGAGAGAGAGGGAGGAGCGCGGTAACGATGCCTAATTAAATTACAATTAAAGGCAGTCTCCGCGTTATCCAAACAATACCGGGCTAATGGCCGTCCAGGCGATCGTTCCGTTCCAGAAACCAGAAACGCGAAACGGCATCGAGTAAGGATCGAGAAAGTCGGATGCAAGGGCAGCCACGAGATGCGGGACGCGGTAGTCCGTGAAATCTAATAAAAATGTGAACGAGAGTCTAGCGCAACACAACATAAGACGGGACTACCGACAGCAATCAAAGGATCTCTTGTTCAATCGACTTACATCAGACAGCAGACACCGTACGGATACCGATACAGACCGAGCGAATCGGCTTCCGTGGGTGGTCATGATTTCTCTAGAAAAAAAGACAATGGGCTAAATTTTTAAGAGCCATGGAACAGACTCGTGCTAATTCTTAAAAGGCTAATAAAATTAATTCCGAATCACAGCGCAGCATCCATCCATCCATCTGAAGTCATCATGCTGTGAGTGCTCGTGCTCCTGACACGCGAGGTATTATTGTCTCCCGATTGAGAGTCCAGCAAGGAGAAAACTTTCTATCTGTCGTTAGACACGCGACCGATCGTTCCTGCCTCTCCATCTGTCGTTCCGTCGTTCCGTTTGTCCAGTGCGAATGAGGCGCGTGCCTAAATGCAGGAAGGAAAGTCCACGGAAGCCGATCGAAGCTGATCCAGTTCGAAGGACTTAGGAGAGCGCGCTTACTCAATCGGAAACTGAGCTCGGTTGGCCTTTCAGTCTGACGATCATTGCCGATCCTTTCGATCCTTCCTGGCTCGAGTCTTCGATCCCGAGGATCCCATTCGTTGATCGTCGACGTGGACGGTCGACGTTCTCGCTACCGGTTTCACTTTAACGATCGTCGAAAGTTTCGACCGACGGATACCTTCGTGTACCGATTGACGTATCGGCTCCACTTTTGAGAATGTGTGTACGTAGTACACTCAGTCGGTGCACGCTTCGCGTACCGATCCCTGCATATTTTGATATGGTCCAATTACTTCGTAGGAAGAGGTTTTGACTGGCGCGGGTACCGGCAAGTACTGGAGAATGGATATGGAATAAAGTTTCACTTTTACGCGGGGATAGCAGCCAGAACTAAATATAATGTACGTGCGCCTAATCGGAATTCAAATGAAAATCAAAGGTGTAAAATGCCTTGCTCGAGCTTTGGCATCTCTAACCAACTCATTATTACGTTTTACAGTGAGCAACTTTGTGTGGGATTCGTCATAGGTATCCAAGCACGCGTCATTGTCGGAGAGGAAGAAAAATCGACTTTTGTTGGAGAGTCGTTGACCGGCAAAGATTTATTATTTACTCCGTGCAAAGAACTGTTTTGAGTTTCCTAATTATTTTGACATACGACACAAGTGTGTTCGTTCAGAGGAATTTAATTTTCAGGTCTAGGAACAATGCTACGTCGTGGCTTTAATTAACCCGACAGAGACAAGGTCGCACGATCACTCTCTTTCGTAAGGGCATCTGCATATAATCGCTGCTACGTCACGCAGGTGAAATTCTCTCTCAGCTGTGCGAAATTCCAGAAAGATTTATCAGGAGGATAAGGACACATTGCGATTCCGAAAGGACTTTCTTTCTTCTTCAATTAGAAAACGAAAAAGAGAGATGTGTTATCTGTATCTGCGTAGTCGGCGTGCGATGTGCGCGGGGTACAATGACACCGGATTAAATAGAAAATAAATTGGCAAACGAGGCCCCAAGCAAATTCAGCAGCGACTATACCGTACACGTATTACGCGAAGGTTCTGCCAAAAATGGCGTTTGGCTCCAGAGGCGTAAGCCACTCTTGTTGTCTCGTTACATAAACTCGACCGTATAAGGAGCGTCAAGTCTTTTCAATGAAATTTCACGAGGACGAGATCCTGCGCTCGATCAGGTTGAGAACCCTTTGGATTCAGGTTCTACCTGGTTCTACCGGGCGACCTGACAGGAGACTCTTGGGTGGCATGCGTGCGGTGGTCGCGCCCTATGCCAACCTCACCTAACCTCAGCTAGGTTCTCACCAGTTCCCATACCGACTCACCGATTCACCGACTAACATAACACTGAGAGATAAACCGCATCCGAGGATGGCGGACCTGTTTTCAGACACTTTCAGAGAGATCCCTTTCTCGCTGTCAGGTAAAGTCCTGCGGGAAGTCCAGGAGGAGCTGAGGAATCGGAGAGCAACCAGACGTTTCAGGAATCCTCCAGGTCATTATATTTAGCGAATACCTGAACCAATGGGAGGCTGCTGAGGAAATCTCGGTCCAAGAATAGCCAGGAATTCCTGGAAGGTTCTCAAGCTCGCAAGAGTCATGAGAATGACTCTGTCGTTGCGTTAGAGTCACAGCTGGACCAGCAGAGTGCGAATTAAGAAGAGGGAGACTGGTAATGTAGTTGTATAACGCGTACCAAGCAGGATGCGTTTTATTTTGAAAATCAGAGTAGGTGATCTCAATGGCAACTGGATTAATCTGACCCAATTACCGATCAGACGTAATTATTACGATCTTGAAGATTTCTCGTTGTGGATTGCTCGAAAGAAAGCAGAGAGTTCTCCGGACTGGCGACTTCACTCGCATAGTCGGGATATATTATTAATAATAATCGTATATACACAGCGACAGAGAAACTAAAAAAAAATAGAGTCTATATGCACGTGGTCACAGAAGCAGCCGATCGAGTTGCGCGATAAAGAGCAGCGCCGGGACTCGACGACGAGTTATGAAACGCCATTTGCAGATTTCCATGTGGCCGGGATTTAAGATTTACCTGGTTAATGTCGGCAAACGCGCCGACGATTCTTTACTGTCAGACGAAGCAGAAGCGTCGGAGCTGCTAGAATTAATCTGGCGAAATTCCGACTGGGACGAAAAATTAATCACATCCTGTGTCAAGGAACCGTTCGTTCTTTGCCGCTATTATTTCGTACGTGTAACGTATAACTGCGCGTTCGGTTGACGGTTCCTTGTACCGGAAGGGACGTCACAGGAAGAGGACCTCATCGTCTTCGGTCATATAATGCTTTCCCATAAAGGGAACACACGTTCTCACCAATTACCTATGACCATTTCTATGTGTTCGCGTGACTGACCGTATTAGCATAAGTAAAATAAGCAAAGGTAACTCACCGAGTACCTACGTAGTATATACACGCTTGGCCCAGTCCCTGTATATTACGTGATGAGTTCTATCGCTGCGATAGTCTAATGAGGGTCTATGGTGTTTTTGAAGATTACCAAAACCCATGGCGAATCCATAACAATAGCGCGTATGGGAATCCGAGTGGAGTTAACGGCAGGTAAGAAGGTATATAGATATACAAACTATGTATCTATGTAATCTATCTATACGACTGGCAGTCGTGCATGTGTATCGGAGCGCAGCCATTATACACGCATATAGGTGTGGGAAAAGACTATTGAAATTCCCGTAACGCGGAGACAAGGCGCTCTCGAAGGACCGTTAGGAGGCTTCAAGGATATCCTGTGTCGTGCGCGAGCCAACAAGTGTGAATTACCTTACGGATCAGAATGGAGCGGCGTGGCGAGGCGCCGCGACGCGTCGCAGGACGAGAAAGGATCGTCAAGGATTACCGGATTTGTTATTCAACCTCCCGATTTGGATTGGAGCGGCGATCTTTCTGGGCTCAACGTCGAGTTCAAAGAACCGCTGTCTTTCCTTCCGGCTTGCAAAACCGTAACTTTGACTCTCACGCCGATTCTTATTGACTCTGACGCACTGGCTTCGATTCTGGCCGATGTTCCTTTTCAGGTTGCCTCTAGTGGACTCTACCTGTTCCACGTTCATCCTGGTCTTGTGCAGTCGCTGGAATTGACACGTTGCGCAGACAAAAACATGACGAATTCAAGAGTAACAGTCATTCGATCCTCTCGCATTGCGACTGTGGTAATACTGATCGTAACAATCGTAACGTCGACGGAGATGATGACGTGGATAACGATGACTAATGCCGATTCGCGTAACGTGACCCACGGAATCGAGGGACCGTATCAAAAATCTAAAGGACTCGCCACGAGCGGAAGAGGCAGAGAAAAGAGGGAGAATAAGGTCGCCGGGTTATCGAGAGTGAGTAAGGGGGAGAGGGAGGAAAAAAAACGAAAGAGCGGAAGAAGTTACGAAATTCAAAGGAGTAAACTGAATGACTGACTGCGATAAGTATGCTAGTGAGAATCTGGATGTCAATGACTCGATGGGCTGACGTCATTACGTTTACTCGAGTAAGTTTATTGTGCTTTAGCTGGGCCTCTCAAAGTGCCACTTCATCCTCTTAGAGAATCCTGCGTAATCCTTCGCCTCATAAGGATTCGGCCGTAAGAAAACAGGAACGTATGCAGATTGGCTGTATATGTACTTTTACTTTTCGTATCACGCGTCAAACCGGATTTTGAAACTGGGACTATATAGCCAGGGTACCAACTAACCAACAATCTCGCCAACCAACCAACCATCCAACCAACCAACCAACCAAGCAACCAGCCAGCCATTGTGAATGGTAATAATTGCAGGCTGCCGAGTTCTCGTTGTGTATTAATGGCGGCGTTCTCTGTGACGGATTGGACATCCTTGTGTCGGATGATGGAAAAGCTTTCTCGCGTCCAGCACCCTTCTCCAGCCAGTTTTCAATAGTCCCGAAGATTTTTCAAGGCGCTAACGCGAGAAAGTATCAGCTAATCTCAATAAGAGAAGCGGACAGGTGAGCGATGACTTGATCAGTTATGCCCGATGCCAGAGAAGTAGTACCAAGAATCCTGATGATCTTGTGATTGAATTCGCAACATGAGATTGCCATGGCTGTGCACACTTTGGCACGCAGAGTGGGAGACGATGGTCCTTACGGTCGGTAGAGAATCCAGAGATAAGTCCACTAATGTGGGAGGCACGTCCTCGCGAGTGGCCAGTTGCCTCTTTGTCGGTTCTAATCTAGACTCTGCGAGTCTCGAGTCGGCAGAACGGTCTACTTTGTACGATTCTACAAACAGGATCCCGCACGG
Source organism: Pachycephus smyrnensis (assembly GCA_030142225.1). Lineage (NCBI taxonomy): Eukaryota > Metazoa > Arthropoda > Insecta > Hymenoptera > Cephidae > Pachycephus > Pachycephus smyrnensis. Next base: position 270,118 of record JARQST010000246.1, on the reverse strand, counting down.
ATGCTGGGGGCTCCTCTTAGAGTCCAGAGCCTAGAGCCAAGAGCGAAGAGCACGCATAACAAGCAGTACGGCATAATGAAATACGTGATCCATCTCGGTGAAACTGCGTGTGTACCGTTTGTAGCATGTGTAGATCGTGTAGTGTGTTATGGGCTCGTGACTAGAGTAGTTCCTTCCTAGCTCGGATCGCTAGAGTAGAGGAACTGGCTGGCTCTTTTAATTGAAACTTTCAAATCGACCGAATAAAAGCCAATCACTCTGCGAGATGGACCGCTGAGCATTGTGGGAGAACGCGTTGCTCTAATGTGTATATATACTGTAGGGATATAAATGGTCACATACTGTCGGTGTCTATTGCATCCTAACTTTTCCAGCGGCAGCACAATTATTTCTAATCGTTTAGAAAATCATCGAGTGGAGTAGTGACTAAGCCCTCGTTCTGGTTTCTGGTTCGTCCAGGTTTCTTCAGCGGTTCAAGTCTGCCTTGACCATATCGGGTCAATAATGTCTTCTACCGGTTATGTAGGATCCACTCGAGTAGAGCCGATCTCTGATCTCTGATCTGTGATCGGTGATCCTCTTATTTCATAAGTATTTCATTCGCAGGAACGACCAGTTGTTATCTCGGTCACTTGCACCAATTCATTCATTATTCCTCTAGGCTGTGTACACTGTGCAAGTGTACACTCGGATCGGATCCACCGAATAAACTGTCCAAGGATTTAACTTTTTCTTTTGGCAGCATTTCATATTTCATCTCCTTCGACTGGAGGATACTAAACGTACACACGGCTCTGTAGCCGCGTCCATGGACCGCTTGAGTAAATCCTGGATTCACGCCCGAGTTGCCTGCTTTTTTGTTGCGTCGTGACGCTGACTGACGCTAACCCAGCGAACGTCGGATTAACTTACTTTCGACTAAACTTGCGGTTACTTGAATTACTTATGATCTAACTGCAAATTCTTTTCTTGAAAAACTATATAGCAGAATACAGATTTAAGAGGCTGCCACTTCGATCTAGAGCGAGCATTGTGGCTAATTTCCTTAGGCCCCTACGGGCCATGGGCCTCATTTCGTGTGGGTGTTCCGGTCCCAAAAAACGACTAGCCTCACGGGATCTCCGAGTCATTGGCCAGGAAAGGATAAGAGTAGCAACAGCGTCGGGACTCAAGAGCGCAAGGTTAAGGCCAAGCATATTTTCAATATTATATTAAGGATTCCTCAGTAATCGAAAAAAAAAATTTTTCTCAACAGCATCGATCTAATTTACATTGAGTGCGTCGCGATGAACGCATCGTACGGAATAATCTGCAAACTCAAGAAACCACCTGCTGATAACGAGTATAGATATGATCTACAGGATCGCCAAAGGATCTAGAGTCAAGTCATGAAGAACGATTGGAGAATCTAAGATTGGCGGAGGAATCGAGCGTGCCCGTGGAACCGATCAATGGAGCGAATGATCCCGATAGCTAATTACACAATTACCTCTCGAACCTCTAATTGAAAACATCGACCTTCGTTTGCGTAACTTCTTACGACAGGTGACGCAATGACATCGACAGACGTCAGAACAGCCCGAGCAGGCAGCCTCCGAGAGAGACGGACGGATGATCGTCGCAATCATCATCTTACGATCAAACGGACACGCTAGGACGATTCTCATAATGGGGAACCTGCTACGTGTGCGTCAATTATCCCGCAACGATCTATTTATCGATGATCTACAGCATTGGAATTCATATTTCCTTCCTCGTAACACTAACGCCACTACGATATAAGATAATATCCATAGAGAGTGCGACTCTTTTTTTTATGAAATCAATGAAAACTCACCAAGGCACGATCACTCTATATCCAAAGACGCTCCCTGGCATCCTCCATAAGGAAGCGTTATGTGTCACCAAACGAATAGAATCCTTTCCACGTTTACATAAGAAAAATCCGAAGGCACGAATATCCAAGAGAGAGGACGACTCCTCTCGGCGCGTCTCACTCTTTATCACAACGAATCGCTAATTCGCGCACTTCGAATCGAACTCTGCTAATCAGTACTTAGCGATTTCTGTATTATCGTAGAATCGTTTGCAATCACACGCGCCTAGACGTCACGCGAATTTCCATGAACCTGAAGTCGACGCAGAGACGTGAAGTTCAAGGATTCGAATATATTCAAGAGAACCGACTGTCCCAGTGGACGGTGGAGTTTATCGCTGCATGCTCGGATGGCTCGAATGGCTCGTAAGGACGGCTCGATTTTTGACGCCTGGTGAGCGTCGTAATGACAGGTGCAGGTGCACGCGGCACGGATGTCGGCTTCATACTGAGGGTGCAGAACTGCCGGCAGTAGCAGTGGGACGAGAAACAAGCTCTACCACTGGCTCTATCCTCCAACGCGCAGCGCTGGCTCTACCAGTGACTCCTGCCACGTTCCTATTCTTGGTGGGCCGGGAGAGTGGTGGGGCGGCAGCAGGAGACTCTGCAGGCTTCACCAGGCTACAGCCAGGCTATACATTCGATTTCTGGTGGGAGTTACCACGGATATTCTCTAGCATCTCTCGCCTTTTCTCTTCTCTTTCTCTTCGTCTTTCCTTCTCGTTCCTTCTCGTTCCTTCTTGCTCTTTCTTGTTCCTTCTCTCTACCCCATGCTGATCCTCTTCTTCCACTCGCACTCTCGTACTCCCGCATTGCCTGCTCTCCTTATTATCCCGAGGACTCTGAATCTCTCTCTGTGAGATCATGCTGGATGCTGTCCTTCACCTGACTTGTTTTGTTGACATTCGAGATTACGCCAACGGAGACAAATTTATGCTGTCAGATTAATATCTCGGTATTACTCATACCTACTTTATATTTTGATCCTTCAACTTGGAAAACCGAGTGCTCCTCGAGTCTTGCGATTATCCAAGGGAAAGATTGAAATTGGTATTTCTTTTTAAGATCGATAGCTCATACGGGGGTGCGTAGGGTGGAATTTTGTGGGGCGTTTCTATGGGACATTGAGTAAACTTTAGTAAAGAGCTGGGGAGAAGTATGACAGCTGCCTCGATACGTGTGTAGCAGAGTCAACGCCTGGGGTGGGTGGATTCTTCTTATAGGGAGAAACGCGCCGTAGGGATTCGTGATGGGGTTCGGCAATAGTCGGTGAAATTATAGGGTTGTCCCTCGGGGATTTTGGGGTTGTTGCGCTGGGAATTTCACGGGAATCGAAGTAACTAGCCTAGAGAGTCCTTGGGGCAGACCGCGACTGCTTACTTCGATTATGATTGGTAACTTCGACCCGTTACGACTCACCGTGAGAAATCGTGTCGAAATCAAGGCTGGCCCGTTCTAATAATCCGCGAAAAACCTTTCTCTCCGTTCGCGATATACGGAGCAACATCTGTCTGTCTCTCTATGTCGACCCAAACGTATAATGCTCAGATACTACCATGCGTACGCGTAGCCAGAGACAGAAATCCATAAGTGGCCCACGTGCTCTCAAAGTTCTGAGCGACGGGCCGCTTCGCCATGTTGACTTACCGATTTCGCCGTGTAGAAAATGATTCATGGTTCCTAGACCGGAATAAATTTCTGTCGTGAAACGCGAATTGCTATATTAAATGGAATTGTTGTAAATTAAAGGAATCCGCTCAGAAAGCTACAAGTAGGTGGTACGGCTTAAGGAAGCTTTCATTGATGATCGCTCCTGACGAAGAAACGTCCGAGAAAGGCCGTTCACGTTACCTTTCTCGCGGTGAAGCTGGCGACCGTCGATTCCATGAATTCCATAAATTATCCGTGAAAGGGATCAAAGGAAACGCTGGCGTTAGGGAAATGCAGATTTTCCAAGACTCCGCGAGTGCGAAATGTGTTTCCATGGTTTCCCTATTCATTGCCATATCGGACCGTGAACGCACGTTCGCTACTACATAGTATAAGCTCCTATTTCCAATCGACGATATTCGCTCCCGACGACCAGGACGAGGGCGAGGCCTTTCCTCTTTTCTCTATTACTTTGTCGAGTTCTGAGAAAAGTTCAGAAATGTCGCAGGAAAAGTCTCTTGAGAAGTTCCTTGGGGAGGGAATTCGGTACTGCGATAAAAGCAACGAGGTGAAGGAACACAGCGTCGGGTCGCCCCGTGAGAAATTGTTGAAAGACTTTGCATAAACAGTAGTTATGTCGGTGCATTGCGGATTGCGGATTGCGAATTGCACGGGAAGTGACTGCATATAAGGGAATAGTGAAACCGAGTTAACGTTACGAGCATCGCTCCGCCCGCATATTATATATAGTGCAACCTATCTGGATGTGTATGACTGTCTGTTGATAATGACGCCTTGCACTTACGTAGGCATCGGAACATATAGACACCCAGGTACACTAGACACGTGGGTGCGCGTATTCAGCTGATAAATCAAAGGGCGATTCTGATATCGAGAGTGCGTGGGCGTGACCAGGCAGCCTCCCCCTTTTTCCACGACACCATCGAACTCGAATCTCTCGCGAGAAAAGGAAGTCACGTTGACTGGGACTTGAGAAAAAAAAGAAAGAGTTGCTAGTTAGATATCTGGCCATAGGCTATGGATAGATGGGAAGGTTTTGTTTTGATTTTCCATATGAAAAGAAATAAATGCTGGATCGGGATAGAGAAAAGATAAAGAAAAAAAGAAGCAAGTGCCTTGACTACGCTCGAGTGAACCTTCTCTATTCGATTCTATCTTTCGGTTCACTCTTGTATATAGCGTCGAATGGTTCATCGTAGACTGCACGATGGGAGCAACAGCATCAGCCGTGAATCACTCGATAAAATTGGCCAATTGCCATAATTCTTAAGGATGCTGCGGATGAATCTGTTATTCGCTCGCATGCAGTCGCTCTCCTCCTTTCTCTTGGATGCATAGTTTAAGCCGGAATTCCGAGTTTTCTGTTGTCAACTGTTATTTCGGCAGGCGGCCTACCACCTGCCTGCGTTTCCAACTCGCTGTAGCGCGAAGTCACGTCGCACTTCCTGGGCGACTGAGTAGCCTGACAAGAAGAACTCAAGAAAGTCAGTACAGCGAAATGAGAGGAAATTGGAGAGTACCAAAGGCGCCGAAAGCTCCGACGCTTTTTGCGTCCAATTGGAGGAACTGTCGCGACGCCCACGGCGTCCGAGACAGATGAATTCTCTGAAGCATGCATCTCATTAGCGGAGTAGGGAGTTATCGCAAATCGGGGAAAGCATCGCGTAAAAGTAGGATCCGTTGGAGAAAGAAAAGTCGCGAGAGAGAGAGAGAGAGACAGAATGTATATCGAGAAATTCTTGTCAAGGCAGAGATCCACCTGTGCACGTGTCTAATCATAAATCCGGAATGAGAAGCCGAGCATTCTAGGTTAGAGACCTCTCTCATGAGAGTCTTTTTATTCTTGGTCGCGTGGAGCAAAAAGACAGGCGACGCAGGACGCAGGACGCAGGACGCGCCGTTAATAACTCGTCAGAGGGTAATTTAACCGGCGCTCGGGTTCCGCCGGCCGATTGAATAACGACGGCCGAACAAAGCCGATTGGCCAGGCGCTAAACTCTCATACAGGCTGACAATCAATGAACGAGTCTTCCGCAGCTCCTCTGAAGAATTTCCAATTGCCAATTTATCCTTTCGAACGAAACTGGGCGTGGTAGCTCTTATCGGCACCGTTACACTTATCCACTGGCCTGATACCGCAGCAGCTTGCCAATTGACATGGACCACAAATCCTTCGAGTTTAGACTCGACTTTAAAGCACGAGACTCTTTGTCCTTTTAATTCACGCTAATTATCGCTTCTTCGTCGTAACGCAGGAGACGTATGACTCTTAGGCAAGAATTGAAAGAAAAAGTAAACGTACCTGTACTCTTTGCCAATTGACACGACTCGTGTATTGCTGTACCCTAAGTGAACCAGTACAACCTGTACAGTACCTACGGAATCACGTTCAGCCGTTTATTCCTTTACGTAACTGCCTTATAGATAATACTTATCAGCCAAAGAGACGCTGGCAATCACCGTCATCATGTATGTTTCCATTTAGCGTGACCTTCGCCACATGAAAATGAACAAACTACACGGATTGAATAATAATGGAGTATTTCGCTGGGCTCCGACTAATTAACACCTATACTGTACTCGGCCATTGGAAATGGAAAAAAAAATACTCGCCTACTTCAGAAGCAACGAGCCATCCTCGACTTCCATATCGGCGTGCATTAATCCTGCAAGGGATCCCCGAACTGATGGGTGCCATATCGAACACGCCATAGCGATATGTCATTAGTGGAACTCGCGTCGAGTCAAAACATCTAAACACAATTTGCAAAGTGTCTACCAAGCGGCGCGAGTGGCTTAATGAGCAGCGAGTAGTAAGACAGTGAAAGTAACGAGGAGCATTTCGGAAATCCTACAAGGCGTAACAGTTCCTCTCGGTTTTCTCGAATCACGACAAAACTAACAAACCGTTCTCACGCGATGCCGTTTTTGCCTCCTGGGATGTGGTAAGTTGGCCAGACTGGCAAGTCAAGGGACGGCCATTATTTACAACGTGGCTTTCAGACTGTAGAATCGAGTAAGAGATGAAGGACGGAAGGAAGAATCCTCCGGGTAGAGTCGACGCGACGCCTGGCGCCGTCTTCATCTATAGTTCCTCATCTACAGTACTCGCCCTGGCAAAAAGCCTCGAGTTCTTACGACGCTTACGGTATAGGCACGATTCAGGCTAGCAGCCGAAGCAAAAGCAGAAGTCGTCGGCTTTTCCCTTATCGAGAAGGAAGCATTGCTGAAATAATGCAGGAGGAAACGCACGGACAAATGAGATCCGCGCCATCTTTGTTTTTTAGGAGATGCGCCAAGCGATGGTTTCTAATGTTTTCTATTTCGCTATCTATCGGCGAATCTAACGTCCTCGAGCAATAACTATTCTTAGTTCAATTTGACTTGGAATCGAAGGAAGGCGACAGAACGGAAGAACCGATGGCGCCATTGCGATTACGCTTTATCGAAAACTTTCTATGACTCGGCATGGAGCATACGGATACGCGGATTATCCAGCGCTAATGAAGCTATCCTTAGTAAGTGCGCACCAGATGTAAAAGTTAGTTAAAGCTACGGCCGCTAAGCTGTTAATTAAGAGACGAGGTCACCTACATTGACAAGGCGCACTCGCAATCACTCGGAGAAATGCTCAAGTTTACTTTTCATTTGGCGTATCGCCCCGAGCAATACGATTCCTACGAAATTATCTTCCCCGGGCATTTTTATCCCTCTCTCTCTTTCTCTCTTTCTCTCCATCAGCATCTCTCGCCATCGTCTTGACTCTTTGGTCCATCGTTAACAGCAACTCCTACCTGCCCGATTATAGCAGCTACTCTGCTCTAATTATTGTTATCGGCATCGTCATTGGACAAGGCAGACCGCAGCAACTTAGCAGCAGCAACTTAGCAGCAGCAACTACAAATAAGTATCTTTCCGCGATATTTCAAGGTAGCAACGACCTCTTCACAGAGAGCGATTCATTTAATAACGAGGGGGGGAGGGATCGGAGGAGACGTCCGAGTATGACTCGAGAATGCAGGGTCACGCATCGGAAACCAGGAGTTGTCCTTTTCAACGTAGTCGACCTATTCGGCCTCTTTCTGGTGTTCCTGGTGTTCCTGATGATGTTGCTGGTATTCCTGTTACCGTACTCGTCGAATTAACCTGGGGCCAGTGACACGCGTACCGGACCTGACCTATTCGGTAATAGTCGAGAGTAAATAACGAGGGAAAGTCGGGCGAGTAACTCAGCTCCATCCTCTTATCTGATAGGGAATTCCAGGTGTAATTTATTATTGAACTAGGTAACCTTATAGGTTGAGTTCCTTGCTGGTTCTGTGTCACTACTGACATTCTGTGCTTCCTGCGCTCTTCTGACTCTGACGTGACTTCTTCATTATTCCTCCCAGGAGCGATTCATTGTACCTTTGCACTTTTCAACAACGAATGCAAGACTTCAGTATTTGAAGATCCAGTTGAAGAACTTGGGAAAGGGCGTAGAGACTCGGCTCGACTCGGAAGACATCACGATCTTCATCCACGACAGACACTTTCACATTTTTCACGTGATTTTGGATTAAAAAACCGACAAGTCCCTCCTGATCCGACAAGTTCGTAGTTGATGAAACGAAAAAATGGCGAACCACGAAATCGTTTGATTAAAACGGGACAGTGAAAAGCCCTGAATAATTGGACACAGTTGACCCGAGATGATGGTTCGACGGAATTATCCACAGGTCCGACTCTTCCGCGAATCGATGACTTTTCCAAGAAAATCTTTAGACTGTACAGTTATGAAAGGTCCTCTTCTTCAATAGGTCCCCTATAGTACCATTGACCCTGGTGAAATATCCTGCTATTTATTGAAGACCTTTAACTAGAAAAAGGCCAAGAGTACGAGGGTCCAGTCGAGAGAAGAGATGAATAACAAGATCGACCAATGAGGTGCAGGCAGGAGAATGAGTAGGATAGATCGGATGATAGAGTTCGAGAGTCTCGCAGAGTTTAACTACAGAAAAACCTGGAACCTGGAACAGTTATGAGTAAGAGACCTACAGGTCAGAACAGTCAATAAAATATCCTCTTCCTCTTCGTGAACCTTTTATCTTTTACTTTTGACTGATTAGTTATTTGTCAGTGGCAGCTACTCCTGAAGCCACGAAGCTAATCGACGGCTTCTTAAGTAGACTCCGGTTTTCCAATCCACGCTCTACGCCTCATTACCCCTTGCTAGTAAGTCAATTGGCTCTTTCCCGGAATCGAACGAGTCGAGAAGTCGGTTCGCGATTTATCTGATTTTTCAAAAATTTCCTTATTGTCTCGGAAGAGGCCTGACGGTAGAAGCGAAATCTCTGCTTTGTAATTCATAGTGAGAAAACGGCAGTGCTCGACCCGAATATTCGGCTAATGACTCCGTAAGGCACGTTCGTGCGTGAGTACTTTGCAATTAGGCGAATTTGTCTAATTCGCAGTGCCAACTGACTCATGTTACTTTCTCCCTTATTGAATGGGGAGTCCGGAGGCTTTTTGCGCAGCCAATTTCCTACGCATTAGGGTCCACCGCTCCGAGGGGAGGGTTACGAATTTTTTATTTAGATAAGAAAGCATACGGCTATTATTGTCTTGATTGCTCGTGATTAGTCAGTGGCCTTAGGCTCCTTTACGTGACCTCGTGAAGTCTTTGCGTACGGAATGATGTTAGTATAAGCAAGTGTAAGAGCCGAACCTGTCTGTTGACTTAAGGAAACTGTGTCAGAGACTCAATGACGATCGGCGTTGGGACGAACGGAGGCGCCAGACAGTTGCTGGAGTTGGAAAAGGTATAAATGGAATAAAGGCAAGGGCCCACCACCTCCACCACCTCCATCACCTCCACCATCAGCACCACCATCAGCACCACCATCAACAGGACTGCATAGAATGCCGGATAAGGCAGTAACGAGAAGCAGCGGTTTTGTAATAAGGGAGCCGATCCACGCTACGCTGAATACAGCACTTCCGCCGTGCCTTATTTTCCCACAATAGTCCCAGGTAGAATCGCTACGTTCCACCAGGTCGGCGTCGACTCAGGAGATCAAAATTTTGAACCGGGTTAATTAATTGCCAGCCATTTCGAGTCAAGTCATTCAATGTTCGTTCAAGTAAAATATTTTGAGCGATGAAAATTCAAGAAATGAACAAAATAAATTCAGCCCAAGACGCCGACGCGAGGGGAAACGGCACCTGCCGATGCGAACACTGCTGCTCGGCTACTCACTTTCGTTTCAAAGCGTATCTCGCATCTGCACGAGGAACATGAGGTCGAGGACACTCCTGGCAAAGGCGGCACTTCTGGAGAAGGCGACCGTGGCGACAGTGTGGTCGCTTTAGATGCTGGGGAAGGAACCAGAGAACGTTCTGGAGAGGCACGAACTAACGGAGGGGACCTTGCATAGGCCGTGAAAGGCCCAGGGGTCAGGAGTCAACCACTAAATTGAAAGTACTCGATAGGAATCGATCGATTCGTGAGAATTGAACGGGTATATCGATTCCATTACGTAGCCCGAATCTGTTGGTTACATTCGGCGACCAGGTGAGCACAGGTGACTTCGTCATGAACCAGGAAGGAAATAGACGCAATAGGTACAATTATAGAATACGAAAGAAATTCATGATACGAGTGACTAAAAAGTGAGAAAGTTAATACACATGGATTAATACTCCTCAAGGGGGGGAAGAGAGAGAAAGAGTTTGAGTTGCAATAAATGGCAAATGCGCAAACCTATCCTATCCCGTAACAGGCATACATGCAACGCATAGATATAGTTGCAGCTGGAGTTGCGTGAGCGTAATTACGGGAGCCTTGGCATTGGGCCTCGTGCGAAGAGGACCCCTTCCGCCCCCAACACGCCCCCCCGTCATTCACAGAGAATTCCCCGAGCACTGAGAATCGCGTTGAGATTCGATGTTAAACTGCGCGTAGATCCCAACCGGGCAGCGAATATATGAAAGAAGGAAGGCTGTGCCAGTGTGGTGGTTGCATTAGCGTTAATCACACTAGATAAGAGTGGCGTAAGAAGGACACGCAAGAAGGAGCAGACGACATACAGACTGGGAAACGACTAGGTAAAACAAGATGGAAAGGACTCTCACGATAATAATCGTGCGAGTTCTCCGATGCCTGCAGGGGAGGACAAGGAGCCTCTTCTGTTCCCGAGGAAGAGATCCTGGAGTCTGCCGAGAAATCCTGGAGGAGCGGAACGCGCGATAAATCAGTCAGCCCGTGGATTGCAGCGATCACCGATCCGAGCTCTCTCGTCTCTTTGGAGCGCTTTGCAATTATTCAAATTTATGTCTCGGTGATCCCTGGCTGTATACGAGGGGTCAGATAGGATCGTGAACGTGGGTCATGGGACCTCGGGCCCATTCTGCACCACAAGCGCATCATACCCAAACTCCATAGATTCCTGCGCTGCTGATCTTGCTGTCGGCCGATAACAGTCGACTGTTAACAGGCACGAAGGATCCTTGCTCGCTCTCCTCTTCCTCTTCCGCCTCCTCCTTCTCCCTCTTCCGATCTCAGGATGTCTAGACAATTTCTAGAGTGTAGTCAACACAAAGAGTGATCTAACTCACGAGTTAATTGGTAACACGCCCCTAGATTTATCTCCATTGAAGTTACGACAGGCGTGCGTCCGACTCGTAAATCGACGCCAAGGCCGAAGCGCGGCCGATCAGTATTTCCTTTGCTTTAGTTTCTCTCGCCATTCCTTTCTTTTCCTTTCCTTTTCTTACTTCCTCCACGCTTCCCGAGTCTAACTCTCCTCCGCAGTGTCTCCGTCCTCTTCCCACCGAACAAGAAGGAGAGGATAAACGTATCAGGAAAATCATTTAGAGTGGCAAGGTAATTTTGACGCAAGCGTAAAGCATCCTCAAGAAGGATCCAATCCTTCGGAAGGAGATCGCGTTCAGCCTGTCTGACAGTTTATCGCGCTAAGCAGCGAGCACTTTCCCTAATGCAGCGTTTACAACGCAGGAGTTTACGTCGCTATCGTTTTACGCACTGGGCGCTTCGAATTTCCAATCGGAATCGCAGCTCTCTGTCCTCCCGTCGCCATTTCTTACCGTACAACGGTCACAGTTCCCGTCTCATGGAAACGAGATCGCATTGCTCGGCGATTCGCCACGCAGCTATACGCGTAAATACACTGTCAGCCTTTTTTTGGCAATATGGCAGATCGTGTCAGTGTGTCATCGACCGGCAGGTATTGTCTCAATCGAAATGGCACATCGATATTATCGGAGATACCTTTTATGCGAGTCATCGGCGACAGTAGTTACACCCCATAGTCAGCTAGGCTGCCATTGAATTAGCAAGGAACACTTCTAAGAATAGCGTCACGGGCAATTGTAGGACGCCGTTTCTAAAGGTTGATAGGATAATAAGAGCTGCGATTATTTGCAGATGACGGATTCGGGCAGTGGGGGGAGGGGGGGTACGTTATGTAGGGAAATCAAAGGAGAAGCGTTCTACTTTAATAACGGGTTAAGGAGGCAGGCTATAAGGTGTTGGCCTCTGCGGAAGGTTCCTACGAGGTGCATCACTTAGACGCGAGATGCAAGCTACAAGCACTTCGGGATCCGAGATGCAAGATGCAACATTGCAGCAAAAAGGGGCCTCTTTCCATGGTAATGATCGAACCACGGCAGCAAGGTTTCCCCGACCTTTTAACACGCCGATAATGAAATTCTTCGCGATGAGGTCTGCGAAATGTAGGCCGGCTCGGGACGTGGAAGGCGGCTAATTAAAGTTTAATAACTCAAGGCTGATGCACGCTACCAATTAGTCGGCGATATTAAGGGGGCTCGGGAATAGTGCGATATTCCTTTCCTATCTTGTTTCTCATCCTGGGATCTTTGCAACTTCAGCGCAGAAATGCTTTTCTACGCATTCCACAAGATTTGCGATTTGAACTTTCTCTCTCTCTCTCTCTCTCTCTCTCTCTCTCTCTCTCTCTCTCTCTCCTTCTCCTTTTGAGATTCCAGTGCGTTGAGGTAAGATATCACATTTTCAATAATTTTCCAATGACCGTTGCTATCTGAGAAGGATGTGGGTGGAAAAGTTATTCCGTCATGCTGTATCCCCCCTATAGAAAGGTGACTTGATTTTTCTAGTGCGAACGCCGACGCGAGGCGTCGCCAGTGCGATTATCACTGCGGCCAACTTTTCGTTTCGTCATCTCGTCTACGTGCCGCGAGTAAGAAACTTCGCCTCCTTCTCAATAGGGGCGCTGTCTTTTATTATAATTACACTCCCCTTAATTTCGCGGCATCATTATCAGATTTCTACTCAACTATCCGGGTGAAAAAATCATACTGCTTCGTGGCGATGATCGCACCGCGACGTCGTTGCGTAATGAAAAATTACGAGGAAGGATCTCGCAGGCGCGGCGTAGAAGCCGAACTTCACGTAACGTTTAACGAGTCGACATTATTTCTTTTTTACTCTTTGCAGCCTCATTCGCTCGAGTGGAGACGCGAATCTTGGTAGAAAATAAATAATAAAAGCATACAGTCGCCGTCGTCTGCGTTGGCGTCGGCGTCTCCTGGAGACTCCCGACAGAGCGTAACGACGCAACGTATAGCTGCGTAACGCTACGTTCCGCCATTTCTTTCGTCCTCCGACTGGGATTTCTTCGTCGAGTCAGCTGGTGTCTCGACTCTGCGGTCTGATCCTGCGGTTCGTCTTCTGCGGCGACGGGAGAGCCGGCGTCGGCCAACGAAAGCATAAACTCGCCAGTAAATATACGACGACCGACACGGCATTCTTCCTCGAATAGGAGAATTTCGCAAAAAGTTTGCAGAAACGCGGGAGAGGAGAAGGGCGTGCGTGCGAGCTAAATGTGCGTAAGCCACGTGTGTCCTTACATTTAGCTCAGGGACACTGACGCACGCATACAGAACCGACGACAATACGCAGAAAGCTACGTCTTCCGTTTCTGGCATTGCGAATAAATCTGTTCCGCAGTGGGATATTATTCTTTGTTCCTTCTTGTAGGATATTCTTTCTTCGTCCCTAGCCTCGGCCGCGTAACCCTTTATCGCCGCAGGACTTTCTTAAACGCTTGACAACACTCGAGAGGAATCGCGTTAGGCTGAAACCGATTGCGAGAGCAGATCCTTACTCTCGGATGTTCATCCATCCTTTAGCTTCTATCCTCGTCGTGTTGTTCGCTCGTAATCACAGGTTGCGTTCCCATAAAGCGAACGACGTCAGGTACGTTGCGTCGCGCCATAGGCGTCATCCTGTCACCGTGAAGCGACGTCACTTCCTCGCCGTATGAGCTCGTTAAACGCCTAATTCTTCTAGCCCGAGGAGATCTCATTGGCATTCCTAGGGGTCCAGCGGATGTCAGACGCTTCCACGCATTATCATTACTTCTTCAAGGTAGGTCCGTGCCTATTCCCTAGGGATTTAAACTTGTGGACCGCAATGGATGCTGTGAGGAAAGGTCGGGTCGCGGTCTGACAAAGATGCGTGAGAATGGGCTCGAGAGGAGATGACTGCACAGCATCATCAGGCAGACAAGCAGGTAAGGCAGCGTAACACAAAGGGATATCAGTAAAGTGCCACGAGTGAAAGTTCTCCGTGAAAATGATATGGGCATTAATTCCGTGGATTCATCGCGGACCCGGAAATCTGGAGGCCGGAACGTGAAGTCGAGGTTGCACCTGGGATCTATGAAGAAGATACTGGCGAATTCTGCATTACTAATCTTCTGCCACCGAAGTATCATTCGTTAATTATAATCGTGGCGGTGCTAAGTCATTATCTCTTGCTACATTGTCGGAGAGCTTAATCAATGCGATTCAGTCTCGAGACAAATCGAGACGATTACACGTGAAAGTATGCCTCGCGGATTCTCCAGACTCCTATTGTACCCAGGAATGTGTTGATCATTAAAAATAAACAGGACATTAAGCCATTAAAAAGTTACAGATGAAAACCCCTCAAGTTTCGAGTCGAGAGAGCAGGCAATAAAGAATCGAAATGACTGTTTGTCATTTGGAGATAATGTTTGCATTCATTCTTTGGACACGGATTAACGATACAGTCAACTAATGGATGAAATATCGAAGCGATATCTGTGTCGCGTCGTACTAGAAGAGTCGAAAAAAAATGCATGACACGCACGCGATGGGAACGTATGGGTTGTATGGGTTGTATGGGTTGTATGGACCAGAGTCGATCTCGGGCCAACTATGTAGTGAGGTAGTCCAAGGGAAGGTAAGAGAGGTGATTTTAATCGATAGAGGCTATTAATGTCCCGTTGTCCCGGTTGACATCTTCCTCGAGGAGTGGAGTCACCCGTGACAGTGACCCCGGGATCCTCCATTCAGGATAATTCGCGGGATGCAGGTTAATGAACTCGAACAAGAAGATCGTCATGTCGGGGTCAAGCATTGTCGTCCAAGCTCTTTCGGATCGCTGATGATTATCTTCTTGTCGACTTCTATCCCCATTACGATATCGTGATCGCGATCGATCGAATCGATCGGCTCTGTGCTGTCCAGGATCGAAAGACAGCCGGAATGACGGAATGCCCATAAAATCTAGAGAAACGAGTAATTCCAGGTAATCCCTTGTCCCACGGGTTATTTCAAATAGAATATCCAGTATATATAGCAGGCAGATTACACAGGCATTGACTGAGAAATCGATTCCGATCGATCGGCAGAGACCTTAATAGAAACCGCAGCACGAAGGACAAATGCCTAGTTACTCCGAAGCCGACAGGAAGATCATTGGCTGCTAGAATGATTTATGATCTAGACTCGACCAGTGAGATCAGTCAGTCCAGTATATAGTACGTCGCAGAATGCTCACGTTTGGCATATGAAACGTTTCAGGGCAGGGAACTTTGATGGGCCATTAAGAGTGGGCCCCAAAAGTAAGAAGGCAAGGTCTAGTGTGAACATCCGGTTGGCTCTATAGGAAAATGCTCAGAAACAGACATCCGGTTGTAATTCCAGGTCGCTCCTAGACTCTAGGCTTTGAGGTCTAATGCGGTACCCGAGCGTTTAACACCGAACGTTCCTGTAGTAAAGCACCACCGCAACGTTATTGTCACGGTTATTTATATATTAATGTTTTATGCAAAGCCACGTGTAGGCCACCACTTGTTGCGTCGAGATCGGCCATTGTACGATGCTGCCTTCACCCATTTTACCTACCACCTACGTAAGGCGCACACGCACCGCAATCCTCGATCCACTCGATTCACTCGACGCACACGAGAGAATGCGAGGAGCTGTTGTTGAGTGACTTGAGATGAGAGAGAAAGAGAGAGAGAGGACACCTTTACCTACGTGAGAAGGTGAGTCATCGTCTTGAACGGGCCTTGTCTACGATTGGAAGGGCCCGCGTTCGGGGATTCTGGGCCTTGAGGATTCTCTGCAACTAACGGGAGGTTCAAAGGGAAACTAATTGTACACGAGAAACATCTGGGATGTTTGAATCTTCCAGCTGGAAGCTCGAGGCCGAATACGTAAGTTCCTTGACGACTGTTTAAAGACAGGACGCTCGAGTTTACATAATTTACATAAGAGCAGCGTCGAGGGTGGAAGAATAGAGTACGTGGAGGAGGAGAAGGAGGATAGGAGTGGATTCCTGGCTGCCTACGTAGATCCTAAGTATACGCGCTCAGCAGGAACGCTCCTCGTTGGCAGTAACCTAACCCAACCTAACCCAACGTCATTCTACCTAACGAGATGTAACTTAAAACTGCTTATGTAAGGCCGTTTAAATAATACGCGCTGAAACCAGGAGGACATGGAGGCCGCGAGGCTGACACACCGGGAATAGAATGTCATGGGGTTACGACTCCTTCACTGCCGGTACAACTGCTGTGTTCCTTTTTATTTCTCCTACTCCTCTTGAACGGGTTCGCGCGAACCTGGAAGATCCTAGGGACAAGGTTGGCAACGTCGCGACGCGTGTAATTGTAAATTAAACGGAGGCTAAGTCGAGTCCATTTGGCAGCATTCGAGAGGGGTTTGGAACGGAAGTCGAAACTTCCTGTACTGTGGCGAGGGGTGGCCGATATCCTGGTACCAGTGGCGCCGCGACGCTCGTCCTTCGTCCAAACGAACGATACTCGCCTCATCACCTCGCGATTAAGAAGGGGTAGAAGAAAGGGTGAGAAAGAATGAGAAGGAGAAGAATGCAGTAGTATTCGCCCTGGCCGAATCGTAGAGGAGAGGAGAGGAGAGCAGAGGAGTTCATTGCACTTGTGCAGCGCAGCTGGATGCATCGAAACCCTGAGGCTCGGAACTGACGCCAAGCCGGACAAAAACCTGCCCAAGTGTTTTCGGCAAAGTATTTTTAAAACTCGTCCGCCACGCTGAACCTTCCTGGCGTCTCCGGCGAGCGACGCCCGGGGATGTTCCTCCAGGACACAAGATCGCGCGAGCTTATACGATTGCGCTTATCCTGGCAGGCTCGATCTACCTCGGAAATCCTGGGATTACGTATGGTCCTTCGTGTATTCTCGATAGTAAAAAAGAAAAAGAACATGGCGCAAAAGATATCGAGCTGACTTTTACGACAAGCCGTAAATAGCCAGGAACCTGCTTGCTTACCGAACTCCTCGCTCGAGAAACCGTCGTCCTCGCGACTTGGACGATTTCGCTGAGTTTCCCAACGACCGGCGACATTTTCGACTGCCCTCTTCGTTCTACGTCTACCCATATTCATATATCATATGAATATAGGCCGACGCCTGCGTGTACGCGTATACGCACTCGCACGTGGCTTACATCCCGGCACTGATACCACTTTCCTTCCTCCCCACAGGGAATTACCGGAATTGTTGGCTTGGTACGATTTCCCTTTTTTTCAAGTTTCCATTCTCCAGTCTTTTGGGGCGAGGCCGTTGCACCGTTGCACCGTTGCGCCGTTGCACCTAGATCTTTCGGGAGGGCAAATACCGCAATGCATCATTCCGCAACGTGTAAGCCGCAGAGTCCGCAGCGCACACGAGCACGGTAGACACTAAGCTATTCACACGAATGCGACTCCAGGATCAATATAGGAAAAGTTCCCCGTAGGAGAATCTTAAATATATCCAGAAGACGCGAGAGAGTCCTAACCGGAAGTGATGGTCCTGTCTGCTGGGCTGAAGAGCCGGTTGCTCCTTTACAGAGGAAAGATTAGTGTAGAGACGCGCTGCGCGACGGGCAAGTTTCCAAAGCTTCTAATTGGAAGGAGTCGCAGGAAGTGACCACCAAGGGGTAAATTACTTCAAGGGTAGACGAAGGGGGTGGTACTCCCAGTGGAAGAGGTTAGCAGGCACTCGAAGGAAACGAAAGGAAATCTCTCGATGAGGTTTCCAAGTACGGAGAGAAGGAGTCTGCATTGCGACACTCGAGCGGTCTGAACTTATTCCCGAATCGAAACTATTTCGCCACGCTGTGTCGACGACGATGACGACGGCGATGAACGACGTCGAGAAAGAAGGAGTAGTATCACGGGCCATAACGTGCGATACGCCATCGTCACGGCCCTGGTAAACATCGGCTCTTGCAAAATCCGCGAGAATTCCATGAGGCGGTGGCTTATTACGCGACGAGAAATTAGGCTAAATCCGTATATGGTCGCGGTGCGTTTGCTTTGCTTTGCCATATTGCACTGTGACTTACTTCACTTTCCTTCTCTTTACTTTACTTGAGTTACGCATTCGTCGCACGAATCAAATGCCTCTGGCCATTTATCCTATTCTCTCCTTAATTATCTCCTGTCATGTCTGTCTCTCTCTCTCTCTCCTCTCTCTCTCTCTCTCTAGAAGCTTTGTCGTTGCTGTTGTTGCCGTTGCTGTTGTTTCCGCTGTTAATGGAGAGCAATGCGTGCACAATTGGAACACGGCAGGACCCTCGCGCGGTTCACGGATTATTATCTTGTCAAGGATGGCGAGTTCACGACCGAGAGCGGACGTGTCGCTGTCGGAGCGGATTGGCTGAAAAATGTCGACCTTTAATTCCGCCGCAATGGCGCGGATTGCAAGTGCAGCCTGAATTGCCACGGGCCCGTGTCATGCCTCAGAGAGTCCATTGTTCGTTGGATTTCACTTTCGTTGGCAGCAGAGCGACAGCCGCCATAGCGAAGCGCCCACGCGGTGCGCGCTTTTCGTTGCGATTCGCGTTGATCCCGGACAACGAAGGAGATCGGTTACGGATTGAGAGTCGATCGTTCGATCGCGGTATTTGTGACTGCAATGGTGGTACGCGTGTCGTGGAACGATCAAAGAAAACTCACGAGACTTTTCCTGCAAGGCTGAAAACCTTTCTCCACCTGGAAGGATCACGGATTACGTAACCGCAAGTATTCATCAAACGTAATGACTTGCCCGCCAACCGCAAAACTAAATGAAACTCATTTCGCAAGGGTTACCCGTTCGCGAATTGGTCGTCGGACTCGCGCCCTGCGTGTCATCACTTTTCAAAAGTCCCGGGAACGGGACGCAGAAGATACTTTAACGTTGGGACAAGTCGCGCGACGTGAGTCAACACGATGCGACACGCGTCTCTCTGAAAAATCCAGCGTAACCATTTCCTCGATGATCCTCGATGATCCTCGATGATCCTCGATGATCCTCGAAGACGGGCGTTAAACATTAGCCGAAGAGAAGCCAGAGAAAAGAAAAAGAAGTCGAAGGAACGATAGAAGAAAACTACTCGGTCACTTCTGTTTGCCTACGTGACTTCACTGCCAACCGTGAGAGAGAAGTGCTCGTCCGTCTTACAAAAGAGATTTTAAGGTTGTTCAGCCGATTACGTTATTTCGCCGAATGGCTAGGTCGTCCGCTCGAATTTATTAGAAAGGTATCAATTTCGCAGCCTTGTCGACTAGAATCGAGCGCGATGCTGTACCGTGATTAGGCGATGTAACGAGCCGGGACTCACGTAATTCCATTGGCAACGTTAAATACAAAGCGAATGATTTAATCAGTCGTCAGAGCCAAATAAAATTCCGTCCGGAACGAGTGTGTTTGACGGTCGCGTAACCCCCTTGTGCTATTTCGAACAGTCGACTAAAGAACGTTTTCAATTTTTGTTTCAGCAGTCCTTCGGCAAAGGACGCGCAAAGTGTGCAAAACGTGTCGAGCATGCAGTGAACGTCGCCATTGCAAAGGATTCAGGAGCTCATCCATAGAGACGGGATAAATCCGCAGGTCTTTCGCAAGAATAAAAATGCGAAATGGCGTGAGTGGAAGCTGCGTGGGACGAAGCGCCTCGGGATGCCTAATTGATAATCGAGGCAATTATTCAAAGGCAATTAAAAGGCAGTTGCTGACAGAAGTCACCGAGTTCGTAAGAGCAACTTCGTATCTCGGCAATCAAGAAGACGCTGCAGCATCCTGACAACGAGGAGAACTTTTATTCCGTCAGTTGGTAACCTTGCCGGATGGAGTTCGCGTTCCCCTTTGCATTTCTCCCTTATTCGAGTACCTAAACAATGGCCGATGATCCGCGAGAACGTCCACCCACCAGCAGGCGAACAATCGCCCACGATATTCGAACGCTTTGTATGCAGAAGTGCATTCTGCATTGTATGCGTCGCGTGCATTATCGTCCACGCGATTGCAAAGGATCTTCCAGACGATAGATGGAAATCTGCATATCTGCATGTGCAGATTTACACAGCGGGACATCGTATTGCGTTCGGTTACATTTGTAATTCTGAAGCAGTGAATATAGGACACTGTCACTCGACACCCTAAGGGATGGATATTTATTCGAAGCCTGCAGTAGCTCTGCTCCCAGGATATTCGATACTTCGATGGGGATGCTGCGATCTTCTTTTTGATGGATTACTACTGTATTGAATGGGACATGCTGGACCCAGAGATTGGAAGCGAAGAGCAACGAGATGTGACAAATCGGTGAAGATACGAACCGAATCGACGAAGGTTTCGCTGTGACAAATAAGGGAGGATCATCCGAGTGCACCCAACACCCTCCCATAAATCCTGTAATAGCTTATAGGAAGGAAAGATGAGGTTTTTATTAAGAAGGAATAGAGTGGCAGATCTTCAAGGGGAGCTCACGGAATCCTTGGATTCAAGGATACGTATCCTTTAGGAGGTTTTTTGGGACAAGATAAGTGCCCTGACTCGATGACCTGGTCAAGATCGACATTGCGACGCACCGCACGATATTTTTGGGGGCGTGACTCATTGCTCGTGAATTTATTAAATCTACTGGAAACGAACACGATTCCTATTGTTCGCCTAGTTTGCGCAATTCGTCCTTTATGAGAGAAGGAACCAAGCCTCCAGACTTCCCGGGGGGGAAAGGCAGATCGAGGAGGAAAGTTTCAGAGAGTCCCGTGACGGATTAATCGTTGGTGGAAAATTCGCTGAGATAGAAATACAGGAAAGGGGCCTTATCTTCTCGAAGGAGAATCGAAAGCAGCGTTTCCAACTTGCGAGAGTGGCCTCCACGGCAGAGGAGGAACGCGAGGCCTACTTTGTCCAGAAAAGGTGATTTGCACGGGATAAGAGATGGCGTCTGTTAACGTTAGCTAATATAAGAGCCACGACCACGCCGCTTTTCGTTAACACGGTTTCGCGCAATCTCAAACGTGGAATCCGCGTCTCTATGAACTTGCACGTTTCCAAGTAGCCACTGGAGACTCGAACTTTCAGGAAAACTGAATAAAATACGTTAATATGTGCTCATCCACGTACGCAAAGTGCTGCCTGGAATACGGGTGGAATGGTAACTTTCTTAAAGACGTGTTCCCAAAAAATATTGCACAAGCCTGCATTACGCAGGAGGAGCATAATGAAACATCATGCATTTACATAAGTACCAATCCGCGTCGAAATTCCAAGGATCCATCGCAATCGCCTGAACACATGCCGAGTTGTTCGCAAACATTCCTAGGAGCAGGTCGTTCGCCTTGTCCCTCTGCAGAGTCTAGAATTCTTGCTTAAGAAAAAGAAATGCTAGTTGCGCGATCGCACTCGTTCCCTTTGCGACTTTGGACTTTTCCTCCATTGGAACTCAGAGTCCTCGACATCCTTCTTCGAGTGGGAGCACGTGTCGAGTTTCAAAGTATTTTACGCGTCGTAGACACGATGCGCATTCGGAATAATCGAAATGGCGAATTATTCGCGATACGCGGAAAGGAAGCTTGAAACTAGCCATAGTAATTCTCTGTCAGGTTGGCAGCAGTGCACAGCGCTTACAAGCCTGTCGGTGTTAGAGCGAACCGAGTATACGCGAACTCAACTCGCCCAAACGGGACTTCCCACTTCTCTCCTTCGACGGCGGATTAAGTTTTTCCCGAGGTTACTTCTGCTCCTTTGCGGAGGCTGAGAGACACAGCTGATGTTGAAGATTTAAGAGGAGGGAAGAGACGGCGAGGATCCTTTTAAGCATCGGGAGCAATTCCTTGCCGAGGAAGAAGGAGATCGCGGCCACATTGCTTGTAACGAATTTCATGTAAATACGGTCAACTCCGAAGTACGTGCACGCGCATATAGGTATATAAGGTCGCTCCCACGGCCTTGATTCTACATCCACAACGTGCGAAGCCGTGAGCGAACCTATGCAAATTCGCCACGGCAAGGCGGCGGCTCCGTAACTCGATCCAGAATCCTGCATGCGAGTGCACGAGTGCACAACTGCAGGCTGCGCTTGATGCAATATCTGTAACGGCAAGTATAATATTGCCAATATTGCCAATATTGCCAAGAGGTGGTAGCATGCTGGATTCGCACGGGTAAGAAGATCAAGGAGGAATAAATGGGTTAAGTGTCTCCATTTGAATTTAAAAACAATAGCTGGAGGATAGGAAAGTCACTCGTACCAGTAATACTTTACCAAGTGCCTCTTTAGAGTATTTCCATGATTTTTCTCAAGGCACTTGCAAGAAATACTGGAGTCCTCGTTATTCTCATTGCCAGTCTATGAAAGGTTAAAGTGGGATCGACTTATCGGGATGAACAATGGGACGGTCGTCCAGGAATGTGGAAGTTGCGCACTGATGTCTCCTTCGTCTTCGCTACCGACGGCTGCGACTTTCGACTGACTTCTAGAATTTCCAAATTGAGGAATTCATCAAACGAGTTTCGGGATTTCGCGACAATAAGTGATACACAGAGCTACGGCTGTATCGTTGGCTGCTCTTTTCTTTTCTGTCGATATCTTAATTTTTTTTTTCATCCGACGCGAATCGAAGTCACGTGGCAATTAGCAGACATTCTCCTTTTGCAAGTCTGCAAGCGGACCGGCGCGGCGCGCGACAAGATCTAGGCTCCTTGTGGAAGCGTGCCGAGTGTACAGTGAGAAATGGGAAGTAAATCGTTGGGAAATATCATTAGCCTAAAGATCGTAGACGAGACGAGAAAGAAATTGCGAAAGGAAGAAAGGAAGAAAGGATTATTTCTTGAGAAATCAAATTGAACAATCAGTGACGCTTCCTTCTTTCTCGAGGAAGAGATGCTGCTACTCCCCGTGAAACGGCGACTCGTCGAAGTCTCTCGGCACCTTCGATTTATTTTATCGATATCGGTAATTGCTTCTGAGAAGGTCGTCGTCTTACGCTAACAAGTCAAGTTTCTCCCGGGACAATGTCCCAGCTCTCACTACTCATCCCGATCTCCTCGACCGGATCATCTTTGCCTTTACTCTCCTCACCCTCTCCTCTTTCTCTCCATTTCTCAGTTCACCCTTCCCCACCTCCATTCCTGGCCACTCTCCATTCTACTGCTGATAAGGTCAAAGTTGTGACTTTGTTAGAAACGATACATGAACGAACTCTTGCCCCCCCTCCCTCCTCCTTACACTGATAACCAGACCCCATGACTTCTCACGTGATCCCACAGACTCCAGACAATTATCCGTGCTCTAAGAAAATCCGTGAGATTTATCGGAAGTGCAGCGTCTTAAGTGCGTCTCGACGCCTAGCTTACCAGCAGCTTATAGTCTGGGATGCACTGAGGCCCGGACTCTCCTAACAGGACTTTCTAGTTTGTCGGCAAAAGGACGTTCCGCGAAAGGCGCCAGTTCATTTTCCACCTCCTTGAATCCAGACGTTACGTTCCACGTTGACGGTAACGTTCTTCCGCAATAGCGTCGACCTTGTACACTAGACCGGATGGCAGGAAGATGCTGCGCGTGATGTGGCTAGAGCGGCGCACGGAGATTGCTCTCGTGTGGAACTGCTGGAACTGCTGCAGCTGCACGGAGACCTTGCATTCTTGTAACTCGAGCGGGGTGTCGTAATATCAGAAGCTTAAGCTTCGCTCGCACTTTAGCTTCGCTAGGAGCAGCAGCAATACAGTAGCGACATGCTAGAACGTGTTACGCACTAGCCTTGAGAGGCGTGTGTATCTATACGTATCTGCCTATATACCTAAAGTTGCATAATACAATTGCACGACAGATTAAAAAAATGTGCAAATGCACGAGACGGGAGTGACTCTCGTGTAGAAGGTGAAATGGCAAATTTACTAAGGAACCGCGAAGGTTTCATAGAAACGGAACTCTCTACGTGCCGCGCGTAACGTAACTTAATGCGACGTAAAAAAAAAAAACGATCTGTCACGCGAAATGAAATTAACTAACTATCTCCTTATCTAGGCGAGATATCTCAGCTGCTGGATAATACTACGTCCGAGTCCTTGCGTGACATAACAAGAAACGCCTTGAGTGTCTCTGAAATGTTTGGAGATAAATAAACCCAGCAGCACGCTCACCTTCCATTTTTATCATCCGAATGAGGTTAGCGGTAATTTGGGTCCGGCAGAAAGCGCCCTCAGCGAGGTAATAAGAATGGCGGAATGACGGAATGGCGGAATAATAGAATGAGGAAACGAGGAAACGAAGGACAAATCTCATCCCACGTGAATGTTAATGCAAGATCGATCGGCAGTCCCAGCAGCAGCAGCAGCTGCAGTTAGGAAGGAGAGTTTCCAGGCAACGCGGCGCAACTCCACGAAATTAATGAAAGCCTGAGGCTATCTGGATAGGGAATCAAACGGCCTATTGACGTCCTGCCAGGAAACGCAGCCTGGTAATGCTTACGAGCAGCCGATGAAAAATAGATTCCTTTAAGGTGGAACGTGGCGGCTTATATCGAATGCAACGGAAAGCAATAACCCTATCGCGAGTATCTACAGGTGTCTCGCGGCAGCAACTTGCTGCTCGTTGCTGACTACTGCTTACCGACTCGCTCCTTGCTAACGGCTATTGCCCAATGATCGTACAGTGACCGTAGAAAAAAAAGATCCAATAGTTAGTCGACACGTGTATCCCGAGTATTACGTTATGCAGTACAACGATGCACTCGAGTCGCAGCTTCAGCCGCACAAGCACATCTGATTGGCCACTTAACGCTTTGGTACCAATTATTTTTCAAATTAGCTTTTGGAAAATCCGAAAGATCTACAAAACCTGTACGAGTATCACTTGTATGATTGTAACGCAGTGACACGAATATATCCGAGGAGTCGCATTCTTCGGCATTGCGTAACTTCATTCCATATGCAACCGATCAGGTGCGCGATACAAATGCGATAAATTGCTTCGGAGAATCCCGACTTCGTTTTGGTCCATTGGAATTTTTTATTAGACGGATGATCGATCTCCGTATCCATGACTCTCTGTGAAATCATCGTTCCCACAGTGGATGAGTTCATCAGTGATTTTCACGGGCATTTATTATCCTTCAATTAGCAAGGATTCACTTGATTAGCAGGATTACGGGAAGCATTAGCGCCCTCATGAGAGACAGGATATCATGGCGGCTTTGCGTAACAGATCTAAGGATTACAGGAAGACGCTGAGATCCTGTCTGTCCGTCCGTCTGCCTGCCAGGGTGATAATTACTTTATTAGGCGCGTTAAGACTGAGAAGGTTCGCCGGACGCTCGTAAATTCGTTTAGCGCATCTGGCCAGAGTGTCCTGGAGTTGGAGCAACGCCGAGCGCAGGAGTCTATGGGTGAATGAAAGAGGAAGGCATCCGGTCGTCTTGTCTAATCCTGCGCGATCGTGAGAAAAGTCCCGGGAACAATGATCGCTCCGTGGAAACGTGCCGAGTGCGCATGGAGTCTCATTTGGCTTTCGATAGAAATCGTCCTGGATCCACCTTTTGCTGGGAGTAGAGGAAACCTCTACTCTCCCTACCTTCTCCCTCTCGCCTCTCTGTGCCGGCATAACCTTATATAACCCGGCGACACACTTGCATCCGAGAGGAATGCTGTGTATGCGCCTTAATTGGCCCCGTGCACGCGTGCGCCTTTACGCGACAGCGCATTTATTTCCATCGATACGAGAACAAATCGCCACTCTGAATACTGTGGTTGCTCTAGAAAAAATTTTGAAAAATTTCCATTCTCTCTCTCTCTTGCGCGCGCGCACGCAAATGAACATAAATAATGGACAACGAGGAAGCATGAGGAAACGCAGAACGAGCGAGGACTTCCTGAACGAGCGGTATCAGTGCGTGCGAGGAGACTCGTTAATGAGTCTCCATCCTAAGGAGGCTCGAGCCGATCGACGACAGGTCTCATGTGTGTCTTCGCCTTATGACGCATTCTCAATGGTAACTTGAGCATCGCTAGGCTCGACGCCTTAGCGCAGGGACGCCACGTCCGATGGGATCGAGAGCCAGGCTATATACGTCGTCGTCGTTACTCGAGGGAAATGGCTACGACACCGTCGTATTACCGATAGTGACGACACGGCCAACGGGAACTTTGACGCGTCGATTGCGACAGGACGCGCTGCTTGAGAAATCCCGAGGGCGATCACTGATATATCCATGGGAACCAGAAGAAGCGACGAGCTGACACTTTTCGAAGGATGGGAAAGATGTCGTGGAGCGACCTGGGACGGAGGTCATAGGTCGACTTGCCAAGCAAATCTGCTTGAGAAGTGTCGTAGCTTAACGCTAAGAGACACGCGAGTGCTAATCACGAATGCTACTGCTAATGCAATTACAGCTGAGTGCGTCTGGCCTGGAATATACAGGCTGTACATGCTGAATGGACACGCATCTCTGCGAGTCTTGAACTCTAATGCACTTGTCGCAAAGCTGCACGTAAAATGATAAAAAGGAAAGGAATAGCTCGATTTATCTCAAGTTCGTATCTCGCACGTTTTCAGAACGCAGGCAAAAGAATACTCGGCAAGTAGATGTAAACGCCTTTAATGTTCTAATGCATAAACTCCTTTCGTTCCATACTTTCATGAATGACCTACCGTCTAAGTATTACAGAGAGAATCGTCGTGAATTACGTAGCAGCGTACTTGCCAGGATTTCCTGTCGCAAGTATCCTTGACTATTTATGTACACGCTTTTCTATTTATACGCAGCCATTATACTTTCAGTTTTCATTCGTACCACTTCTGCACTGGCAGCCATACTCGGCGCGCGTTTCGTTCAAGCAACAATGATTCTTTTTCGATGGACTGTAGGAATGAGCTGGTTCTCGATTCTGTGTACGGGCACGCATGTGTGCCGTGCGTGGAAGGTGCGTGTGTCGGTCGGCCATGCGGGTCGTTGATCCGACAGGTTTGCCAGCGAGCGAACTCATTCATGTCTCCCGACTGGAATCTCTCTCTCGTCCTGCAAGGATTCTGCCTGCAGCTACTTTTCATCCTATTTTTCTTATCCACGTGCGACACATTTGCAAAAGGGCTACGCGGTGCAGTATCGCTTATGCGTTTCCGCTGCATTCCTCAATGTCGATAGGATGCAGTTGAGGTGCAGTTGCAGTGCAGTCGCCCACGCGGGGGGAACCGCTTGCGTGTTCGCGAGAGTCGTTGCGTGCTAGGAATACCGGGAGTCGAGATGGATTTCCGCAAAAAGCGTCGAGACGCCGGGAAGAGGACGCGGCGCTATGAAGAAAGCCGAAGCAAAGGAAGAAGGGAAGAAAGATTTCCGTTAAAGAGCAGAACTCCCTTTCGCTTCCCGGCGAATAAATCTCGCTAATAAATTAATAGGCTCGACTGGATATTAATCACCGAGGTTAAATTTCCAAGCGGCAGTGCGAGGGTAGGTTACCCGATGGACGCGTCCATGCGGAGCCGTCTAGACGCGGGGGCGTCTACATGGAAACTCAAATGGATTCGCAGACCAAACTACTTGCCATTCGATTCCGTCTAGTGCGACTGATTGCAAGTGCATAAATGCACTCCCATTCTATGTTGAAAGTAGACGTGCATCCATGATCAAAGTATTACTTTGGATTAATCGTTCATCGAGGACACCCGATATACTAACGGTCTTATCACACGTCATCCCTACTGTAGACAGGAAACATTAAAATTCCAGCTCGATACGAGCTCATCCCGTGGCCTTAGAGGATTGAACGCGACGTATAAAAATAGAAACGCGGCTTGCGGGACGAGAAGCAAGGAGGAAGAAAAGACGGAGGGAAAGACAGGATTGAAAACAATTACACTTCTGCAAGGGCATAATGAGTGTCTCGCTGTGCCGGAGGATCAGCATCCGCGGCTGAAACGTCCTTGAGATGAATTCCAGCAGCAGGAACATTTTTTCGGCCGTTTCTCTTCGCACCACCCATCGACGCAAACTGGTTTCGCCAGTCTCAGGGGTGTCCCGACGATGCTCCCTGGCGTATCAAGGAGAAAGGGCGACCTCCTTCGATATAGCACTGCCACAAAAGAAAATCGACAAAAATACGTACATCGTAATTGAGGGCTCGAGTTAGACTAATTTAATGCTCTATTGCCAAATATAATGCTCTTCATTAAAAAAAAATTTGTGGTGGTATTAGTTCCGAAGGCGATGAACAGACGTCGCGACGCGCCTTTGGCAAGCCCATCTCGACTCCTCGAGTCGTGAAAGAATCAGAAAATTTCCCTCTAGCCTAATGGAAAGTAAGACTTCGTATTCAAGTGGCGCTTCTTCGAAGGATTGTCAATCCTGGTAAACTCGGTGCACTTATGACGTCGGGATCCTGTAAAAATCCTTAAGCCTCCACTGCCGCGATGCACTTTAAGCGTTGTTCGGGCATCGGGATACAAGATCCTTCAGGATCCGAAGAAGCAATACCTTCTGGAAACATAATGCTGTCGTCGCGACGGACTCGAGAACCTTCCTGCTACTTTCATAGCCTTTGAGAGGGAAGCTAATGCGTCCGACTGCTTTAAATATTTACACGCGCGCTACGCAAACACGCGTCCCTCGTATGCGTGGGACGTTAAACGTGCAGTGGAACGTGGAGACGGAACGCACTCGGCTCCCTCCTGAGGAAGGGGGTGCAGGAGGTGAAACCGTAGAATCAACTATCCATGCACAGCACATGGCCCCACGCCTTCTACGAGACTCTCCTTTCCCTCGCGAGTCGCGGATCCTACCAGCTACTGACAGATCCTAGATCCTAGATCATAGCTCATAGCACACGTCTCACCTGTTACGTTGTGGATCGCGAGGGATTCCACCGCCTGAACGTCGGCGGGTGCAAAGACGCAGGCGGCAATTCAGCCTCCTTCAAAGCTTTGTTTTCCGGCACAATAAGTGGAACGAGAAATCTCATTTATCGGCAGGCAAAAATCGAGCAACAGTCGGAGTCCTGTGTCGAATTGGGAGAGTACTAGCCGAGGAGAAAAAGTCTCCCGAGGAAACCGCGTGATTGGCCGAATTTTTATTGACGCCGCCAGTGGCCTCTTGTAAGACCGATCTTCTCATGGTTATTGACTCATCGGTTCATTATCAATTCGGTGATTGATCTTAACGGCTTATTTCCTCGAGGCCGTGGGTATACACCTACGCACACGCAAGTAGCATACGCGATCCTATACGATACGTCTCTATCTCATTGTACGTGTGTTTCTTCCTCGTATTCAGATTTCTACTCTAATAGTTATTTTCCTGTGAAATCGCGAACGAAGAGTCTGCAACGTTCGCGCGGGATCGCGAGATATTTTTGTGTATACTGAAATCATCCGTGTCCCCATCCCAGTAGGCCTCTAGTTTGTCGTAAGAGCATCATCTACGTATACGATCGGCAATCGTTCCCTAAGGGCCTCAAGTGCTCCCGGGGAATGCCGCTGTTGCACTTTGCGCAGCGACGGCACCTGCACCAGCAAAACTGCTCTCATGCATAAACAAGTGGAGAACGGCTCCTGGCTGTTGCCACGGTTACTAGATGCCGATGCATGTTCATGCGTTTTCAGTGCACGCGTGCATTGGCATCCCAATGGGAAGTTGGCACCTTCGGTAACGAATGAATGAACTCTCGTCGAGTGGGTGCCGGGTTCGTGATGCCCATTAAATCCTAGCAAAGGCGAACTCACGTGGAATAAGGAAATAAAAAAATGACGTTCGCTGTGCATACGACACCAAGAACGTGCCTGACTTCATCCAGAGACCGATTGCGTTCACGCACGTAGACTGGGATGGATGTGGAGTCACGTACGTACGCACGCACGCACGTACGTACCCGAAGCAGCAGTGCAACAGTGCACTAGTGCAACGGTGCGCCTAACCGAGATATTGGTCAGGTAGAAAGGGACGTTAAAGGGCGAGACGCACGAGCGGCTCCCAATTAACGGCATTTCGATTAATGGAAACTGAAAAGGCCTCCAATGGAAAAGGCGTAGCCATGCTTCCAGCATTGAGATAAAAAATCTGTCCAGTCGTGCATTTCGTGGTGTAGAATCGAAACTCCGCAGGTATCGACACACATGAGACACATTGGAGCAGAGCAGAACGCAAGGTACATTCTCTAGTCGCAGCGCAGCACCCTCGGCTTTACCTGTTTACCACGCTCCTTGCGAACTATCGCAACGCAACAGCACTTTCGTGTCCGTCGATTAAAATCTGACTGGAATTTACAGCCCACGATAGGGAATCTCGGAATTGATGTACAGCCCGGCTTTTGCTGGGCTATCGGCGGATGTTGTCCGCTGTGGAGTACCAGGAGTCTAGACCATAGGAACAAACGGCATACACCAATCAGCACTAACGTTGGTAGCTACACTAAGAAACAGCTGATCTCTCTCATTAGAGGCCTAAAGTTACAGCAGCACCAGTAGCGCCAACGGTGCCAACAGTTGCCGTGCAACTAGACACAATTTATTGGCTAGATCTCCACTTTTTCAGTCTGATTTACTTTGCCGATCTGACACTGTGTTACGCAAGAGCAAGCCCACCTGGGGACTCTGTCCCACGGCTGGATGAAACACGCCTGTGAAACGTATCAGACAAATCTACGAGAATCTCGAAAGGGGAAGCAGATAGGATGGCATCCGGAGCAGAGTAAAGTAAAGCAAAATGGATTCTAGCGGAGTATAAGTGTAAAAAGATAATGGCGGAAGCTTTCGCGAGAATCTGCGAGCCTTGTTCTGGAGTTCAATTATACGGATGCTCGTTATCGTGGAATATAACAGTGTGTTCGCGTTGGCCAAGTCAAGCTGCCTGCCCCTTGGATGACGCTGCATTACCTATAGACCCAATTCCTGGTCCAGCGAGAAGGAGGCTGCCTCCTGGTGAATACCCGAGTGTCCCAGACTCCGGTAGAGTCTGGCGCAGTTGGACATCAGGTATGCGATACGGAGTATAGAGTGCAGAGAGTAGAAGCGGCCCTCCTCTTTCCTCGTTCGGGATAGGTTAACGGTCGTGGGTGCCTCGAGCGCTTTGGGGGTCCAGATTGCGAATATCGAGGGGCAAGAAAATGGAGAAAAAAGTATTAAAGCGAAAAAAAGGCCATACCAGGTTACCGTGACAAATCGTTGGGTATAACGAGTCGAGAATTTTCTAACCCGTGACTCTGACAGTGAGAAAATTCTGGCCTCGGGACGTTCCTGATATATCATGCTGGATCGCGGTGCTCATAGAGAGGCGGCTTCTATCACTGCACTTCTTGGGTACAGATCGGTGCGGGACTTCATTCGAGTTCATTCAGGTCCATGGAGAGATACTGTGTCAAAAGACAGGTCCGTGCAGTGTCTCTCAACCGGTACTCTACTCATCTCGGGCTCCCAGAGAATTATCCTAGAACACAAGTCGATCTATCTCTCCTTCGGTAGAGTAGGATTATGGCTGCCTCTGTAACGGGAGCCACGCTAGGTATTTGGTATTTGCCATTTGGTATTTGGTCTGCGATGCTCGTAAAGCCCCCTTAATCCTCGTAAATGTCGCGCTATGTAAACGCCACGGTTGGATATAGTAGCTCTGCCACTGCTATATGCCATGCTGTATATTTCTTCATAAAGCATATAACTCAATCGGTATTTAACCTGTCGCGGAGCGTAACACACGATTGGTACACCTTGCCATTGTTACAGAGCGATGCTCTTGCACGTTACGTTCGCTCGTTTCCATTGGACGCAGGCGACAGCACAGCAGCTACTAGGACGGCGCAGACCTAAGTTGACGGATCCTTGGGGCATTTAAAGATGAAATCTTTAAATAATTCCACGACGTGTTCATGCTTTTCAGAATCTTTTTCTGGGACAGTGCTCCCCTTCGCACTGGATGTACCGGACGAGATTTAGGACCGGTCCATTGCACCGGTCAAGTTTCCGAGTGTGTGTTCGTGTTGGTAGGTCCGTGTTCAAACAAGCGGCGAGTAGAAGAAGGTATACCGGGAGAAAGGGTAAAAGAGTGACGAAGGAGAGAAGAGAGAGAGACCGTGGGAGAGGCGTGGGCGTATCAAGAACCAAGAACCAGGCATGGTATGCTGCGTTTAATTACAAGACGCTGGGCGCTATTCGAAACCGTCAGGAAACTGTATCGCTTCCAAGAAGAAGAAACGATCCTCGCCAAAATCTTAACACCCTCTTGGACGAATGCAGCACGCGAGTCAAGCGAGCCTGAAGAAGAGGCAGAAGGTAGCGTTTCGTTTCGTCTTATAAAATTCCTCACCAGGGATAAGTTATCGCAAGTAGCCAATTCAATAAGCAGTGGCCAGACGATCTAAAAAGGAAGAATAATTTTCGTGTCTCGTTGATATCCCACGCAAGAGATGTTCCAAATAAATAAGAAACAGGAGTCTAACGTTATTTTCATTCATGGAGCAAGACGCCCACCAGCTTGACAAATATTGGTTTTACGGTCACTAATAAATTTTCAGTTCACCGAGAGCACTATGCTGTCCCCAGTGGTCTGTCGTCGTTCCGTGTCCCTTGGGCTCGTTTCCACGAGGAATTGTCGTGAATTCAGTATTTGTGTCGCAGCTGTGCTATGGCGCAGTCAGCCAGCCGTGAATTACTTTACATATTCGCCCGACTGACCCATTAGGTGCTGGAATAGCAACGTGCTAGTCGTGATCTACGGCTGCTCTCTAGTTCGCACACTAAACTCAGTGCTAGCCGAGTGTAGATATTTATGGAAGATCTCAGTCTCCATATGGAATCTGAGAAGTCTACGACCGAGGAATAAAAAGACGCTGGAAGATGAAGATGAGGATGCACGGAAGGACGAGGATGAGATCCTGCCGTGAAGCGAACCCGTGTCGAATCCTTCTTGAGTGGGAAGGCTTTAGGCTTTTGAAAAGGTCCGGAGCCGCTGGCTGAGCGTTTGGAACGAGGAGGATGAGGATGAAGAGGGTGAGTCTCCTTCATTCTGATGGTCTACCTGCTCCGTAGCAATTTCCTTCCAGATCCAGTGGGACTGGACCTGCAGGACCCGCGACTCGACCGGTGCGGACTGCATTCCGCACCTCCTCCTTATACACACGTCCACATACTCTTTCACCAGGGTCCTTCCTCTCTACACAGGACTAGCCTTTCCTCGATCTTCCTATTATATATGCTAGTCAGACTGGCGCTAAGGAGCCACTGAACAGGGGGCCTCCTGATCGTCCTCGAGAACTCATTGATCGACCTGGACAGGACGGCATTGGATCACAGGCCAGTGAATTCGTAGGCTAACGACGAAATGGGGAATCTTTTCTTAGTAATGGGAATCCGACCGTGAGTAGCCAGTAGATATCCGATAACCTTGAGGCCTTGCAACGAGAGCAATGCACGTGCTCGACGATATGGAGCAGAAAATAAATTGACAGGAACAGAACCTCAAGGTACCGCATATGCACGTGTTACCGATATCCCACTGCTTTCACACGACCGCAACGAAAGTTCAATTTTCCTAAAGATGCTGCAGAACGAGTAATGGATGCAACGAAGCAGGAGAGAACCTGCCGAACCTGGATAATATGTGAGAAAGGCGTTCAGAAGATTAAAAAGAAAAGGAATCTTCAAGAAGAACAGAGTCGCCGAGATCGTTCGACTTCTCGAAGCCTGGAGGCCTGCAGGCTTTGATCGCGCTCCGGTGATTTATGTAATTGGTAATTAGTCGTAATTGTACGTTATACAATGAAGATACGTACGAGGAGATAAGCTCGTGCTGTACCTTCTTTCTTTTGTTGCTACGCGAGAGGAGAGGCAGTATCAAATATCCAATTAGTTGGTGGCACTCGTCAACCGCTCAGCCGTTCAGACATATGACTCAAACAATAATACCGAAGAAAAAGGACGTATGAATGCGGCCATCCAGTCGGGAGACCAATTGATAACGCTGCAAGACGTTATCGTGGAAATCGAAGGAATACCTTATTGTCAGTGCCTAATGGGATAGGCAGACACAGCCATATGTCAAGAGTTGCTCGAAGGATTACCACAGAGAGTACACCTATAGTTATAATAATACTTGATACATGCTCACATCATTTGGAGCACGTACGTACACTCTCCCTGTGAAAAGAGAAGCTTATGAGCACCGAGTAAAAAGCCCCCGACATGCTCCAAGGCCAGCAGCTATTGCACGGAACCCTCCCTCTACGCTTGGCATCCATTATTTATCGCTTACAGGGAATTCTGGCTGAAAGCCCCGATGCCTAACGAGTCGAATTCACGATTAGCCACTAATGCTGCATGATCCATGGACCTATCTACTGCTTTAATACTCTACTACTCACTCCTGTAGAGGTTAATCCTATTCTCTCTGCCAACAAGTATTTACTATCTGCCATGAGATCATCCTCTTCGTCATTGTTTATTGACCTGCCGTATCGCAATGGCCAATAGATACAATGATCTTCTGCAAAAATACTTATCCAAGACGCCACATTCTCCGCGTGCTGCTTTGCTCGAGAAGACTTTCACCGTTCATGCTTTGTTTGTCTTTTCGCGCCAGTCACGTATGGCGCGCTCTGATCGCTTTTAACCGCCATATTTATCTTGGATCCTCTTACACTCTCCCACTCTCCCACTCTCCCTCTCTCTCTCTCTCTCTCTCTAAAGCTATTCAAATACAAGAAAACTTACCGAACGATGCAGCCGAAACGCCGCTTCCTTCTGCAACTGCAATTATTGCTGTAAGTCGCCACCACGATAACAGCATGGATGTTTTAGAATGGAGAATAATTCATTTCACTTCGCACAACTCTACACGTACGCACAATACTTTTTTATTTATTCCGAAAAGACGACCGTCTCGTCCCGCCGAAGGATTCCCGGGAACTAAAGAGGAACTGTCATGTCGGCCCGAAGCCACCCGACTGCAGCCGAACTCGCTCGACTGTATCGGGAATTCTTGTACCGTTTTTCAATCGCACAGTACTTAAGAATTTATTTGTTTTTCTGCAGAAATCTTCGGTTGATTGAAGTATTTATTATTTACATGTGTCAGTGCACTGGGAAACGTATGTCTAGCCACTCGTGAAACTGTAAATCAACAAATTGTCCAGTTGACTCGTCCGTGTGTTGGATAGTTGATACGTTTTTGCAGTTTCTTTGGTATTCGGAACGCAGCAATTTTAAACTATTCGCTCGTTGCTTTTGGCCTCTGGACATTTTCCAAGTGCAGGAGAGAGCAATAAAGTTTAGTGGTTAAAATTTAATGGCCAGGTTGAAGACGACGATTTTACGACAGTTCGAACGGCAGGTAAGCCTTGCGGATTTTTTTATGTTTCACAGAATTCGTTGTTTTGTCTTACTGCATCCTCTGCACTGAAAGTGGCGTGAATTGTTTAACGGATGTTAATAAAGGATCTAGTAAAGCGTAATAATCAATAGACTGAGTTATTCATAAAAGTTTCTTGTATTTTTCATTTCTCTCTTATGTATATTCACAAAGGACAATTACATCTGGCTTATAGGTATTCTTGTCTAACCGTACTTATGTCGATAATAATTAATAGTAATAATTACTTAGTTATTACTTACGTTCTTTACTCACTAAACGTACCCTAAGCATCCTAAACGTGTTCGTCGCTCAAGCACGTCTTTTATACTCGTCTGCCCTTTGAACAATTGAGAGAGGAAAAAAAACTAGAAATATTCTTCTTTTATCTTTTTTTTTCCTTCTCGCTCACTGTTAGCTTACCAACGTTAGGGCGTAATAATTTAGTTTAATTTAAATATCTTTATCTTCGAAGTGAGTCTTTCTTTCAATTGCTTCATTATTTCATCCGCGTATTTGTCGCGCGACGCGTCGCGACGTCTCCATCCGTCAAAGGATTCGCGAACGGCGGGAAAAGAAACCTTTTTAGAAATATATTAAAAACTTACTCGTTATATAGCTTATGTCCCTCTACGTCATCCTCAATATATTAGATTTTTCATTCGCTTATTCCGTATAAATAAATAGTCGTAAATACATCTAGTTCAACGCGTGGCGAATTTATAGAGGGCAAAATGGCTGATTTATAGAAATTATTTATCTCAAACGTAACCCACTCAGTCGATATCGATCCGATCTCCGATCATCTATCTTTATCTTTTCCTTTTATTTCGATATTACATATTATTGTATTCTCTCCCTCGTTGGGATTGTCTTGTCCACTATCTCACTCTCTCTTTCTCTCTTTCTCTTTATCTTAGATCGGATCGGTACGGCACTCGGACACGAAGCCACAAAACGTGGCGTAACGTCATTTTCGTAACTGCGCTGATACTTCAATTTTTATTTTGTTCACGATTTGTCCAAAAATATATGTACACATATGTAGTCGCTATATGCCTAACGTTACATCGTTACATGCGTATGCCCTATGCGGCTGTCGAGGGACATCTGCTCCGAGATGCAAAAATAGCGAGAAGGACTGATGGTTTTTTTTTGCGAATGTGCGTGAACGAGGGAGACGGGGAGTTTTTTTTGGAATTTTTCGCGATCATCGAATTCGCTTCCTCGCGATTTCTGCATCTCGGCTAAGATCTTGGGCACTGCAATATATGATTTATCTCGAAAACTCTGTTATTGTAAACTACAAATATCTATTGTTTGTATTACTTCCATTCCACTTTTGTTTTCCCTTTTGTTTCGCTTCCCTCCCCTACATTGTATTCTGCATCTTCATAAGGCGGACAACTTTTTATTTCACGAGACATACACATCGAAATTTTTTTTCATTTTACACTTACATACGTTCGCTACAAACTACGTGATCTTTCTTTCCCATTTTTTTTTCTGGCTTTTTATCGGTTTTTTCGTACAAAACAAAATGGCATCTTTTTGGCATTGGAAGAAAAAATACATTTTTCAACTTTTCTTTACTCGTTCGCTTTTTATTCAATCATAACTTTTTTAGTTTTTCTTTTTCTTCATCTTTCCTTCGGTCTCTCGTTACCTCTTTAATAATAGTATTACTTTTAAAAATGATTCTCATCCTTACATACTTTAGCTTTGATAGTTTCGTTATAGTTATTACAAGTATATTTACTTTCTAATTATTAGCTTTAACACTATTTTGGCATCGTCGCGTTAATTTCTCTCGAGTTTCCTTTATGCTTTTCGCATTTCTCTGTCTATAAAAAATCGTAAGAACCCCTCCATGAGTTTTCTTCTGCAGCACGTGTGTGGAAGTATGCGCGATTGATACGTATTATCATTTCGAAAAACGAACATATTATCGGAGCCGAGCGGATCTTTTGACGTAGGAAAATTTTGATTCGCTAAATCACGGCTAAAGTACCGAACAAGATGGCTGAACATCGGAAACAATAAAAATCGGGCTAAACGAATAGCACGTGCCAAAAGAGACAAAAAAACATATTTTGGACCCCGTGCTAACGGTCTACGACGATCCCAATCAAATATATCCAAAAAAAAACAGATATAAGAAAGTCAACAAATAGAAATGCAAAACAAGAACAAAGGCTATCAGCCCTAAAGGAAGGCTAAACGAGCTACGCATGGGAATCTAAAAAAGGAACGCGATAGATAAAGAGTTTTTTCAAAAAAATTTCGAATCTTCGAAAGATCGACGATTCGTGGATGAGAAGAATTGTACTGTTTGTTTCCGTGTGAGCATATACCTACACATTTACGTAGTTCCCTCGTATCTTTTTATCACACTGACTATTTTGTATTTTTGGATAAAACTTTTATCGGGATATTGGGATATTGGAAATTGAGAGTTTTCAATGCTCTCCGCTAAAACCGTATAACAATCCAAACTATTGTCTGTATTACTCCGCGATGGCTAGATTTTTTTTTTTTTTTTAGAGAAATGGAAGAATAAGACGAATAAAAAAGTCTCGAGTATTATTATTGGAAATATCTCTCTATCCGTCTTTACACGTTCGACAGTGTAAAATAAAAGACGTCGAAAATTTCGAATTTTTCGAAAATCTTCAAGTAGCTTAACGATTCGAATGGTAGAATGCGATGGCCACTCTGTGTTTGTGTACGTGTGTGTGTGTGTGCTCTGTGGTAGTCCGCTAATAGTAGAGTAGTAGTAGTAGTAGTAGTAGAAATAGTAGTAGTAGCATAGTAGTAGTAGTAGTAGTATAGTAGTGGTAGTACAATAACACTTTGTCAAACTTAATTCATAAATAATCCGTTAAATTATGTTATATTACTAATTATTATATGCGATAATAATGAATGATAATATATTAATGATTCTTATAATACTCCGGGGTGGGAAATTAGGGAAATGGTATGAATGAGACGATCGATTAATCGATCACTAGATAATCGAACGAATGGATGAAAATGAATGAACAGTGGGAAAATAGCTGTGACATTTTTGGATTTCAGAGGGCGCGTCTCGCGTCTCGTAAAATCGTTCGGAATTTCATGATCTCTTGTTAGTTTTGTTTCCCGTAAACCTCGACCCCGCGCTTTTCAGATATGACAATAAAAAATTTTATAATCGATCGTCGCTAAAAACTCTCTAATGATCATAATATGCTAAGTGTAAAGGTCGATGAAGAAAAAAATCATCTTAAAAAATCATGCTAAATTTCCCTATAGGATCGGGAGAACATCGACAATACAATAAATAAATAGTTTGAATTTCAGCTAACCGATCCTAGACACGCATTGTCCTTATCATTAACGTCGTTATCGTCGTAATAATTGTTTGAGTAATCATGATCGATCCTCTTTACCTCCTAGGATGAAATTGATCAGATACTACTATAGCACTAGGGGGATACACGATTAAACGAAAGGAGACGGAGAAGAAAACGAAGATAATATATATATATATATAAGTATATAGTATATATAGAACCTCCTTTAAAAGTAGGAAAAGTCGCCTAGTATGTACAACGAAAGAACAAGGAAAGTTCAAAAAAACATTTTCCAAAAATTCATATAAATAATATTCCTCACGCGGGGAATTCGGCTCACGTGTTTCTTTTTTTTACTTTTCATTTCATTCGGTGCTCCGAAACGATATACGAATTTATTTCGAGCCCCGGCATTTCCGTCTGTCCCGATTCCTCGCCCGCAAGTGTGGCTCTGCCTCAAAACGTTTTCCCGACGCACATATGTACATTGGCGGCATCGCAATTCCCATATACACTTTGCGTGCGACTCTTGGAATTGCAAGATTCGCTAATACGATTACACTCGCTAGAGGGAAAGTAGAGCTAATTTGTTTTTTTTTTTAAATGAGAAATTGACAAAGCCACACTCGAAAGGAACAAAAGGGCGAAAATGCTTCTCGCCATTTTCACTTTCGCGCTCACTCATTCTATTTCTCTCTCTCTCTCTCTCTCTCTCTCTCTCTCTCTTTCACTCTCCTTCGCGTTACTGTGATGATTGTTAGGAAAAATGCTTTGTACTCAGTCGCCTCGTAGCGAGTGGTTAGTATTTCGTGTGTTAAGCATATTTAGATACAACAATAGTTAGTGCAAGTGTGTGTGCATACAAATAAATACGAAGAATAACAAGCACAATGTACAAAGGCTAAAAAGTATAAGGTATTTTCTTTTTTAACCGTAATTAATAAAGTTGAGATCATTTTTGCGTTTTTCTTATATATCTTTTTTTGTTCTTCTTCCCATCATTGAATCTTTCTCGAAGTAGCGTGTGTATTACGTGTGTGTATGGTATAGGTGTGTAATCGACTGATTGTGCAACTGGCTAATACGAGTGATCGTGAAAACCAGTAATACGTAAAGACGCGAGTTAGAATAAAACGTACTGAGAATAAGTGTTGAGAGACTGTCGGGGTCCAGTAATTAGAATCCCTACATGCATACGTGCGAAAATCCATAATACGAGCTATTTTAATGTGTACCTCGTCCTGTGTGTTATTACACGTTAACGTTACGTAA
The DNA here is from genome assembly GCA_030142225.1 of Pachycephus smyrnensis. Classification (NCBI taxonomy): domain Eukaryota; kingdom Metazoa; phylum Arthropoda; class Insecta; order Hymenoptera; family Cephidae; genus Pachycephus; species Pachycephus smyrnensis. The sequence continues at coordinate 230,055 of JARQST010000246.1, read as the reverse complement.
TGCGAGAATACGTTATTCTCTTGATATAACTAAAGGTATCCTGTGTCCGTAAGTGTGTCCTTATCTTTTGTGTATGCGTCACCTGTGGGCATGGACTAGCTAATAAGATTACAGTGCTACCAACACGAAACTGTTACGCGTTACGTTATTACTTAAAATGTACTTTACGTACTTTTTAAATCTATTGTATCAAAGTCTTTGCACGGTAAGACGTAGCCTGACGCTACAGCATCCGTACCACGAGAATAGCCTCGGGACTCTTTTCTCTCTGTCTCTCTGTCTCTCTCTCTCTCTTTCTCCCCCACCCCTTCCCGAGCCCTTTAAACCCTTCCCGTGTATCTCAGGTCGTTCGTACTTTCCTCCTGGCTCCTCTTCAAGTTTTACTGGATCCAGCTGCTTCATACAGCTGGACCTTTGATCGCGTCGGTTGTCAATAGTTAAAACATCGTGAAGGCGTGTCGCTTTAACGCACTGTCAGAATCGGGCGAGTACACACTGGCGCGACATCACGATGCGTCCTTTTTCATATAAAATTAATTATCCGTAACCCCCCGCGTCGGACAGGGCGGCCGGTGTCCAGCTCGCGTAACATCTTACCGTGGCCTAACAAAAGATTCCGTATAAAAAGGGAAGCCCCGAAGAGTGGGGATTTACACGTATCTCGAGATATCGTCATTTTTTATTCTCCTCTCACTCTCTCTTTCTCTCTCTCTCTCTCATTCTTTTCTTATTTTTCGCGCAAAACATGGAATAGAAAAATGGCAGTGCAATTTTTTGCTTTGTTAGTATTACTACGTATAGGTACATCTAAAGATCATCGTGATTTTTGTCTCTTGGTCTGTGTACGCGGAACGCTCGGGATCTTATCGCGCTCGTATCTCGTTCTTAGAATTTCTCGTCTCCTCCTTTTGCCTTGAATTTTTACTCTCTGCGCCTGACAGTCTGCGCGTGGGTCTGCGTATGCTTGCTCGCTAGTGTCGCAATCTTAACAGGATGTCGGGTGGTCAAAGGAAGCGTCTCGGGGTCTCGGAGTTTCCGGGGTTCCTGGGAATGCAGGACAGAGACCTGGCTTCCCTTGTTTAAACGACTCTTTAACTCGAATCGATTCGATGTCAGAAATCTCACCCCTATTAGTTAACCCTCAATCTCAACTCCCCCCTTGATCTCATTCTGGGGGAGGACTGACTGTGATTCGCAGTCATCGCTCGGTCACTGGAACACTGTACCTTCCTTGGCGAATTTCTCATCCGATGGCTCCTCCCTCCTGGTATGGTCCAGTGATCATGCACGGATGCATCGGGAAGAGAGTCGTCCAGGTCATGGTCGTGTAGGTGGGTGACCGCATCATGAACTGTGAATTCGGCACGGTGGGTAGAGTCGGAACCTGCGGCAGTTGAGGCAGCTTCTCGCTTCCGGCTGCACCAGGACTCGTTGGTGTTGTTGGTGTCAACTGGGACGTTGTTGTTGACGTCACTCCCAACTTCCGCAGCCGCATCTTCTCCTCCCACTCGTCCCATCCGTGTCGCGGTCTGTTCAGATTTCGATGCTGGTAGAAAACCAGGCTGATCCTGGTTGGAGTCAGTCGGTTTGGCTTCTTCAAGGCAGTTGTTGCGTGCATTTCGTGTTTTGCGCACTCGAAGAGGACGCTGCCGTGTCCTAGTGCGATGGCCACGCCACCCATTTGTGGATCCTTGAAGCATTCCTCGTTGTCGGAGAAGTCCGTGACCTCTCCGAGGGGTTCAGCCTTTGGTGGTGGTTCCGGTAGAACCGGGAAGTAAGATGGCGGTGCGTAGAGGTCCCAGCGAGGAGTCTCCCACCGGGCCCAACCTGGGTTCAGACCCTGATACGTTGTCATTCCTTGGTAAGGATATTGCGGAGAGTGGAAGCACGACTCCCTCTTTGGTTGCTGATAGAATTGATGATGAGGATAATCTGCTGTCTGATGATACGGTTGATGGTAATTGTAGCCATCCCATGTATTTGAATAAGGCTTATCGAAGACTGGATAGGTTGGATAGCTGTACTGCGGGAAGGTATGGTGTCCCAGACCGGACATTGCGTGGAAATCCTGCACCTGCTTCATCTCCTCGGCCCACGCGAGACAGCCCGGATTAGGATTGGGTACTTCCTGCCTGATATCCTGGAAGCCCTCCCGTAACTTTTCTTCTGGCCAGTCATTTCTCTTCTGATGACCCTGATTCCCGACGCAAGCACTTTTTGTATTGCTGGAAGATAAATTGTCATTGAAGTTGTTGTTCTTGACTGGTTCTTGTGGCTTCAAGAAGGTTTTCGCAAACGAATTTTGAAAGGTGTTTGGTTCTGGGGGATTTGGATTAGGGGCCGTTCTCGAGGGTGGTCTTCCTTTGGGTACCCGGAAGGGTGATGGTTCTGAGGGTGTTTCCCAGCAATGTTTTGTTTGCTCTGGAGCAGGTATTCGATCTGTCCACGATTGGTGTCTCTGTTGTTCGTTGTGCTGATGCATTCTGTTTGATTGGATCTGTTGTCCGTCGTGTAGATTAGATTGGTCGATGTTTCTGGATGGATCAGAATTCCAGTTTAAGGTGTTCCAGCCAGTTCCGTAATTCGACCTTGTCTGATCAACAGACGTTGGCGGATAATGACTGTTCACTCCAGGCGTTTTGAAATCCTGCCGCTGCAATCCTGGCTTGACGCAAGGATTGACGCACCTCTTCGAATCGGACGCTCCCATCAGTCCCTGAGTATCGTTTTGTTGACTAAAATGCTGATCCGCTAGTGCTAAGTGTAACGAACCGTGCATCATAAATTCAGGATTAGTAGCACCATACGTCCTGTGTCCACTAGCATCCATACAGGATGTCGGCATTCCCGAAAGACTAGAAAATAAATCGGAAGGATTCGATTCCGCGTTCTGATTTGGATATCCTGGAGTTCTCAATGGGTGTGTCGTTTGCTGAGCCGAATACTGCTGTTGCATTCTCGCCGGAAATGCCTGCTCCATCTGAGTCCTTGGTGAAGCCAGTCGCGCCGCGTTTTGAGATTCCATGCAACTCTGATTGTATCTCTGTTGCATTTGTTCCTGTTGCATTCTTGCAGCTGATAACTTCTGCCCGTCCATACTGTTTTGTGCAAGAGCACGGTACTGTATCATGCCGGGTGACTGATTCCTGAAGGAACTGTCACCGGAAATGTGTGGCGTCTGTTGACCGACTCTCGGAGATACGTTCCTCTGCATTGAATCGATATGAGGAGACGGATGAAGATAACCCACCCTCGGGGAGGCATTGGATTGTCTATTGTCCATGACGTTTTGATAATTTCTTGGAGAGGGTGAAGATAGATTGTATCCAGCTTCACCCGGGGCGACAGGGTAGCCGGAACTTCTCGGTGAGATGATTCTTTGATCGTGAGGAGTCGAAGGGCATCCTCTAGGAGAGATCGAGTAACCTTCTACGGGGGTGTTAGGATAGGAACTTCGTGGCGATACCGGATGTCCCCTTGGCGAATGCACGTAACTTCCTCTAGGCGATTCCACTGTCGAATTTGGTAAGTTTCGAGATCCTGGTCTGTGATGGTCTTCTTGAGACAGGGTACTTCTTGGCCTGGTATCATCCAAACTTGTACTGTCAGGATCCACTTTGATGTCTCTTTCCAATCCGCCAAAAGGATACTCATTCCAAGGATTGAGCCAGTTGTTTTTTCTCTGATCGGTTAGCCAGCCAGTCCTACCCCATTGTTGTTCACCCTGATATCCCCAACCCTGGTACATGGATACAGGACTATCCAGAACCGTGGAGGAGACTTGAGAGCTTTGCAACTGTGCGTCCATTCCTTCGAACATGGAAGCCATTTCTAGAGACAGTTGTGGTTCTCGTCCCGGAGTCCTTGAAGGATCCTGATGACCTGGAGTCCTGGAACGCTCTATCATCTTCTCGGAATTCTTGCTCGTCTCTTTTTTGTTACTCGCTGTATCCGGCTCGTCTTCCTTTCTCTTCTTGCCATGTCTTCTGCAGGGTTGAAGTGGCACGGAACGAACTCTGACTTCACACGGATATCTAAGCATATAAAAAATCGATTATGAGATACGGACATCGACATTTTCGTAAAGAATTATGCGAATGGAACTCACTTTGTGAGGACCTCAAGGGCACCGGATTTCACTTTTTCCTGCTGTCCCTCTTTAGAGCCAAATTCGTCGGTGTCGTCCATCACGTAAAGCGGAAGTACATGAAGTTGTTCGTCTTCCGGTTTAGCCATGGTTCGATGTTTTGTCAGACTCACCACCTGATAACAGATTGATACATATATTTTCTGTGAAATTCAAAACTTTCTACGATCCAACACTTTAATTTGTCATTCGATTCGAAACGCCTACTTACCACAGTGCAGCCATTATTCATGTTGTGCAGATCTCTGTGCGAATGTGCACAGAAATCGATGCAGGCTGTCACACCGGAAAATGGTCTTCCAGGTTTGAATCCCAAGCGACACTCGCTGGCTTCCCGTTCGAATTGCGTTTGATTATTGAAAGCTTCCGGTGCGAGGCTGAGATACAGAGGGGACAGAAGGGTCGCGAGGACATGCATCCTCTCTTCCACTTCCTGTTCCTATAAAAAGCAGGAACCTTTGACCGATTTCGTACATCCTCCAACTCAACGAAAAATCACTCTCGCGTTTTTCTTGTTCGACAATCTTTTAGGATTCTCACCTCTGATCTGACAGACAGTCGAAACTTCCTGACCGTCTTGCTCCTCGCGTACTTGCATCCGTTGTAATACATCGACCAGGAACACCCGAAAGAAAAACTGGCTCCGCAGGAGTCAGGATCCAATCCTTGACAGGCACAAGTCCTGGGCTCGTTGGTCCCACATCTCCTAGTGGTCGGTAAACCGAATCTATTGAGTTTGTGGCTGAGCAGGGAATAGATTCGATCAGCTTCGTGGGTTGGCACACCTTCCCAGGCGACCATGGCGACGACGATCCAGGCGGTGGCACACTTGTGCCCCTGACGATGCTTCACCACAGTCAGGATCTTCTCGTCGACACCGGACCGACGTATCACCTGGCGAAAATCTAACATTATAATCGGAGCTAGCTTCTTCAAAGACAACGGAGCCTCGTCGAGTGTCTAAATGAAGTACTTACCCATTTGGCCATTGGACATCCCTGCGTAGTCTTGCCTTCCTTTCCAGTGTAGATTACTTTCTCGAATCGAATCGCATTTCCCTTAAGGCCGGTTCGTCTCTCAAGGTCGTTTCTGAGATCGGGTAGACTTGGCGCAGCCCCAAGGTGAGTGTAGTACGAGCCGGGCTCGGGTGGACCTTGTGGTTGATCAACTTCATTTAACTTTTGCCAGGCACACTCATACTCATACAACTACGCACGCACGCACGCACACAAAAAGACACAACGCGACAAGCGATTTACAGAAGAGATCAGAGGCAAATCATATCGGATCAGATCAGATCAGCTGAGGCAATTTCAGAGATCAGCATCCCCCCCCGCCCCCCGCCCATTTTTATCAATTTTTACGTGTCTCTTGTTTGCTTCTTTTTTTATTATTCTTATTGTGTGTTTGGTACTTGTACATCCGATTCATCGCTCTATATTCGTTCTTTCGTTATTTCTCCTCGTTCCAATTGCTCGTTTCGTTTTGTCTCTGAGACGTGTGCCAGGTCCGCCACGTGATTGGCTCCGCGCTCTCTCGTGGTTAGTGTGTTCTCTCAGTGTTAGTGTCGTGCTGAATAGTCAATGGCAACTCACATTTGTCGGCAGGAAAGCAGTTGCAGTCGGGCACTTCGATCCTCACATTATTCTTCAGTTTCTCCAAGTGTTCTTGCAACTTGCTGGGAGGCGCAGTCGTGGATGCTGCGCTGCGGGGACTGTTTGGACCTTCGTTCTTAACGTCCACGTTAGGTTTCTGGGGCGACTCGGCAAGTATCTCGTCCCTCGTTTGCAAACCTTGGCAGCAACCCTCTCGCAGGTGCTCAGGGGTTGGTTGCTCGGTGCCACCTCGACGACAGCACCAAGACCCAACCCCTGCGGATACCTTTGCAGGTCCTCCGTCGCCCCTGAACTTGTAGCTTGATTCGTGATCAATTTCCTGCTCCGGATCACGCTTTATCACGTCCTGTCCAATCAGATCGTCCTGTCCAATCAGATCATCCTGCTGTTGAACTGCGTTGGATTCTGTGACTTCCGGTATCGAAGCGCACGAGTATTCCCCACTCTCCTGCTTTATAATTTGGCTAGAGTCGTACTTCACTTCTGTTTCCGTTTCCCTACTACTTGAAAACCTCGATGATTCCGTGGTTGTAGTAGCGGAAGCAGTTTCGGAATATGTTTGTTCACCGGAAACTGCGCTATTTTCGGAATCCTTTGCGAATTCTTTTGTGCTTTCTTCCGTAAGAGGCTTCTCGGATTCTAGTGTGTTCTCCGGATGTTTCGCGTCTTGTTGGAAGTCGTTTAGGGACTTATCGTTATCCTCGATGGAACGTTCGACCTCCTGACCTATGCAAAGTCTCTGCTGAAACGACTTGTCGTCGATATTGTGTTCGTCCTGGCTCTCAAATTTATTCTCATTCCAGGACGGCTCTTGTTGCTGCATCTGTTGCTGATGTTGCTGCTCTTCTTCCTTGTGACACGTTCTCCCGAGTATCGTCTTGTCGTCTGCGGCGAACTTCATGAAGTTCTCGATGGCGCTTATACCGGTTTCCGGTAGCATGCTACTGTTGTTCAGATTGCTTCCTCCTCCCGTCCATTCCCATAAGCCACCACCGTCGGGCAAACTATTGTCCCGAGGGTGGTGGCTATGCAATAAAAAATTACCGGTCATGGATTCGTTGGTTTGCGCCATCGACATCATGGCGGATTCATTTAGATACTGCTCCGGTCTCTTGTCTTGTAGCTTGTCTGCGCTTTCGTGAGACTCTCGTATTCTATCGTCCGTTGGAAAATCGCCATTCGACGCGTTTCCAGCGTTGGGATGTTGTTGCGCTATCTGATGATGTACGTGATGCTGTTGCTGATCCTGATGAGCCATTTGATGCTGTTGCATCTGTTGATGCTGCATTTGCTGTTGTTGCTGCTGCTGTTGTTGTTGCTGTTGCTGCTGCTTGTTCAGTATCATCGTCTTGAGTCTGCTATTTAAATTGACTCTATTCGATTGCGAGAACATGTTGTTCTCTTGGCCATCCTGATTCTCCGGATATCCGTTCTGTTTGCTAGCTTCGGCTGTTTGTTGCTGCCATATAATTCTCTCGCCGGAATTCTGCATGTCTTGTTTTGTTGCCTGTTGCCCCCAACTAGACTGGCTTTCTGGTCCGGAATTCGGTGACCAGTTTATTTGGCTTTCCATTTTCGTATCCTGATTGTTGGGATTCTGCCAGGCCCCGGGCTGATGTCCTGGCGTTCTTCGAGGACTTGGTTGAGAGTCGGGCCATTGCTGGGGTTGTTGCTGGCTGCCATCGCTCTTCAGACTACTGGGTGACCAATTTGGTTGACTAGTCGGCGTGTCCGGCCAAGACATTTGATTAGAGGGAGTCAGTCTGGGACTTTGTTCGATTTTGGTCTGTTGCGACCATTGTTGCTGCTGTTGCTGTTGTTGCTGTTGCTGCTGCTGTTGCTGTTGTTGTTGCTGTTGCTGCATCTGTTGACCGGACGGAGTCAGTCTAGGATTTTGTTGGGCATTTTGCTGTCCCGACATCTCGGGGCTGCTCTGTTGCCAACCGTGTTGTCCGGACGGTGTCATTCTTGAGTTTTGCTGAGGATTCTGATGCTCGGAGAGTTTCGGCGAGTGCTGAGGCCAGCCCTGTTGGGACTGTTGCTGAGCGGACGGTGTCAGTCTCGAGTTCTGACTCTCGCGAAGCTTCGGGCTCTGTTGCGGCCAGCTGTTCTGAGCTTGCTGCTGTTGTTGTTGCTGCTGCGATTTTTGCTGCTGCTGTTGATTCTCCGTATTGTCTGTCCAGGATTGAGGAGTCTGGGGCTCTTTTATACTACTGTTTTCCCAGCTCATATGACTGGCTGGTCGAGGTAGCTCTTGTTGATTCTGCATTTGTTGCTGATGCTGATTTTGTAGATTCTGTTCGTTCTGTTGCTTTATACTATTCTGCAGGCTCTGCTGCTGACTCTGCAGTTGTTGCTGAGTCTGTTGCTGAGCCTGCAGCTGTTGCTGTTGCTGCTGCTGAGTCTGTTGCTGAGCTTGCAGTTGTTGCTGTTGCTGCTGCTGAGTCTGTTGCTGCAGACTGGTGTCGTTCCAGTTAATTCCATTAACGCTACCAATCTTCGAGCCTGTATTCGTATCGGACCACATGTGTCGCTGGTTTGATTCGTTCGCTGCTTGTTGCTGCTGCTGTCTCTGTAGCTGTTGCTGCTGCTGTTGTTGTTGCTGCTGCGTAACAGACGACTGCCACTGGTTCTGCGATTGCTGTTGACCCATTTCCACATAGCCTGGATATCCGTTAGAGTTGTGTAAACTCTGTGGGCCCGGTTGAAGTGGATACCCAGGCATCTCGTTTCCCGACACATTGGCCGCGGCAATTGTTGCGAATCCCTTCACCTGAGTGTCCGTAGGGGCAGCTTGTTGTGGCTGTTGAGGTGGTTGTTGTGCTTGTTGCTGTGTATCCATATGAACTGAACTGCTACGACTCGTCGGCGTAGTCGAAGGAGGAGGCGCCATTGTCACATCCTATAAAACCATCAAAATAGGAAAAATCCATAGAGACAAAGAAAAAATCAACCAGCGATCCTCCTAGACGCGCAAACATTCTTACAAGATCAGTTTCTAGAGCACATTTAGCGACAATCGTAATAGTTTCTCACCTGCTGTTGATATCCATTAACATACTCCTGCCTCTCGTAACCAACGGGCTGACCCGGTGTGGCCGTGGGATCCATGAACTGACCATTAAGTGGCCTTTGAGGTGTGGAGGCGGCTGTTTGTGGCGCAACCGGTGCTAGGGGCGAGGGTTGACCCGTAATTGCGTATTGTCCCGTCGCCCCGGCACGCTGAAACGCGGACTGATCCGCCGTGATAAAGGCCTGCTGCTGATAGGCAACTGAAATCATCAAAAGTCAGGCAGTTAGAGTCGTTCTCAAGTTCCAGTCATTATTTGGCTCCAGAAATGGAATCCGACACTTACCAGGTTGTGGGTGATAAGGTGTCGCCGCGCTGTACTGCGTGTGATACCTCAGTTCCTCGAGCTGATTTGGCGCAGGTATCTGCTGGATGAATTGTTGGGGTGGCCAGGTCGCTGGAGTTGTCTCCACTGTCACAGCACCAACCGGACCGACACCCTGGTGCCATACGGTGTTCCCAAATCCAGCTGCGGGACGGAACCCGGCACCAGTGTCCCCGTAGAATGGCATCACTCCTGGCGACTGTAACGCAGATGAAAAGATCGCGTAAGATTACGTCGTTCGAGATGCGACTAGCAGACGACAGCTTCCACTATGCGGAGTCATCAAACGGGCACGTTTATCCGGTTAAACATCAACTGGCTTAATGCCTCTTGCAAGTATTAGAGGAGCACCGGGAAAACTGTGAAAAGCACTGTGAAAATTTATGGCTGTCTGCCACATGAAAGAGAGCCTTTCAGGGATGTAATATGCCCGGAAAACTATGGATGCCTCGACTGTGGTACTTACACACGTGCATCCCAAACGCTTTCACGTGGATTCACGTACAACGTTGCTAACACAATGAGTTCTCTACATAAAAGGCGATACTTGCGCAATGTACTTTCGTTTATTTTCATTCCCGCGGGGACGTCGGCGTCGTAGGGAGCACAAAACTACCGTCGGCTCTAGAACAAGAGCCATCGTGTTTTACCGTTGCCATCGTAAAGCAAATAACCTCGCGCGGAAGATGGATGTTGATAAAAAAAATTTCAAAATTGCAAATTTCGAGGTTAGAATTTCTTTGCGCAAGGAATCGTCTTGCCTATATTAAATTATGATAGAAACGCGGGTAGGTCGACGCACGTTACATACTGTTCCTGGAAGATATCCCCAGAGATTCAGCCGCTCTAGGTCTCGTAAAGTCTCCTAGAATTGGCCTGGGTCCTGACAGTGGGTTTTGGGTTTCGTGCTTGAAACCTCAGAAAACGTTCGGGATTTGTGCGACGCTCAAACTGCGCCAGTTAAACCCTGCACGATGTAAGCGTATGAGGGAGTTCGCTTTATAGTAGGTGGGGATATTAAACTCCGGGCTCAGGGTGGTTCCAGGGAAACAGACACCACCGGCACCATCGTCACCCTTTATCCCTGAACGTAATTAGCATTCGCTCCCCGATCGCCTCTGAAGCTTCAATCATTTTACGACGTCACGGCTAAGCTAGAAGGACGGCCCTCTGTGTTTTCAGATTATTACACTCGTTAGTGGACGTCGCGACGCCGATTTAATTATCCATGCTCTGAGATTTTATCTTGGTTCCTCCGAATCTCTAAAAGATGTCCGGGCTCAAGAGAATCGGCATTTTACTTTCCTACGTATCGCACCCTTTCACTGAACGACAGAGAGGGTTGCAGTAACTACTGCAACGGGGTGAGCGTGAAAAACTCATAGGAGCAGGAGAAAAATCCATATAGCAAAATGAAAACGGTTCATGCAAAGCGTTCGTTACGCCGGCGACGCTAACGCACAGTAATTCGCTTACAGTTGTTATTGGGATTTCGCTCTGTTAATTAGTAATTAGTGAGTTTGTTCATTGGCGCGTTGCTTCATTAGCACTCTCCTGATATCAGATAGCGTCGCCGATAGTTTCCAAGGGGCTTTGCAAACTTTCCAAGTACTCCCGGTTAATTGCCACGGAAGAAACTATGTATAATACAAAGGACAGACCGAAGAGAACAATCGAAGAGGGTAGTACGATAAACAGGGGGTTGGTAGATAATCCCACGATCGAAGGGGAGTCTCTGTGATTTCCTAGGCGGTGACGTATTCAGGCAGGTGAAGGTCAGGGTTGAGGAAATGGAGCTTAAGAAAGCGAGGGTTGCAAGGGTTGCGAGGGTAAAAAGGAAAAGGGTCGACGAGCACAAACTGAAGCCCGAAGTGGCTTGCGGATCGGTGTTTGTGGTTGAAGTTGATGGTATCGAAGGCGGGTAGGCGAGCAGACGGGCATCTCGCCAGCCAACTGAGGGAAGCCTCACCCTCGTTCTGATCCTCATCCTCGAGCGACCCCTTCTAACATCCCTCTCTTCCCCAAGGGGAAAATCCTTCCGTTCTCGTGGCACCGTGACCTAGGCCAATGCGAGCTCGGTTGCCTCGTGCCGTGATAAAACGTTACGTCCCGGGACACAATAGACAGCACCCAAACATAACCCTCTGAAGGCGCCAAGCTATTCCTTTCCCTCTTCCCTGCCGAACCCTCTTTTAACCTCTTTCATCCCCATTCGGCCCCTTTCAACCTCCCTTGGCCTCTATTACCCTCTCGGGGTATCTCTTGCAACCCCAAAAAGGCTGTCGACCCTTTCCCCTCACCTCGTCCACCCACCCGTCGCCATTCACACGCTCTTCAGGCCTCTATCAAAAATCCATTATCTTCTCAAGAAGCTGACTGCACGTCCCGATCCAGTGCGATTCCCGTTTGCATCCTGGAGATCAATCGATATAACCTCAAAGCCCTCTGGTCTTCACAATGACTTTCAATTAAGCTCGAACTTGACTAGAGGAGCATTCACAGGAAAGACTCTCGTATCGCTTTTTCACGTGCGGAGAAAAAGCACCAAGTTCATTCTGTGTAAAGCGCTTTTCGATATCGCATTTTCTGCCAGTTTCAACCGGAAAGTGGATTGTTAACGGGAGGACTGGAATACACGTTTACGAATTTATCAAGGGATTAGCCAGGGCAATCAGCCCCATATCGATATGTTTATTTCATTAACCGCTTCGGCTCCAGGGAGGGTCGCGCTTGCACGGTGCAGGGGCTGCTCGTATTGAACAAATTCATTTATCAGTGCATCGACACGTGCATGTGCACGTACACGTTCTCCAGCCGAGCGTTCGAATGGGCCACGTCCTGCCGCTAACACTACGAAACTCAATAAAACGGAATCGTTCGCGCAGTAAAACTTCTTTTATCGCGCTATTTATACCTGTTCGACTTCTCAGCGAATTCCATCCCTTATACGAACGCGTCGCGTTACTCTTCCTCCCCGGCTTTGTTACCGAGCCAAATCGGTGAGCGATTAAAGCAGCGTTGCATTTTAAATCAGCATAGTAGGCATTCTGACGTTAATGAGAATCCGGAAAATGGCTGTCACACAGGAAGCGTCCTTTTTTCATGGGAAATCGCGCCCTTGGCACGTCTAGCGAGATTTCGCACCCTCCGACAGACAGTGGTTTCCCGAGGAACGCCGACAGCTCTAAGAGAGCCTTAACCCTGACCGTAAGGGTAGAAACGATTTATCGGAGGGGTGAATCGACTGGCTAGGTATTTTTTTCGTCGTGAGGTGGCTTCGTAAAATGGCAGTAGGTATAACGGCAAAGAAGGGGTAGACTAACGGCAGACGGCGGCTGTGGGGGCGGTGACCGGCCGCCAACGCGAATCAATACCCGCAGGAACAGGAACCACCAACCTACGAGGAGAACCAGAGAGAGACGGAGAGAAAGAGAAAGAGAGAGAGAGAGAGAGAGAGAGAGAGAGAGACAGGAAGAGTGAGTTGCCGAGCGAAAGCGGAGGGGAGAAAGAGGAAATATCAAGAGGGTTGCAGTGGCAGATATCTATATAATGGCACGATTAAGGGATGAGAAAGTAGATGAGAATTTTCGTAGCCAGTATTCAAGGGAGAAATGATTGCGACGATGAAGTGAAAAATAGGAGAAGAAACGATAAGACGAGAAGCAGATAGAAAAATGGGTAGAATGCATCTTTCGTCGTGGCGATTCCGCATAAATTGAAGCGACGCCATTGAGCGTCGCGGCCCGAGTGGATCGGGGTATAGACGGGGGAGGCTGTAAGATGGAGAGTCAAAGAGAGTCCAGAGAATCAAGAGAATTCGCCGAGGCTGCAAGACAAACGCTCTATAAATACGCGACCGACCGTGAGGAGTCACGTCGATGCATCGCGACCGGAATATCGTCCTCGGATGGCTCCACACGATTTCCGTGAGGACTTTAAGGCTCCTCTCACAATATCAGACTGCGCCGACCTTCATGATCTTCGACAATGCACCCCACTCCTAAAAGCACAGCATCAGGGACTCTTATGCATTTTTACTGCAACTGCATTCACATCGATGCTGTCGTCCGCCTTCTCCATATACCGTCTAGACTCAGGAGGAAAAGAGTACCCTCGGCAATTTGGCGCCTCGACTATGTTTGTCTTACTCTGACCCATGCAAATGCCCATCGCTCCGTCTCTCTTGCACTCACGGTCGGCATAGGAAAGTCACGAAATCTAAGGTCTACACCTTCTCTGGCTCATCGGCTCTATTCCGATTTAGAATGAAAAAATACCAGTAAACAGTCACGGAGCTTCGTTGCTGTCGAAGTCAGTAGAAAAATTCGAATTTTTGTATTACTGGCTGTCCAGCCAGGTTACAGTGGACGGAGAGTGAGGCGCGGAGACGAGGTACAGCCTATCGGAGTATAGTAGCTGCTGAGCAGACTGGTTCGCCCAGTAACCTCGCACACCAGGTTGGCTCAGCGCCGAGTATCTTCGCCGGCTATCCAGAGCCAACAATCGAGAGGTTCCTCACACTTTCATCAAAGACAACCGCATTCCTTTCTTCGTTTATGCCTTTCCTCCTTCTCCCTGTTCCCTGGACCGAGTCAACCGGGGAATCTCTTTATCCCCAAGAGGGAAGGCAGAAGAATCTCTTAAAGATTTTTCGAGGACTTCCGTGTAGTAGCGCGTGTCGAACGCACTAGGATAGCAGCCAGTGGTTTGACCGAGGGGTCTAGGTCAGGATCTCATTCTCGAGGAGTCGGATCGGCCGAGAGGTCGGGAGTTCATTCAGGAAAGTTCTCCGGCACGTCGCGAGGGAAGTCAGCTCCCTCGAGAACCTCCGGGATTCCTATCCTATTACCGGGACCAGTGCAGCCTCTGCTCCCACCAACCCGTTTTCAGTCTCTCCCTCTGGATCCGCGAGTGTGTGTGTGTGTGTCATCGCGTGGGTGTGACACGTACCGGAAAGTGATACCCTGGCTGATGCACAATAATGATTCGGCGAACGCGACACAAGGGAAACTGGAGCACGACAGAGATAGGCTGCACGTTTACGCCGATAAGCTAAACCGCGTCGTAACTATAGATTAGCTGCTGCCATTAGGAAAGCTGTCCTTAACAGTGGAATCGCCTGTACGTAGATTCTGAATAGGTAAGAGTCCCAAGAGACGACCTTTTGGGAATAATTGAAGAAAGAGAGAATATATTGATAAAGAAAAGAACAAGATGGACACTCACCATGGATACTACCGGCGGTGGAGGATTTCCGTTTCTCAGAGCCCCCGGTTGCTGGCTCGCCGCGGGATTCAGATTGTCCTTAGCCTGCTGCATGGGATCGGCGTGCAGTGCCTGTTGCTGCTGCTGTTGTTGCTGTTGCTGCTGATGTTGCTGGAGTCCTATTCCTGCCTGCGGACTACCCAGACCCGCCGGCGCGCTGTCGGGAGTGCTCACTTGTCTCGCGATCTTCCGATAACTCTGCAACGTCACAGAAAAGACAAGCGATGCTTTAGATTTTCAAACGTCTATGGAAACACGTGTGGACATGATATTGACTCCGCGAGATGTAAAGGGCCACACGGACTTGTTTCGTGTACAACCGTGTGACCCTAATGCTAAAAATATCTGGCTGCCCGAAGTAGGCCGCTGCTGCTCGCTCAAACGCTTTCCATAGTTCGACGAGCAACTGACTGACTACTATGGCCGACATTACGAGGTCTTGTCAATTATTATGGAGTCGTATTTCCCGCCTTGATAAAGAAGAGCGCGTCCCGATGGTCAGGCGTGAACGTTGCCTGCTGAGCAGAATCGTTCATTCATTCTCTTAGGAGCATTTCCTTTTCATAGGATATATTGAAAATTCATCTTAAATCCCTGTACCAATCACGTATCAGCAGCTTCAAGTTTCTGTGAAAGCTGGTATGTTAGCGCCCTAGAGGTCTGGAGGCTTGTATGCGTCTGCTGGGGAATTATAAATAGGCAAGGTCTCGGGCCCACGCTAAGCTTACCAGGAGAGTCAAACGCGTTCAGAAAGTGACTTGTCCCCTACTGAGAGATTTTCTCTGGATATCTAAATCTCAGCTCGAGAGACAAGAGACGAGCGATAGCTTTGATTCATTGAGAAAAATGAAATTTCGGGCTAAACTGCCCGAGATCACTAAGTTAATCGGGCGACTGTGTACATCAAAAGAGCATCCGTCCAATCAACAGTTAAATGTAATGGCATTCTGGGCTTGTTGTCGTTTATTTGTCATTCCTCTTAAGCGTTTCTGTACTTTGGTACGCGTTCTCGCAAAATCGATTTCGCGAAAGACCACCCGAGAGTGGAGACTATTTTTATCGCGAATTTATCTGCCTGTAGCGGTAATGACTTTCGAATGACTGCTCCGACCCGAAGAACGAGCTTCGATGATACTTTTTGTCGCGAAGCATCCTAATCGAGCACAGGGTAATTATCGTAGTCATCTTCTTGTAGATGAGAGGACTAAGTGTCTATGGATAGCCAGAGTGAAGCTCCAGGCCAATTAGTCGGAAACTATTTGATGCTGGTAACCAGTCCCTATGTGGTCCCTGACGTTGCTTTGCTGGAAGAAGGATGCTGGATGAGTTTCAAAGGAATTTAGAAAAAGTACAGCGCGGCTTGTCTTTTAATAAGGAGACTCTGTCGATTTAACGAGGCGAACGCATCGTCTGTTTTTTTCAGAATGCGTAGCGAGACGTCTTACGTATGTAACGTGGATGCAAGGAGGTCGGAAATAAATTCGGCCGGGAGTCAGGAAAAATGCGTAGTCGCGCGCCTTCGAGCTTTTTATTCGCGCGACTCTTTTAATCTTAATAGCTGGCTCCCTTAATGACGCGTAAAGCGCCGGAGAAGAAAGGCCGCAAGAAATTCATTAAACTCCATATTTTTCGCCTCTACTCTCTCGGCCTAGCAAAAAATTCTCCCGCGGAGTGAAGCACAAAAAGCAGTGTAGAAAGGGCTTGGCGATGGACCCCGGAGGCTGAAGAATGCGTAGCAGGAAGATGCTGCGTGCCATTTTTTTGCTCCTCCGTTAAAACTGCACGCAACGCACGAACTGTGCGCGAAGATGCGTATCCACGTGTGCTACCGTGAGATATCACGAGAATCCTTAAAATAAATAGCGTTGCATCCTGCTCTTTTGGAAAAATCCAATTTCCACAATTTATTGACCTAACGGTAAGTCAGGTTAACATTTTCCTCTTGTCGGTTAATACGCAGCATCCGGTTCTCTGCTTGAGATCTTTCAAGTCCTGCTTTGTCTTCTCTTATCCGCGTGTTTTCACGATTGCCAAAGGAAGATCAGAATTCCTATTGGCGCGTCAATCATCATCCGAGAAACGTAATACCTTCCGAAAGGTTTTTAGCCTGCTCAATCATGTGCATATGAGACTCGCCGGGGGCAACCGGCATAATACGATGCCGTTAGGGTGATCCTCCCCTAGTGGATCAGCGAAGGGATTCGATACGCGTTCCTCGGGCACCACGTGGGTAGACACGTGGCAGATCGTACTACCAGTCCGCCAAAGGATAATCGCTCCCTATTGCTTTCGAAATTCGCGATACACCCCTATCTGCATACACCTGGTGGATAACAAGGAGCCCACTTCATTTTCAAAATGATCTGTCAGGACGCACGTCAGAAGAATTAAGTGGAAAGCTGTTAATTTTGCGCTTCAATGAACCCGAAAGCAATTCTACCTGAGAGATCTCATTGCCTGGTACAATGCTACAGGGTGAGTCTATATGTTGAGGAAATCCTAGAACAGCCTCCACAGGGAGACTCAGCTTATTCGTGTTGCTGGTTATTATCAGTGACGAATTTATTCGATTAACCTGACTGGAAACTGGACTCTACAGACCTGCCGTGTCTGATGGAGAAGCAAGAATCGAAGATAGTCGTGCGTTTCGTGGCGTGACGCGATGCTAATAGTATAGGGCATTCTGACCTGAATTCCGCAATAGCACACGACTGTTGCGCAACGGTAACAAACTCCATTTCACGCGTTTCGGTCTTTGGGAAGGGCCCTGGACTAGCGTCGAGGAGAACTGATAATCACGAAGGCCGATTACAGTTACGGAATCGTTCTTATATAAGAACATAACACAATAGCTGTACGTCGACAAACTCGAATGAAACGACGGTAAAACTTTCATTTCGACAATCCTTCAGAAAATTTAAATGAAATTTACCAGGGCCAGAAACACGTGTAGTCCATGGAGAAGTCACGTTGGAGATTTTTGAGCGTCGTATAGGATGGCGCGTGAATATAAAAAAAGACACCGTATGGAGATTCGCGAGCAAAGAATATTTATCGAAATACAATAAAAATAGAAGCGACGCTTTGCTGCAGTGGTATACGAGGCGTCCCTCTGCCCAATGGAGTGTACCGTATCGAATGCAGTACTCCCACGTCGCGACGCTCGTTCTATCCCGATGAATCAAATAAAAACTCACTCTCTGGGAAGGCCAGCCAGTCGAGTCTGGCAATGAATCACGTGGCGGATTGGCGGATTGGCGGATTGGCGGATTGGCGAATCGACGACACTGTTCTCTGGATTCTCGGTTGACAATATCGGATGAAATCCTGTCGAATCACAACGCGATTAGGTATCGCTCACAGCACCGTTCACTCGAGTCAGTCACTTGGAGGGGCTTCCTCTTATTCACCTAGCACACCCGTTGCGTGCCCGGGAACTCACAGGCGTACAGACAGTGCATGTACACGGTGGCTCGAAACTCACGATCAGCTGATCCCACACGACTCTCTCGAAAGGAAGCCAAGCGTACACCTTCTGTTCTGTTAGAAGTGAGGGGCGGAGTGAGGGGCGGGAGAGACCGGCGCAGCGTTCCACGTGGAAAGAGATTTCGTCCTCGGATTTTAAGAGGCTATCACACTGAATCCATAGGCTGTGTATCGGTAGAGAATCGAAGAAAGAAGGACGCTGCTTTAAAACTTTACGGAATTGTTGATCGAGTTTCGCGAGACACTTTCCCGTGTGGGACTCGATGAAATCTCGACTGGCCGTGTACCGAGTGGAGGTGGACGTGGTGGAAAGAAGGGAAGGAAAAGGAGGCGGTGGAGGAGGTCGAGAGAGTGCGAGAGAGAGAGAGAGAGAGAGAGAGGCCGAGGGAGAGAGGGATACGAAGGAAGAGGGAAAAGAATAAAAGAATAAAAGAGCGAAGAGCGAAGAGAGGAAGCGAGAGAAGGAGAAGGAGAAGGAGAAGGCGAAGGCGAAGGAGGATAAATCGAGGCCGGTAACCGCGCGCTCTTTTCGTATCCACCGCGTATATATAAATGTGTCGTGTCCCTCGTGCGTTCGTGCGTGCGCGCGTAAATGCGTGAATGCGTGAGTGCGTGCGTCTCGTGCAACTCGTCTCGGGTTCACCATTGGCTACCAAGGGGACGAGGGGCAGTAGCACGTCGCTATCACGAATTCCAGCACAGCCCGTGCGCGTTATCACTCCTCGTAGATGCGCTTTGCATTATCGGAGCAGTTCCCTTAGATTCCCGAGGACTTTGGGCCGATGCTCGTGGTACTCTCTATCCCTCTCTCTTTCTCTCTCTCTCTCTCTCTCTCTCTCTCTGCCGCTCTCTTATCTATCTCTCTCGGGATTTCTGTGTTTGCGTTGAACCACGTTCTGCTGCACGTCACACTTGGCCGCGCCACACCCACGAGACCGCCGAAGGAGGAGGATCTCGACGACGACGAGGGAGTCCAGAGAAACACGGTGCCACGTATTCGCGGCCGTCACTCTTTGCCGCGTTTCTCGCGATAGCGCGCGTCTGCGACATCAGAGAGAGTGGGAGCGTGAAGACAGGCGCGCTTATTCGCCGAAGTCGTGGCGCGCCGCGTCGCGGCGCTTTCCTATTTCTCGTTCAAAGACAAGCACGGATGCCGCAGGGACGATTCTTCGTCAACAATTGCAACGAGGGCGCCTTCCTTCTTACTATAAACTTCCACCGATTTCCTCCGGAACTTCCTGTCTCTTTCCTGACGATTCAGTCTGTCTGGCTACTTTTCTGCTTACTTGTCTTCCTGCTGCCTGCCTCGTTGGCTGGCTGGTTGGTTGAATCGCGCGGCGCCGCGTCAAGTGCGCGCCTTTGCGTCTTCGTCTCCTTCTCCGCCTCCGCTGCTACCACCTCCACTACCGTCAGCACGACGAGTACCGGCACCAGGACTAGCACCAGTACCAGCATGACCATCCACCACCACCAGCAGTGCTAGTAGAGTGTACCACCTCCACAAGCTTTCTCACTGACTGCCGCTCGGAAACGTTCGTGCCTTTCCGTCTCGCTCGCCCACACTACTCCGCTTTTCGTTTCTTCCGATACATAAACATTTCTCCCCGCCGTCCCTCTCCCCCTCCTTCCCTTCTCCTTCCTATTCACTCTTCCCGACGCTCTGCCGCCATCTCCTCTCATCCGCATCCACATCCTCATCTTTGCGTCTTTCTCTACACCTTTGTCCAGGAACCTTCGACGGGGACCTCGACTCTCTTCCTCCCTACCTAGGACTTAAACTGTAGAGAGTCTGAGCATGGCGCACCCTCCCTTACCCCTCTCTCTCCCTCTCACGAGTCCCGAGCACGGTCGAACGGCCTCCCCGACGACGACCCACCACGGTAGCCATGGCGATGCCACTTCCTCCTGAAACTTTATTTTCTCATTTTTCCCTTCTTTTCCCTTCGTGCACCCTCGACTTGACTCACTGGAAACGCTTTGCTCGAGGACAGAGACAACCGGTGCTGTCCTCTGTACGTGGTAGAGGGTGGTTGCTACATTGCTAGAGGATCACCTGGATAACTTCTCGATGAAGCACGGGGAAGGGATTGCTTTCTCAGATCACCGAGGGCTCTTCGAGGGTTCGTTTATTAACGCTGGCTGCAACAAGTTGCAGACCCCCTTCACCGCCCCTGGATGGTACTGGCTCTGGCTTTGGCTTTGGCGTGACGTGCCCTGGCCACCCCTCGACGATCCCTTTCAAGGAAACCGAGAGTATCCTCCATCTCTCTCTCTCTCTCTTTCTCTATCTCTCTCTCTCTCTCTCCTTGACGAGTCGAACACAAATTCGCAATCACATCCGTCAAAGTCGATTATTCACTTTGAGCAGTGAATCACATTCCAAATAGTCCTGTGACTTCCCTTCCCGAAGAGAATAAGGAAGTCCACCATTAAAAGCTATCGATAATATCGACAATCGAATATGACGTATAGCGGACGTTAAACTTTAAAGACGAGGCTAAGTAACCGGAGGGTTATTAATAGCAAGGGACCTTTCGGTCTACGTGACTAATGGCTATTTTTATCTTGACTTCCTCGAGTCGTGGAACGTTATCTTATCGCGAAGGGCGCCATGATAAGATAGTCGAGTCATGATTGCGGATAATGCCTCCAGGTAATATGCTCAGGGGCTTCCTTCCATTCGTCTGATACCTTCGATACCTACTCCGAACACCGTAATTTCGATTATTATTTTCCTCGAAGGGAATCTTTGTCGGATGGACTTCTGATTTCTTAAGGGTGTCTTCGAAGTCAGCAACCCCTGTTCTCTTAATGAGTCATAGTAAGGGGCGGCGCGAGTCTAAGGATCGGTTTATCGGGAGCGGAAGCTATCAGGAAGAAGGTGTCTCTCTTGCGATGTGGTCACTTTAGCATGATAAACGAGAGAGCGAGAGAGAGAGAGTGGTTCCCGATAGGAGTGCGGAAGCTTAATGGCTTGCAATTTATGATGTCATCAGCCAGTAATTAAAATCTCGTTAATACTGGTAAATTACGAGAGCCCGGGTCGAGAGCAGGAACTAACGCCAGCATAACGTATCGAAGTATCAAGTGATACTGTCAGAACTTCCGCGTTATGAGAAAATGCGAAGAAAATTGAAAAATCATTGTGAAAAGTGCAGTCTGTGTTAATCAGAGGAAAAGACGAAGTTCAGGGAAGCAGGTGCGGTGAAAAAAAAAATGAAGTTGCTATTCGCACGGTTCTGCAGGATCGATATTCGTCTCCATTTCCACCGACATATTGTTTGCGAATTCAAGATGGCGCAGCTGAGGTAATG
Organism: Pachycephus smyrnensis; assembly: GCA_030142225.1. NCBI lineage: Eukaryota > Metazoa > Arthropoda > Insecta > Hymenoptera > Cephidae > Pachycephus > Pachycephus smyrnensis. Next base: position 208,832 of record JARQST010000246.1, on the reverse strand, counting down.
CAATTTAGCTGCCGGCAGTGCTGCCTGCCGCGCGCCACAGCTCCAGCTAATTATTTGGAGCTAGAGTACGACACGCCATAACTCAGACTCCCAACCAATTTCCCAATTCCATTGCGGGATTCGAATTTGTAATCGCGGGGTCAGAGGGTCGCAGGCGATTGGTTCGACGGACTTGCGATATGGCTGCTATAGAGAAAATTCAAATCGGCTGATGAAAAAAGGCGCCTCTGGCCGGGAAATAAAATAGCCCTTCGTCACGAATATATATGCCCCTGGCTGCGATGACACGTGCGGCACACATGCATGCCGCTTCGAGGGATCGATAAATCGTTCCTGTCCCCCTGACACCCCTGCTACTCCTCGTGGAGGTAGCAGTGCCGCTCTTGGTGCTGGAGGTGCTGGAGGTGGTAGTGACGGTAGTGCTCCTCCCGATAGTGGAGGGTGTAAAGGTTGTAACGACACACCAAAAGAAACACGATACTGTACATTTTTCATCCATACTGTTCCTGGGGACTTTGGCGACCCTTGCGAAAAATCTCTAGCCGACGCTGCTCCCGGCGGTTCGTACTCCTTTGCCAAAACGAGCAAACATGACTGGCGCGTGGGGCGGAAGTGAAGTAAAAGGAAGACGAGGGAGTAATCAGATTCAGAAGGGGATGATGAGGTAAAAGCGCGTAAACATAAGGAGTCGAGGTGTTTTGACAATTCGTATCGCGACTAAAGTGCATAAGCGCAGGAGCGTCGGGACGCTTCAAGGAATCCTCTATAGGAGGAAGATGCTGTGCTGGATGAAAGAGACACCCTCAGGAGGGGTGAAGATTCAAGTAGGATTCGCTTGGGAAATGCAACGGGGGTTGGACTACAGTTGCAACCTGAACCACCAGGCGTCCGGTCGGCTTAAGCGGGGAAAATTTTAAACATGGCGGTGCAGCACGGACAGGCGCACCACGCACCGATCAATAGCGCCTTGTTTAATATCAGTTCTCAAATTCTGTACAGCCAACGTCAAGAACGCTTCAAGCGAATCTTTCTTATCGGATTCCTTCGACTGTCCATATGCATCTCCTGGTTTTCCTATTTCACTCTTTCGTTCGTGAGATTCCAGGTTATCGGAGTTCTGGAAAGAATAATGAGATTCTCTACCTTGAGAAAGAGAGAGAGAGAGAGAGAGGGGGGGAGAGACAGGCGCTCCGAAGAAATCAACGAATCGGCCGTAGACCGGAAGTTGCTGTCTCTTCTGTCAGTTAAGCGATTTATCAATTTATACCAGAAGGAGAGTTATGCAAAAGTTGGATAAGTACTTTCTCCATCTGTCGACTCTACCAGCGCCCGGAAGTTCAAGAGGGTCTCTCTTCAGGGAAGTTGAAGAGGCCTCCCTCTCGAAATAATCAGAACTTGTAATTAATACTCCGAGAAAGTGAAACTCCGAGGAGTTCCTCTCATTGTTCCGCGACGAGTCGAATATATAGGTATATCTAATAAAAAGGGAAGATCTTCTCTACGAAGGATCCGACGTCCAAAATTGGATAAGACAAGCTGTTACAGTAATATTCAAGTATCATTGACGTTCGCTGAGTAAACTCTTTTAATCTCAATTTCTTTTGTACCAGCTGATCGCATTGTCACTACCGGTAATGTATCTTGGTTGTCAGTCAAGTTCGAATATGGGAACAAAGAGGGAATCGCGCTCAAAGAAACTACATACTTTAGGATATGCAAGGCTTTTCAGGTAGTAAAATAAAAAATAAAAATAAAATACGTAGGGATGCTGTGTGATTCTGATTCTGTATGACTCACCCTGGTCGCACCCTTGCCTCTACCGCGGCCTCTTTCTCGAAAAGCTCCCTCGCCCGTTTGCAGGTGGTACAAGTGCTGAAACACAATTGGAGGAAAGCCGTTAATCAATGGAAAGTACGTGGAGTCACTTTGAAGAGAGAACTTCAGCAATCGCTGAAGGGAGCCGACGAGGTTCGTGTCACCGTCGTAAAATCAAGGCAACCATACGATCTCAATTGGACTCATTAAGTCCAATAGAACCCATAGAACCCATAGAACCCATAGAACCCATAAGAAAAGTCCCACGGCTACGAGCTGCACTACTGAGAAAAGCGTTATGTGCTCCGTATAATTGGCTGGACCATAGAGAATTTTGGATTTCCGGATATATTCGGAAATTCTATTCAACTGGACCAGGATTATCCTTCGAGGTAGAGCATATAGGGTTTCCTCGTTTCCAGCCCTGAAGGAAAATTCGATGAATGCGTTGTAGCTGACAACGCCGTCGATAAGTTCGAACGACTTTATACGGCTTCTGATTTGAAAATTACTCATGCATTTATCAGTAAGAATACTTTTCATATAGCTAGAATGAGGTAATCATGAAAATTCTATCGTGCATTATGCGAATGGATGTTCCTTTCGCAAGCGGAGATGATAAAAGGCAGATGAAAACTGCATTATCCTCTGCGAGCTCTGGGAAAATTATCGACGCGTGCAGGCAGGCAACCACGTTTACCGGCAGTCGCAGGGAGCAAAGTCAGGAGAACCTGGCAAAGGTGATAGAGGACTTTACCGACCATCGGGAGAGGCAACCCCTCCGGTTTTCTCGTGCTCGGCTAAGGGTAGAATACGAATGCGCAGGCGCCCCGGGGAAAATAAGAGAAAATTGATTTTTTGCGCGTTCCGCTCAGAAAATTAAATTATGACCCGTAGGAACGGCGTGAAAAAAAAAAGCGAGAGCGACAACTTTTTAGCGGCACGGAATGGCGCGTCTTCGCAGGTCTCAGATAAATTCTAGGAGTCGCTCCTCCTGAGTGACGGAGAAGGACGTTCATTTCCGCAGGCAAGAGGCAATGGGATTCGCGTTAAATTCGCGGAATTACCCTCCCTTCATTTAATACGATATATTTATCTTGGCCCCGTTAATTTAATATAAACCGCGAAAGTTAAGGCTTCTCGTTTATTTACTTTGGAGAAACGGCGCACGCTGCCTGCGACTACGTCGAGCACACTCCAGCATCTCTCTCTCTTTCTCTCGTTGAGTGGCTGGCTGCTCTCCTGAGGTCCCCAGCAGTCTCTAATTAATGTCGATTCCCTGGGTGAATCGTTTGGATCCAGGGCTGTGGAGGATGAACGTCTTTATCGTAGATGGCCGTCCTTCCTAGTGCAAGGAGTCACGTCCTTATCGAATGGGAATATAGGCAGAGTCGATTCTCGAGCCAGTGAATATCGAGGTCTGAGGTAAAACATCCCCTCTGTGATGCACGCGTGAACGATTATGGTCTAATTCCTTTGTACACGCGTTCCTACCTCTAACTATCCACGTAGCGAACTCCTCTGGCAGAGGCTGTCTCTCTCTTTCTTGTCTCTCTGCTTGCCTGCTTGCCTTGCCTGACTGACTGGTTGTCTTGGTAAAGCACCTAGCAAAAGTAGTCGTGTAGTCGATAAGTACACGCTCGAAAGACAGGGGTGTGTCGCAGCCCGTTTCTCTTTTCCTCTTTCCCTTTAACCATTCCAGCAGTAACAGCAAAGGCAGCAGCACTGACAACAGTAACGACAGTGACAGAAGCAGCAGGAGCAGCAACAGCAACGACAGGAGCAAAAAAGTCCAGAGCGCAAGAAGCAGCAGAAGCATGCAGTAGCAGTAGAGTAAACAGTATACCTAAGTGACAGGAGGAGCAAGTATAGCCTGAAGTAAAACTACCCTTTCATTCTTTCGTGGAGATGCAAGGCAAATGTCAATATCGACAATGCATCGCTGAAAGAAGTGCACTTGGGGCGCGAATGAGGGCGTAATTAATTGAGGAAGCGGAGGAATTCTCAGGGGCTCGTTAGCACGCGTTTTCCACCCTCTATACAAGGGAAATGAAGCAACCAGCCATCCTACGTTCTTCCCTGCCTGCCTGCTACCCTCTTTGCTACACTCTTCTTGCTTCCTTACTACCATTCGCATGGCTCCGGTGCCCCTGTTGCCCTGGTAGCATCCTCAAATGGCTACGGCCGCCACACAGGCGATTCCGCGGAAGGAAGCCCTTTGGAAACTCGATCGACTTCGATGCAGGAGAGGCAGGGAGAGAGGCGAATCGAAGAGTAAAACAGGGTGTATGTAAAAGTGCAATAGCAGAGCACAAGCAGAGGAAGAGTGGCGTCGCGACGACGGCCTACCCTTTTGCTCGACTGATCGGAATACAAAGAACCGGCCGGGTTCATGGCGCGCGAGAACGTCTCCTGGAGCATATTTTAATTTTCTGCAGCCAGCAGCCGAAAAGCCCTGCGCAGCCCGGGCCCTATGAATTATTTAAAAAACGCTCCCGAAAACGCGTGCCTCGCCTGCAAACTGGTTCGATGACACTATCTGCCCGGCGAGATCTTAAAAAATACAAGAACTTTTGCCCGTGTCGCCTTTGGAATTCGCGAAAGATCCTTCGCGCCTCCTGAGGCTGATCGTATCTCGCGCGCTACCGTAGTCCTTGTTCTCCTTTCAGTGCCGTCGAGTCCTTTTCCAAATTTACCTCAAGAGCCCAGGAAACTTCAAAGTCCACGTGTTTCCTGATATTGCTTGATTCTCTTCTGGTTATAACTTTCCTCTCTTTCCATCCTTTCCTTGGATACCTGTCTGTCTGAATTTCTGCGTGTCATCCTGTCTTTCCTGTCTTCCTGTCTTCCTGTCTTCCTGCCTTTCAGGCTTGTCGTACGAGCGACAAAGCCATGCGAACGCGGCGTACACTCAGTGGCCAATTAGATGAAGCACGCGCGGTGCAACAGCTGTCACGATTCGACGATAAGCTAATTAAAATATTTCGTAAATACGTTTGTCGTTTTTTTAAAAAACCGATCCCACTCTCCCGATAAGGAATATGCTTTCTGCCAGAAGAAGTTCTCGCACGCATTTCGTCTTCCCCTTGAGGCCTCTATAACACTCGGAGATACTCGCCGGGCTGAAGGAGAGTTTTCAAGAGCACAAAAGGAGAACAGGTAGCTGCGACGTAATAATCGAAAAGGGCTACCGTTCCCTCGTTCCTTCGTTTCTATCTGTCTGTGCTGTCGCAGCTACTATGGAACTTTATGAAAGCCTACTAATGTAGACTAAACACAGAAACATTTCCAAATAGCGAAGGAGAGGAAACAGCATGGCAGCAGCCGGCCGGCGTATTTGTTTAACGCTCGATGACACCGAACATTTGCCCCAGAACTTGAAATTATAACCAAACACGTCCTCGAGATGAGCTACAATTCTTTGTGGACGTTTGCCGTTTGTCAAACGAGAGACACTTCAAAACGTTCCTCTGTCTCTACTGCGACGTCTATGACGAACCACATTTTCCTCAAAGTCTAGTCCTTCGGCGTACAGGATACAAGTAGCTCTGCAAATTCGTGCTTGTCTAGTTGCGCAGTCTGGCCGATTCTCGTTTTGGCGTGTTGGTCCTTTTTTTCGAAAACTGGTTCTCCCGATCGAAATTCGTCGCGGCCGTGTATCACAGCTGTCGAGCGGCATTGCCGAGACTCGCGGTCTTCACTGGCAGCAGAAAAGGTTCTGATCAAAGGAAAAGAGCAGTAAAGAAAGAAGAAAGAGAGAGAGAGAGAGAGAAAGAGAGAAAGGAAGATAAGGGAAGAAAAGATGAAACAGGTCTTAAACTATGGGGACCAAATTCAAAATCGTCCAATTTCCGTCAAAGCCGACGTGGCAAGCCGTTTCGCGGTCCATTGAATCTTCGAATTTTTATATCGTCCCGTAAAAACTCGCCATTGTCCTGGGGATCGTTTCGCTTCCGTCCCAGTCAGGGATACGACTTGTGTGTCGCCAACTCAATCTACCAGGAGCCAGACAGCGACAGGACTTTAAAGGATTTTTTTTTCCTCAATTTATATAAGGCATATCGCATGGAGGATTTCCAGGCATTCTGCAAGCCATCCACACGCACGTAATTATGAGTACCTTGCAGAAGTAAATGCTCGAAATTGACGTTGAAAGAGAATTTCTCGACTGACTTTAATTTCGACAAACCATTTCACTAACGACAGATGGTCGGCGGCCGAAAGAGCCGTTGCTCCCATTAGAACGTGGACGGTTAAAAAGTACATGGGCGCTGAATAAGGAGGAGGAGGAGGAGGAGAGAGGGAGAGACAGGTAGTTGGGAAGGAGGGAGGAGGTAACGATGAAAATCATACAACGTCCTGTCGCGACGTCGGTAGCTTCGCGAGTCCGCTGCTTCCTGGCGGCAACATGTAGATTTATGTGCGAATCCCCCAGCCGGCAGAAGGCGCAGAGTTAGGTAGTATGTCAAAGGGCGCAGTGCCAGTGGGTCAGGAAGCATCCAGTGGTAGAGAAGAAGAGGGAAAAGAGAGAGAGAGAGAGAAAGAATCGGCTTTCCCTGACGAAAATAATACGAGCAAATTGCGTCAAATCGATTCCATTCTTTGGCGCAGGGCCGCCATCGTTTTCATCATTTCCATCGCCAGGAGCAGCAGCGAGCGGGGGCAATGGTCGAGCAAGAAAGAATAATAATTTTGAATTATCCCCGCATCGCCGGGCAGAATTGATGACTCTGCCCATTCGCCACACATTTGTGCAACGCCCGAAAGCATTTTCGAAGGAGAAGGGAAGGAGAAGGAAAGGAGAAGGGCCGGTCGGCCGTATTCTCCCTTTTGGTTCTGTAAAATTACGAGGCCGCGCTGCGAAATCCGATATCACCAACTTTGAGTTTGGCTTCGACTTTGCCTTCGTTCCCTCTCACTCCCACTCGCAGCAGCTATAGGAAGAACAGTCCCGGAGGTCAGCCATTTTCCTAATAAATACATCCTTCCATTCGCATGAATCTTACCGCGTCGTTCGGTGCAGCGCGTAAAGGTTGGTTCACATGCCGATTCACCGGCATGTCTCTGTGACTCTTCGAGGATCACGAGAGCCGCTAGGATAATTGCTCGACAGAGGGAGCAGGTGAACGGGTCGATTAATCTCAATCCTCGAAGGCCGATCTGTCCGTCCATCCTTCTGTCTCACGTGTGTCTTACGCATGCGGTGAATTTCGCTTTGGCACGAAACGCGCAAACGAACGCGAAGCGTCGAGCGGCGAACCAGTAACGGCTTTAATAATTATTTTTACATCGTTTCCGAGTAGTACGAGCGGCCTCTTCGGGGTCCGTCTCGCTTGGGCGCCTCGCAGCTGGCCCCGTTGCTCCTGCAACCCCGTGACATAAGGGCGTCCCGTGTGTGAAAGGGCCGATCCTTGCCGGGCTGCCCGGAGCAGCCGGTTTTCTCGATACGCCCCTAAGCCACGCAGGATGACCAACTTTTTCCCGTCAAACTGCCACGAGGCTCGCTCCTCGTCTTTCTGCCCTTCGAACGTTCTACCTAGTTTTCTCCTGACAATTTCACGCGAACTTTCCTGCTCTTCTTCTCTCCTTCTCTCCTTCTCTCCTTCTTGAACCCTTTACACTGACTTACACACGCCTCTCCCCCTTCCCCTTCGCACCCTCTGAAATTCCCATCATGGCACGAAGCAACGATACTGACCCAACGATATAATCAGCCTAAACTACCTCTGCCAAGTATAGTAGTTGCGCAATTCAATGAAAAGACAAAGGCTACAAAACGTGTTAGGTAAATGCAATTCTTCGCCAGTTCAAACAAGATGCAATTGCAACGAAGTAGGCTGCAATTTCCTAGCATATTAAGATAATACCTGGACAATGGGAACTTCTTATGCTTTTCGCATATAATATCTATTGGAATGCACAAAGGGAATTATACTGCATCCACAAAGGTTCCATATTGTTTACAGTCCGTTATCTACCCGCATTATCAAAAGGAATTTTCGGATCGATGTTACTTATTGTATATTCGAAAGCGGCTCGAATCTTTCGCTAGTCAAGGAACTTGGTTTTGCCTTGGCTAAAACCCAGAAGAGACTCGCCCACTCAGCCCGAGATTCGAGGGGTGAGGTTTATTCTTGTACCAAAACAACCCCGTGGCGCACGCGACGCGAACGAACGAGTGAGTCGACCCACCAACCCCCTGCAGACTTCCTTCCGCGTTTACCACCGAAAATAGATGCCACGCAAATGCCCCGTCCTCTGTTTTCCCTCTGCCTTCTGCCATTCCGGGCGCCCCTACGCTTTATGCGGGACGCCTGTATTTTTGGAAACTGGGTGACGAATGCCAGAATTGTCGCACCAATAAGAATGCGCATCGCGACGCAACAGGATCGCTCAAGGTCCTGAATTACTTTGACAGAGATCTTCGAGATCGAAGGATCGAAGGATCGAAGGATCGGTAGTCCTTTAACGAAGGGACATGGTGTTCTGGACATCTGTCGACACTCGGATGGCCACCTGATCGGGATCGGGATCCTTCGAGATGATAACCTTAACATCCTCGTGTGTCTTCAACCCTTGAGACTTTTACGAGATGACATTAAACAGATTCCCTAAGAATGAGCCACGAAACACATGGCCTCGCGCTTCGCCCAGGATTCTCCAGGGATGCATCCCTTGTTGGGACATACAAGTTTTACTGTCGATTTCTCCAGGAATATCATTTTACTGCTTCTGCCTTAGAAGTATCATGCTCCAGCAACGGAAATGCACCTGTTTCTCATTGTCCTTTTCCCAGTGGGTCATTGCTGATGCACCCTCAAAGGGAGCTACTAGAGGACAAACGTCTTGTAAAATGAAAGGCGGCGTGGGTGGCTAGACACTGTGCGTAGATATAAGTAGGAGTATTGAATGGGTGTGAATGGGGGTGAAAGGGGGAAGGGAGGAAGGAAGGAAGCAACCGGTGCCGTTTCGGGTTAACCCTCGAGAAGGTAAAACACGTGGATTGTCCACGTGGATGTGTTATTGTTTTGAGTATAAGGGCGTTCTCCTGGACGGGGGTGGGTGAGAAGGGGCTACGGTAAGGGTATAGAGGGTCAGACACCCCAGGGCCGACCCTCCAGGAGGGATTTCATTCATGACCCCCGAAACCCACCCCCGTTTCTGACTCCTCGGCTGAGGGCAAGCGATACATTACCACCAGAAAAGGGTAGCAGACGCTCTGAGGCACATGACGTCTGCGAGGGGACCCGGGATTTGGCCATTTGATATCTTAATACGATAGGGCCGGAGAGACTCCCCCGTATTTTACTTAATACTATTGCCAGCGCCATGACGACCCCGACGGTAGGTCAGTTTTCACCCCCTCGACGTCATCCTCGCACACGCCAACTACTCCTCGACTTGGGCTGGGCTCACCCTTACGACTATTTTCTCGACACCCTCTCCATCGAATCGCACTGAACGATCCTCGTGTCAAATACTTATTGCATCCTCACGCGATTCAAACATGATATTCGCTATCTTCTTGCTTATCTTGCTCCTTCCATTCGTCTCTCCTTGTTTGTCTTTCACCTCATTTTGTTTTTCTTTTCTTTTCTTTTCACTCAAAAAAGAATCTCTAGACCAGGTGTCGGAAGATGGAGGGTTCCCTGCGAGGGTGTGGCACGCTTCCAGATAATTAAGCAAGAGGGGCCCCCTCGCTACTGGTGAACCCCTCGCAAATGGAACCCTCTCATAGACTGAGGACTCCCCTTCGAAACCGAAAATCGTGACACGAGCCACCAGTCAAGCTCCATTACTGATCCTTCCTTTTAAAATGTCCGACTGGTAGGATTTCAGCCAAGAAAAGGAAAGTTCCATCTCTCCGTTGAGAAACAAGAGGATTCTGGGACGGCACGGAGACGGAGGAAATGTTTCAGTTTGGGATCCCGTATCCCTGGAGGAATGGACATGGTCCTCGTGTGTAAATTTAAGGGTAGGACGGAATGGGAGATTTCCCTAACCTATCCACGGCCCTGACCCCGACCCTGACCCTGACAACAGTCATAACATCACCCTTACACCTCGACGCGACGTTCCACGCTGAGGAGGGTCTTTCCAGGAGTGAGGGTCCCGGTCGCCCGCTACGTCTGGTGGTTTACATTTTATCGCACCCCCTTGTCTGAGGGATCGCGCTTAGGCACTGAGCAGGGAAATACCCCCAAAAGCCGGAGGGCGAGGGTCGAACCCCCTGTATTGTTAATTGGCCTGTAATCGCGAAATATGAGGGGATTGATGCCCTCTCAATGTCCGCCCTTATCCACTCGGCCTTCTTCGCCATTTTTCGTACTTTCAACACCTACCCTTATCGTTATGCGGATAACTTAAACTACCCTGGGATTCAGCTAATCGTCACGGTATAGAGTTTACCATCAGCTGGTCCGATACCTGCCCTTAGGAATGTCCATTAATTCACTTAATAGGAGGTCAACGGGGGAGTCTCAATACGCCGAGCGTCGCGACGCTCAGCTACAAGGGTGAAAGTACCTTTGACTAATTCAATTTTCTAACCCAGGGGATATCCGGAGTGCGATCTCCGGGATCCACTCCTTGGTTTTCACTGTTGGGACGTAGTCAAGGATCTCGACAGGACGTATAAGGATGAATCTCGCATACGTCACTCGTAAGCCCTTGGATACGAGAAGACAGTGAGAGTCTGCCTGGCAATGGAGTCGGTTGTAAATTAGACGCTGGAAAGAATCCCACAGTCGAGAGATCCTTTACGATCCGAGGAATCCTACGGGATCGGAAGGATCTGCCGCCCGATGTAAATCAAAGCGGCCTACTCTCTGGGGGTGAAAAAGGGAATAGTAAAAAGAAGAAGAGGAAAAAAATCGAAACAGATGGTATGCACGAAGGATTCTCTCGGTGAACATCTTGCAGCCGAATACAAGCGACCAAACGCATCATGAATTGGAGTACGTCCCTTCATAATTCATACGAATTCAATTTAATCCCGAAAAGCGGATTGTTGCTCGTAAACGACATCAATCCCACGTCGCTGGCAGCACAAGGGCGAGAAGATTCTAGAAGTCTTAGAATAAACAAAAAAGATGAAACAGAAGAGTCGCCAAGTGTAAATTGCAAGTACGAATTCCCGGGATGCTGGGGATTCTCGAGGAGATCGAAAATACCCTGGAAAGGTACACGACCGTAACATAAAGGCGGATATGAGCGTGAGCGACCCAAACAAACCTTTAGCTTTAGGGTCAAGGTTCCAGAGAGTAGAGCCCCGAGTGTAGGATCGCCATCTCATCCACCCCCTGGAGGCCAGGAGGATCACTCGGCTAGTCCGGGTAGTAAGGGGGTAGTAAGGCTGTAGTAAGGGGTAGTAAAGGCTGCCGCCGACGCTCCCGCGACGCAGACGATGGCCACGGGCGAGCCAGACAATGGGCATGCTCTCTCTGGGAGAGATGCAGCACGTGCTCCTGGCGCGGCGCGGCCCGTCTGCCGCTCGGCCGACGTCACACATAGAAATACAAGGGTATCAGGTCGAAAAGGGGTTGAACTTCAAGGGTCCGCAAGGATAGACTGCAATTGAGTAAAAGGTCAACCGATGGTTCGCCCGAATAAGTGACTACCCGATCAGTGACACGATTTGATCCTCGGCCATCCTCGGTGATCCCTCTATATTCAAACGTAGATCCTCCAGATACAAAAGTCTAGGCTCATAGATCATGATGATCTTTGAGTTGTAGATCGCGAGTCATAAGCTATAGCCTATAGCCTATAGCCTACAGGTCGAGATTGAGCCACTAGCTCTCCGCTCAGTCCGCACGGTTTCTCTCGCTCGGGCGACGCTAACTGTCTACTTCCTAACTTAATCCGTAACTTCCGACGCCGCGGCAATCTGACATCCTTTTTATTTTCATTGGCTCGCTTGCTCTCTCGGCCTCTTGTCGGGGTCTCGTTCCCAGGATTTTTCTATCCGCGAGCGAGAGAGCGCCCGCTCGAGCGAGCGAATGAGCGAACGAGCAAGCGAGCGACCCAACTAATCAATTTATGTCGTTGCTCCGATATGCTTGTGATGGTAAATGCTAGAGCGATGCCATGGACTCTGCGCTTCGCTACTTGGCCACGTTAATGGTAATGGTAATGCTACTGATGGTGATGCTGATGCGATGATGTTGGTGGGTCGCTCGTTGCTGCTGTAGCTGCCGTTGCTGCTAGTGTCGTTGCTGCCTCGAGAGCCGCTCGACAGTCACAGAACAAATTGGCTGCTCGGCCCGACGATGCGACGGACAGCCGGACAGACGGACCGACGGACCGACGACCATGTCGCTTGAGTGCGGCTTCCGTCGTCAACGTTACAGGTTCATAAAACCTGTTAACCACTGATTATGCAGGGTGTCCCTGTACTATCTTGCCGCGCAGCTGATACCCGTTTGACCCTTGCCCCGACAAGGTGAGACCGAACTTTGTCCTCGACCTCCTCTTTTTCTCGCTTATCAGATCTTCTCGCATACTTTGACAGAGGGATTGTTTTTAGCTCGCTATACTATATGCATCGTATAGTGCACCGTCGCTGCTGAAGGGAGCTCAACTTTCTCGACAAACTTCAAGTCGATATTAAATACTTCTCCGACGAACCTAATTACATAACCGGCATACTTTGAGATTGGTTGCACCGCATTGAAGCCGCCCGACATTTGCATCGGGTTATGAAGAAATTCTTGAGCCATCGCACATCCCTCGAGAATCCCGAGGATTTTAATTAAATTCGTCCAGCGGACCCGGATGTCGTTGGCAGTCCTCGGTTTAAGAAGAGTCAACGAGAGTCGCATCTTCCTCCGGAGTCTCGACTCGATGCTTTCGATCCAGGTCGACCCGGAGCTTCAAAGTATTTCCCAAGAATGGTAAACGCTAAAACTTCCCGCAGGTAAAGAGCTGACGTAGTTTGGATTCTTACGAATTTCACAAGTATCAGTACCAAGCTCACGTTCCCCAGGTCTTCCGGTTTCGTCGCTCATTCCCTCGGGAGAGATCAGGTAAGGTTGAACATCGAAGGTGGACGCAGTTTAAAGTAAGAGAATTATCGGAGCGCGGAAGACGTAACGTCCGAGAGTGAAATTACCTATCTGCAGAAGAAGGAGATGAAGGAGGAGGAGGAGGACGAGGTCACAGATAAATTTCCTCCAGGCAGATAACGAATCTTAAATCTTCCTTTATCGCAAAGTAAATTCCGAGACACGATGGGGGTGCGTCTTGCCGAGTATAAGGGTAGCTCCTACTAGCAGTTCAGGATGAAGAAGACGCGCCCGGTCGAGATACTTCCCACGGTTATGACGACACCCGCATTCAACGATTTAACGCCGATCTCCGCTCCACTCTTACTCCTCGGATCAGTCCATTTACTTTTACCCCGTTTCATGAAAATTCCCTCAAGATTCAAAGAACACCTCTCGCTCGTGCCTTAACACACCGTGCTTTCTCCTGCAAGAAGAGACGAGGGGAGGAAAGCCGCTCACGCACCGCAGCGTCAAAGAGCGAAGGATCAGCGTGAAAAAAAAAAGTCAAGGCAAAGGATTCTCAACGAGGACATTTGAATTCCACATCATCTGTGATGTGTATGCGTGAGGTGGATAGACGTGCCGACGCATAATCTGCACTGATATGTCACTAGCCGTGTGTTCTAGAGACACGGTTGTCAACCTGGTCTACGCAGAGTCCCGTTGCGTACACTGCATTACAAAAGTCACGATATACCTGCGGCTATCTACCAATTCGCAACGAGGAAATTAATCGCCTCCTCGAGGTAACTCCTGTGATCGTGCCGATAAAAACGCGTCTTGACTTCCCCAGCCGATATACGCACCAGTACTGGACTATTCTTTCTCTTGACTTCAGGTAGGAGAATTCCCATTGTGTTCCAGTGGTTCCCTCCTGTCCATGCAAATAACACGAGCTGCACTATTACGTGCTTTGCCCATATACCTGACTGCACGGCCAAGTCATAGAACGGGGTTGAAGGTAGGTAACTCGAAGGTGGGTTGACCACCATCGCCTCTATGGCCATTATGACGATGAGCACCGTGCTCATGCATAGATGCGTAATGTATGTCTGTAGGTTAATGCAATTCACTCAGATCTCATTGCGAGAATTGTACGGCGGAGAATTGATTGATTGGCTCTTTCATTTCAGCGTTGACTATATTCGCCACACCAAATGAAAATAAACTCATAGATTCGTTTGCGGGACAATCCCGTATTCGCGCTGTCCGTTTCCCATATTTATTATTCTATTTTCCGGCAGTTTCCTTGAATTGACTGTTCGGCCAAAGGATTTCAGTCTCCCTGGGAATTCGTCACTCTCTCCAGCAGCAGGCGTTCCCTTTCTCGGGCTGTATCTTATCTCAAAGTTGACACCCTTAGCAGAGGGATGCTCGACTTTTCGTGTACCGGCACTACTACCAAGACGAATTTCGTAACATCTGTGAGTACGTGGAGACGCTTTGGGAGTAGAGCACGAGTTTTGTTGTACGTAGTGTGACTCACACGCACGCACGCACTTACGAGGAAACAGACACGCACATGCACTAGGGCAAAGCAAAGCGGCAGATGTTCAAACGCGCGTGGAAAACCGGTCGTGTTGATGTAGCTGCTGTCGCGAATCGCTATAAAAATATCTGGCATTGTGAGGGACGCATTGAGTGCGTAACGGTCTCTGCAGAAGAGATCCAAAAAGAGGAGCCATTGAGGAGGACAATTGAATTTTTGATTGCGTTATTCTTGCGGACGTGGAAAAGAATCGAGAGATCTATAGCCGGTCGCGACGATCATTTGATACTCTTGCCGAATTTCAAAATGGCCCAGCAGTTCCCGCCATGATAATTTCAAGAGCGAGAGACGCCGTGAGACGCTTTTCCACGTCGTTAATTTGGAAGCTTCTTTAGTGTACGAAACGACTGGAGTAACAGGATGCATTAATGCGTTTAACATAACAAAGGATCTTGGGTCGATACGCGTCATCAATCCCCGAACAAAATGGCCTCGCAGGAGCAACAAAAAGCCAGGTATAGCAGGAGCCTGCGCGAGGCCAGGTCAAAAATAATTGTGGACAGCTGCTCGCCGAAGGAGGATCGGCTGCTTCTAACGCCCATGTTAAATCGAATGCCGAGTGCTCTCTCTATCTCTCTCTCTCTCTTACGGATTTGGATAATTAATATTTCCACGCGTCTCACGTGTCCTTCTCACTTTTTCACGTAAAGCTCAGCGTGAGGAAGAAGCAAGGGATAATTTTCAAAACGAAAAATTCAAGGAAGATATTCTTCCGACGGCTGAAATACAGAATTTTACGTAGAGAGAAGTTATCGCTCCTAAGGTTATCATTCCTAAGTTAACGACGAGTCTAGAAAAGATATGACGGGCAAAGGTAGGTGTATTATATTAGTACGTATACTCAGACTTCTAAATGCACGCTGGGAAAATAATGCTGCAGTTTAATCCTGCAACCGCTACAAGCTCGGACTGGTGATAAATCGTTAGTTGCACGTTGCATTTCTAATAACAGAGGGTCGCAAGAGGAATCTAGGTTTCTCGACTGTGTCTAGGTATGTCTAGGAGTCTAGACAGCTGCTTGTTCCTCGATTTCCGAGTTTTTTCATAGTTTCTGCCGAGAGGGACACCGTAAAAGGAAATGGATTTCCTCCACACGTGGTCCTCGTTTCGAGCAAGATCAGTCGGGCGAACATCTGTCCAGAAGTCAGGATGCCAGGATTCCCTTGGCACTGCTGGAATCCGTCGAGGAGGATCCTCTAGGAAGAGAACTGGTATCCGACCGGGACCCTAGCAATCGATTTTCAGATCAAACCAGATTTGCCTGAACGAACTTAACATCTGATTCAACAGGGTAGAACACCATGTATTAACAAGGGTTGAAGAACCAAGTCTAATGTCATCCTCTGCATCCCTCTCCGCCCCCCCAATCCCTCTCCTCCGTCGCACACGATTCACGACTCAAGAGTCACGGTAGGCACCAGGCACTCGTGTGCCACTGCCAGTGCTAACGAAGCTTAAGTCGGGACCTGAGTTAGTCCAGGATTAATGAGGGAACCGCGTGAGCAGATGTCTCTTGGTGCGTTCCTCTTGTTTGTAGGAAACGGAATTGATGACAGCCGATCTCAGGGAATTCTCCTGGGTTTTCCTCATTTGATTCACTTATTTTTGGATTTTCTTTTCTTTCGTTTCTTCCTCCCCTTGCGCGACATGCGGCAACTTCGGTAGCTTCTCTTCGAGCTACAGATATTCGATTGATCGAGGATGCTGGATAATCTGGGATTCGATCGCGATCGTGTCAATTGGTTGGGACCATCTGGCGCGATGTCAGCTACACTATTGAAGTTGGAAACCATAAATTCGTAAAATCGAAAATCAACGCCCATACAGGAGAATCGGTGCGAACTTCTCGACAATAACGCATTAGCTACGGGCTACGGGGAGCCCCATGGGGCTTTTACTGCCGAAATACAGACGCGGGACCACCGTACGTCCTTACAGAAAGGATCTCCCATGGTAACCATAGCAACTGTGCAAACAAGATGGCCGACAGCTTCCGGTCGAGGTAGCAGCTGCGCGGATCTAGTTTCTAGGCTCTAGCCGCTTTGGGATTGACAGAGATAGGAAAAAAAATGAAAAACGTACGATCGAGAAGAAGAGAATGCAAGAAAAAAAGGAATTCATCCTGTCTCGATAGATTATACTTTTATACTCCATATCTTTGTGATTCACGCAGTTGGAGGAAGCTGCAGCATCCGGGTAGGTTTCATATCCTTAAACGATGCTTTTCCTCATAAATATTTATTGGTCGTGGTGGTGGTGGTTTGTTTCTCAAAAATTATTTCCACAATGGACAAGATTAGAATACCAGACATCTGACGCGGCGCGCAAAACCCTTTCCCAAATTCAAAAGTGTTTCTACAGTTAATAAAAATTTCAGGTCGCCCATTGAAGAAGCATCGCTTTTAAAAAGAAGGAAGACCCAAGAGAGTATCCTGCTCATCCTGACCATCCCGGCTATCCTGAACATCTTTTAGAATTCGATCGGGGAGCACTTTCTCGATAAAGGCGTCCGATTAGACACTAGGGAAATCGCCGGCAACTCCAAGATAGCAAGTTAGATGTACAGTACGCGTAGCGACGCTAGAGGAACGCGTCGCGACGTCCCTCCGAAGTTTAATGGCTGGTGCACGGGCTTGATCTATCTTTATGCAAATGAAGGTAATTAGCGTGCAACATAAATCAAGGTAACAGCAGCGTCGATCGATTAGGAGCCGAATAAAACGGCGTGCCGAACGAGAAGGGTGGTGTAAGGCTGCTGAGGCCACGGAGGCCAGTAAGGGCGGCAACGCCGTTAGAAAGGGACAAGGGTAAAACGGGGACTAGCAGGACCGATTTTCCTTTCGACATAAAACTAATGGCCATTCGTAATTGGGATTAGTGGCTGAGCTCAGAGGGTGAATGACGCGCGCTCCACGCCGCCAGTTAGAATTACAATTATAGTTACACATTTCGTAGTTGCGTCATTGTCCTCAATGCACATGTGTGACACGTACGCTGCTCCCTGATTCCATGCTAATCTCCATGGCGAATGCAACGTGCCACCAAATCTACCGAGAAATTACGAGATCTCAACACCGACTGTCAATGTGATTACTTTTTTTTCAAAAGATGCTGAGGCGCTGCACGAGCATTTAATTAAATGGCCGATGCAATTAAATAAATTAGGAAGCCGAGGTAAGGAAGTCCTTTCACTTCTACAGGAATGACTTCGAATACGCGAAGCAAGTAACCCCCTATGCAATAAGGTCCTAACAAGGATTGCTTTAATTCGGCCATATTGCTTTCCATCGATTTAACTTCAAAGTCCCTGCAGAAACGGAACAAAAAAATTACGCTCCGTCGCGGTGTCCCATGGCGCAGATAAATCATCAAGGGCTCCATACTGCACACTCGTTCCTGTAGGTGAGCCGCGCGACACGCACACTGCTGCTTTTCCTCAAGGGGAGATTTTTTATGAAGTCACCAGAGAATCGAAAAGCCAAGAAACTCATCGCCAGGCTGAGCTACTCTCGTGTCGCGTGCATCTTATTCTTTTTTTTTTGGTCAGAACTTTTTTACGAGACTGAATTTAGAATATCGACTGGCTATCCATGAACAATCAATGGTAACGCTGAGTGGATCTTCTGAAACGCGCAGTAGTGTTTCTCGCGGACGATTATCCTTTATCGTCAGCGGTAGGTACATACCGTACCAACTAGATTCGCTTTTATGACGTCATAATGAACCGGCAATCAGCAGCATTGTCGACATAATTCCCGTGCCGTTGTCTCACTCAATCCAGCCGCTCCATTGTTCGCCTCCTTCCACTCCTCCCGCTCTTATAGCTTCTACAGCACTTTCAGGGGTTCCGACACTTTTGGCAACCATCCTCCGCTTCCTCTTCTTCTATGGAAACTTCGGATCCTCAGAAGAAGAAGAAGAAGAAGAAGACGAAATTCCTCAATCGAAAATCAAGCAGTTTCCTTCTCTCCTGTCTTTTCATTCGGCCCGAGAAGAAATCCTGCCAGCCAAGAAGCCTCTCGACCTGTCCAAGAAAAGGACTCTGGTCCAAGCTCCCTACCCTCAGCAACCAACAGCCTCCCTTCATCCTTTGATTCCTACGATTGGCTTCTTCGAGGGAGCGAGCGACGTGATTGCCGATTGTCGCAGCTCCGGCGACTTTTACTTGTTCGTCATTTTCCATCCAACCTCGAAAAATCACGTCCCCGAAATTTCCTCTCCCTCATCCCCTGACAATTAATCCCTTTGACAGAAACAGCCTACGGGCCCTCCGACCATAAACCAGCGACATTTATGTCGCCAGTGAAAACCGGACCATTCATAGGTTACATACCCTATACTAGCTGAAGGAACTCAATGTTTTATGGTGCTACTGATGGATTGTAAACGACGCGACTGGATAGTCTAGTTAGCTGGCTTGGAATGTAATATCCTACTATCCAATTATGTGGATAAATTAAAAAGACACGGAGGTGCCACTCGAAGCTTCACGGTTAGGCGAACGCATTGACGTGCACACGGCGTAACTGGCATGACGTTCCGTGAACGGGAGACGGGAGACGGATGGACAGACAGTCCTACAGACATAACGAGATTCGCAAGGGGTCCCGGGAAACAGAAAGGGATCAAATGATGCGCCACTAATTCCGTTATGGCCGCCGGCATTCGTCACGCTTTTGTGTCCGTCTAGCAGCCCGTGCCCGTTGTCTTCCTTCTCCTTCTGGCTACATACTCTCCTGTACCTATACTTACTATCTGCTCTATTCTCTCTACTCTCCTTTCTTCTCTCTTCTCTCTTTTCTATCTCTACTTCACTCGGAGTACATAGGTGCCTCGCATGCGCGAGTGCCTGAAAGTGCATTTTCTACGCGCAGCACGCGTGTGCGTGAGCCTTCATCACGTATGTATATAGGACAGAGGGAGCAGCTGTCTGACAGCTGTAAGACCCTTTTTACCTGCTTCTCCGTTCAGCGACGGTGTGTGCGCTGTATACGCTGTATGCGAGTCCGGTAGCGAGTGCATCGTGGAGAGAGGAAAAAAAAGGACCTAGCCAAACAGTCAGACTCGTCCTGACTGCTTTACTTCGAGTAATAGCACGTGCTCCCAGACAGACGTGCATACATACGCGTGGTAGCCAATCCCTTCATTTGCTCTCCTTTCCTCTACTCCTTTTTTCTTCCCTTATTTCCCTGCCGAGTTTCGCCCCTGCTCAGGCAGGCACCGACTTGCCTGCCAGACACGATGCATCGGTGCAAGTGCAACTATTAAACTCACGCGTCTATCCCTGGCATCTCTATACGTCTGCATACGTAGTATTTATTTTCTTTTCTATCGATTCTCCATACTCGAATTCAGAATAAGGAAATTCCGTAAGATGCTAGGGAAATTCGATCCGTTTCCACGAAGCGTCACTGACTAACGGACCCAGGTCAGCTTCTGGGACCCATTGTCGTTCCAAGCAGGAATTTCTCCTGGTGAATTTTTTTCTCTCACGCTCCAAGGTCGTAGCTCACGGCGCGGCATGGTTTTAGCCCGGGGAGGGGGTGAGATAGCCGAGGGCACATAATGCACGGTAAACGGCTCGTATATAGATTAGCCAGTGAGTCACGCTCGTGCAGCGCAGCGATATATCTCGTGAGACGGGGTTGTGCTTGAGGGGTATCGCGGGGTTAGAAGGGCAGAAGGGCGTCAGAAGGGGGTGGGGGGCGAGGAGGAAAGCAGAGAGGGGCAGGAGAGAAATGGAGGGATGGGTTGGTCGAAGGGAAGGGGAGGGAGGATTGCACTCGAAATCGATAGCGCGAATCCGGCCCCAGATTATTCTTACAGGGCTTCCCCGCGATGCTCGTAATCCTCAGTTAAACCGCGACTGCAGTTTAGACGGCGCGATTTATTCTCAATGACGCTACTCGATAGACGATCGAACCCGTTTCACGCGTCGACGTTTTTCTTCCTGTCGTCGGGACGCCGCCACGGTCGCCGCCATCGTGACGGACCCTTTACTGCGAAATACCTGCTGGCTTCGTTTGCCGCATGCAATATGAAAATAAAGGAACTAGCTAGACGTAGGCGTTTAGCGTCGGTCGGTCTGCCAGCAGTCTGGATAGATAGGAACTAGAGAATATAGGAACACGCCCCGGCGTCGCGCGTCGGCCAGTTGTGCCCCGCAAATTGAAAAGGGCGCTGCGCCATTCTGCATTCGTCACCGCGTACCTCTGGCGCTCGGTGCATTTTGCATTTTTCAGGGGTAATTGCACGTTGCACGGGGAACTATAGTACCTTGTCATTAGGTGCACGTGAGTCGGGATGCACGTGTGTGCCAAAGCACGGACTCGCAACGCGACGACAGTTTCGAGTCGCGAGCGAATTCGCTTCTCTTCGTTGCGACTGCTATTGCCGAGTTTTTCTTTTTTTTTTATTCCTTACTACCCTCCCCCCTTTAGCCATGTTAACCCCTCGTCAATTTCATCCCCGTCGTTCTCTCCCCTGATTCGCGCTCGTTAGCGTAATCGAAGTGTGCCTCGTGGTTTCCGCCGATTTAAGCTGCATTTCTCGTTCGCATGTCGACCGCAAGAGGCTCTTTCGCGTTCCGCTTTATCTCTGTTTTCGCACGTTTATCTTGTTGATTTTCACCGGGCTGCGTAAAGTATCGCCAAGGCAGGACGTGCAGTCGCATGCATCGCTTGCTCATTCGTTCTGCCGAATACTGCACCTATGTATGCAGCATAAAGGGAACTGCACGCGAATTACTTGCGGCTCTGGAGAAAAGTTTCAGTCTTCCCAGGCGATTTTAATCGTCAAGTTGGCTTCTCTGCCGGCGACTCATCGTCCACCTCGAGCTCGATGGCAATAGGCCTTCTTGCATACGATTCCTCTGTCGGCGAACTGCCGGAAGTTATGCGCTCGACACGCCAAGTTTTCCGAGGAGCCGCAGGCCTCGAAGCCCTCGACTGAATAATGTAAAACCGGCTTTATAATTTCGTCCTGCGCCTCGACAAATAGACTATGCGCGCGAGAGCGAAGGAGAGCACGAGAGAATGAACGAGAGAGAGAGCCTGTCGGAGAGAAACGTGAGAGAGTCGCGAGAGCGGAGAAAGGAGAGAGAGAGAGAGAGAGAGAGAGAGAGTGAGTGCCAGTGGCACCTACACCTAGAATCGCGGATGGGTCGATCGAATGCGTACACACGCATTTCTGCGTGCGTAGAAGGGCCTGTGCGTGTAACAGTGCGTGACAGTGTTGGTGCTGGCGTACGGGGAGGCTGTGACTCATCCTGTGGGAGAGAGAGAGAGTCCTGTTCCCGCGGCAGGAAGCGAGTGCCGAGTGGGGGCGGGGATCGATATATCGACTCGAGAAACGCTCCTGCCACCGGCAGAAACTGCGTAGCGCTCTTCTCTCTCTCTCTCTCTCTCTCACACGCACACACACTCTCTCTCTTTCTCGCTCTCCACGAGGCCACTGCTTGCCTGGCTGGCTTCGATGCTTGCAATGCGGAAACTTCAAGGAAATATTCCTCCGTTCCGGGCTCCTTAATGCCCAGATTTTCCCGTAAATTACGAGAATATTTCAACGATTCCCAGTACTTTTTTGGAAAAGTACTTTTGCCCGATGAAAAGTCATTCCACCTGCATTCGGGATATGCCCGCTATCGCTTTCACTGAACAAACTTTCCACGAGGAATTCCTGAACGTTAGATACCACGCGGGTATATATATATACCTGGCCGGGCATGCTGTCCGTGAGCTTTCATGGCTGCCCTTCAATAGCCAATGGGCAATGGCCATTAGGACACGTGAGAGTGCAAGATATACCAACGGAAACTTTATCAATGAAGGTGTTTACTATCTTTCCATTACGCACGTTACCCTATCAATGACAGCGGCGATAGTAACTGACCCGGGCTCTGCTTACGTAGAGTTCTTTAGCCGTTTCTCATCTAAATATACACATTCTCATTTCTTTCTCTCGACCCCCCTCCTTCCACCAATATAATCACTACCGATAACGAACCATTACGAAATTTAACGAATATTCGAGGCTGAACGACGAACGTTGCTTCTCGCTCAGCTAAAAATCAAGAGCGATCGGAATGAAAGAAAAAATAAAAAAGAATGTCTGCGCCCAGGAAAGCATTTAGCGAGAAAATATTGATGAAATGAAAAATATTGTGATTTTCCGTCTTTTTTTCTTCTTTTTTGTAATGCAGCCCTGTGGAATGATATGCCAGAACCGGTCCTAACGATCCTCCCCCATCAAAGCAACAAACGTAATCCCAGGACGGCCGAGAAAATCGAGTTCCGAATCGAATTTCGGCAGAATGGCTCTCACGTTTCTATGTGCGCGGGCCCGAAAATCTCCAATGAAATCTCCGCGTTCACATATCCATACATATGTTAATTCCCCATCTGCCGAGTTGTCGTCGGGCGACAACAAAAAAGATTGTATTTCGTCGGCTCGCTAATACCGATAGATCCGTAAGCAAAGGGGTTTACGTTTCCTGATCCTTATGCGTTCGCATATGCACTATATGTACCACGTACATTCATATGTCACTTGGTAAATGGAGATTGGAATACATTAACACATAGATGGATATTCGTGTATCCAAGAATTCTGGAACAACGTGATCGATACCATATAGGAGAAGTTGGATAGTTAAAAGCCGCATTGTCCTTGAGGAATGCCATCCTAAAAATATCATGCTTCAGGATTTATATCCTTTTTAGGGAGGGAGGGGGACGTGCTGCAGCCCCCAAATGAATATTTACCAAAGTCCTTGGGACGTCAGGTATTTTTAGAAGTCCCCGTTTCTCTCTTTCACTCAGTCTCCTTGTACTCCTTGTATTTCTTCTACTACTGTATCCAGTATGGTCGCAGGACTTCCTGGAGTGTCCTGACGGCAATGTAAGACTGCGCAGGATCAGCAAGTAGCAACAACTAATGGCTCTTGGTATTTAGACTTTCTCTGAGAATCAGGAGTCGTAAGCTGCAGACTAGAAGATTTGTCGATGTAAAGAGAAACGGAATAACCGATATAGATTTTCATGTAATCCCTTCAATTTCCCTTCAATTCCTTCATCCAATTTATTTGGAAAGGATTCAAGAGTCCTGCTCGTTTTGAATCCTGAATCCTGACTAACAATGCTAAAAGCAGATTTTACACTCGGCTGACAAAATCTCAATATATTTTACTATTGGTCCTGCTCTTGCTTTTGCTCGTCCTGCTCGTCCTGCTCGTCCTTCGGCAAAAGGACGAGGAATATTACGCGCGCGATTTCGCTGTCACAGCTCGACCCGCGAGTTTCGCCTTTGGAAAATCAAGTTTTCCACTTTCGGGAGGGCAAAACCTTTTACCAGAAGGAGGACGAGGTCGAGAACGAGGACAGGGATGGTGCTGGAAGGGAGGTTGACTCGAGAGGGTGAGTCGGGATTTAGGACCGCGAAATATTTCGACGAGCAGACAGGAAGTGGACCGAATTATTGTACTTCCGCCAACCTTCCTGTCCCCGTGGCGAATCTCTCTTCTGGGAAATCGCTCGCTACGCCAGACAGATTTCTTCTCCGTTTCTTTGCTCTCTTTCGTTGCCGTCCTCTCGCAGATTCCATTTTGCTCGCTGGTATCTTTATCGTCGGGAATTTCTCACGGAATATCTCTGGCTACAGTCGCATGTATATAGAGATCAGTGGACTTCCTCTACTAGATTCAAAACTTGTGAACACTCGGAGACGCAGCCATATGCAGCATGCACAATTCGACAAATGACCGTCGTTCGTAATTCCTCCCCCCCACTCTCCCCCCACTATGCAAAAGCAGCAGTCTTCTATTCGTCCAACGTGGTTTCGGTTTCTCGATAAATCGAAAGGGCCGAAGCCATCGAAGCTGCCCGTGAAAAAAGGGAGAGCAGCAGCCGATGCGAAAGACGAGTGTTCGGTTACGACGCGTGCGTTTCGCATGCGTTTTCGAGCGAGAGACAAATGGAGAATCGAGAGAGAGAAAGAGAGAGTAAAAAGACGAGAAGAGAAATATTATGAGATTTCTCAAGAGAATGTAACGTTTCTCTTCGATGTAACGTTTGGATAGTTTACGTGAAGTTTATTCGGGCCCTGATAACCGGGCGATAAGCAGTCATAATGCTAGGTTCAGGGTTATCTCACGTCAGGGCAACCAACTCTCTTACGGTCATGCAAAGAGAAATAAAAATGACCCCATGGCATCTCCTCGTCGGCCATATTGACGTGCGATATGCTAGCAGACAACAAGAGAACACCGTGAATTTCAAAATATCTTTATCGAATCTTTCGAGTAACTAGATTCGCGAGGTAGGAGGATTGAATTTTTGAAAACGAGGACAGTTTTCGACTAGAGATTAAAATGGCTGCCTCCTAACCTACCCTAATCCTCAGAATGGAAGGACCCAATTTACGCACGTGCCTGTCCCTCGCGTGTGTGCATCGTATAAATGTGAGATTGTGCGTGTGCTTACGATGTCACGCCATTGGTTGAACCCCCACAGAGGGGTGGTAGGCGATCGAATGAACCGAGGGGTACCAGGGCTAGCTGGAACGCGAAAGCACCCCCAGTCGTACTCTCTCTCTCTCTCCCCATCTCTCCTCACACGCACCCCACACACTGCTCTATCCAGTTTGCTTGGCAAGCTTTCCTCTCCTGTCCCTCCTCTCTCTCTCTCTCTCTCTCTCTCTCTACGCACCTCTGCCCTCTACTTGCCACTCTCTCCCTCTCTGCAAATTATTCGGGAACCTGGCAATTGGGAAATTCCGTGAAATTGGGGTGAAAATTACTAGGCTATGCTTTAAATTTTCCCAGGCCGCGTACTACGCCAGCAGCCTATTCTGCCAGCCAGCGAATTGCCCGCCATGCGATTCTAATAAAGGTTCTTTCTCCCACGGACACAGGATTAGCAAGTTCTTCACTGTTATCAGAAATTTCGACGTCAGGAAATGAAAACCAGATAGCACTGGGAGTGGATACTCCAAGAGCAACGGAGAGACGTTGGATACGAAGACGAAGGTACGAAGAGAATTTTATGAGAGAAGAGGTAAAAAAATAAAAAAAGAACGATGAGTAGAAAGGACTCCCGGCGAGCGTCCCGTTTACAGGGTCAACGCTCCCCTTAATTTATGACGAATCGGGTCAAAACAACAACGATAAAAATCAGGGCGGCCTCGGCAGATCTGGGACTCGTGGGTTGAAGCTGTTGGAAGTTGCCACCTCTCTTTCTCCAGGTGTACCGAAAGAAGAGAATCAAGGGAAGTCTTCGCAAGGGACAGGTCCGGCTATAACGGGCAGACAGAGAAAGAAAGAAAGAAAGAAAGAAAGAGAGAAAGAGATGTAAAAAATGTCTAAACAAGAGGAAGAAGCAAAAGAGGAGAAAGAGGAAGTAAGGGGAGGGAGCTTTCCCTCGGGATAAAGAGGGTGTTAAGTTGGGCGGTGGGACGAGGGGTTGTTGTGACGGCGAGACTATATACCTCAGTCTCGGGCTCGCGTCCATCTATCATCCAAGTCTCTTATCCTGCCTGCTTCATTGCACCCTTGCAGCTTCTGCACCCCTCCACCCTCCATCGCGGTACTCTTCTTCACCCGCCTATCGCTAGGAACTGCATTGCTCGATTCATCCCTATCCCGGAAACACCAGAGGATCGGTGGTGTAGATCCTACATCCCTTAAAAAATGTGCGCGTTCCTTGAATCGGTAGTTATCGAACCTACCCTTATTCAGCATAGAAATTCTAAAGATAAAACTGGACGTTTGGTGTCTCTTTCGAGTCTCCCTGTACTTTTCCCTCGTCTTTGGGAACTACCCCGCTCTACTATTGATTATTGGCAATACGAGATGACGTCTCACCTCTCCTCTCCGCTCCTCTCCTCGCCGAGTCTCCCTCTAATATCGCATCGATTCGGGCAGCCCCATCCTTAACGACGTTCTCGCGGTTCTCGAATCCTCAACCATTTTTCCTAGTGCCTATCCGTTCTCTCTTTCTCTCTTGATTCTCATGCCGCCTTTATTTCTACGTGAGAAACGAATGGGTACTCTCTCTCTCTCTCTCTCTCTCTCTCTTTTTCTCTCTCTCTCTCCCCGAATGAGTCATGGTGCCGTCGCTCCGAGGAACTGCGTAATACACCGAGCATAATTGATTTGTTTGCGCGAGGAAAGCGAACGCGCCAATCGGAATATCTTTTTGGTTTTGGCGAAAATGCTTCGCAGATTTTTCGCATGCCTACGTCACCTTTCCCGCTCGCTCCAAGGAATCCCGAAGGGCGAAAATAGAAAGAGGAAGAGAAGGTGGATAAAGTTAGAGAAGCCCTTCGACCCAATTCGAAGTTGCCAGTCAGGAACAGTAGCAGGGCTATAAGAGGAAATCGTGAGGTAGAGAGGAACGTTTAACAGGGAACTCTGAGAAGTTCGGCACGCGGGATCAAGAGAGGCTGTATAAATACACGGAGGGTAAAGAGAGGCGTGGAATGGGAATGAGGAGGAGAATGAAAATGCAAAGGAGAAGGGGACGACGGAGGAATTGAGAATTGGAAATGGTAGAAAACAAGAGTGAAAGTTCCTCTGCCTGTGAATCTCAAGCCCCGTTAATCGCTCATTATCGCTCTCAGTTTCAATACTATGGAGTAGCGTGTGGGTATCGGCATTAACAACACGTTTGTTTCTGAGCAAGGCGGAGTTCGATACGTGATTATTATGACCCGGGGCGAGCCTTGAACTTGCCCTACGATAAGCCGAGGCTTGCTTACGAGCCTCTGGAACGTGTACGCCATTCCATTGGTTCGATTAATATATTTCACTACAGACTGTACGTACAGCTATACGTCACTCCTCAAACTACTACGTACAATTCCACAGCCTGTACTTACGGCCATTTATGCGTAGCCAAACATAGAGCAATAGTTACATATGTTCACACCAAAATACAACCTGTGTACGATTGTTTCGAGCTCTTTAATAGGGATAGTACAAGTACGCGACATGCTCCGATCCCTCGCTAGTGAGCGAGTGGGCGAGTGGGCGAATGAGCGGGCGAGCGAGTGAGAAATCAAGCAGGGAGCCAACCCCCATTCAATGTCGCTGCAATAATAAACCACCTCGGTTATCTGTATTTCTGTATTTCCCTCTGGGATTCTCGGCACATCCAGGCATCGGGGCCAAGTTCAGGCTATATATACCGTTGTTCATCCACGTTTATATACACCCTATACAACATCACCCTACTGTACGGGCCACGCTTCTCTACCTGCCTCTGCCTGCCTCTGCCTGCCTCTGGCTGCTTTATACACCTACGCTGCCCTCGCACTCGCCAATGCACGTGAAACGGCCCGCTTGGCTATATTGGCTGTTGGTTGTGTTGACTACGTTGGCCATACTGGCTTTAAGCGGCCGCACTGCTTACGGACTTACTTTCGTTCTCATTTACCCTTTATACACATTTTAGAGGTCTTCCATTGAGAATTTTTTTTTCACGTAATTTTCTTCCCATTGATTATCCCTGTCAGACTGCTTCGATAATCAAAGTATACTTTTTCAATGCGAATTTAAAGAGGATGCTAGATTTCGATCGGGTCGTTGGGTATATGCTAGGAGATATCGGGGGGCCTTCTCTTTACGGGATTCCGCGCGTAGAATGCCCCCAGGAATGCTCGGCGATCCCGTCCTTCGAGCGTGAGACCGGCGAGAATCCGGTTCCGCTGAAGGACGAATCGGCTGGATCCTGCAGGAGAAAAAGGAGGAGGCGTCTAGCGCGGCTACGAGAGACGACCGGGTGTCCTACCGCGATTTTAAACCCTATCGAATCGAAGAGCAGTTGCCCTGGTTCCGGATAGACAAAGTCGGACGAAGTCGTGGTAGGATTCTAAACGTGGTAGCGACTCACCTTCTTCTCGGTGAGCTTCTCGCACCTCCTCATCTTGCAGATCTGATGACTCTTGTCGTTCCTGCACGGAGCGCAGTCGCCGCAATTGTCTTTCCGCTGACAGCCAATGCACTCGCCGCATCTCTTGCGCTTCTTCTTGGCGGGTTTGTCCCCGAGACCGCCCTCGCTGTCGCCATCGCCCATGCCACCGCCAAGATGATGAGGCCCCCGGTTGGCAGTGGAGGAGACAGCCGCCACCTGACCGGAACTCTCGACGTTGGCACCGTCCTCGGACTCCATCGAACCGGCGCGTATTTTTCTGCGCTCCTTCTTGCGGCCGTCGATGCCGACTCGCGACGTCGGCGAGTCAAGGACCGTGGACATCGGGTTCTGGAAGTTGGTATGATGTAGTTGCGGGTACTCCGGTTTAACCACAGTAAGGACCGTGTGATGAGGATGTCCCGGTGGTGGCGGAAACGCCTGGACCGGGCTGGATCCCAGCAGCTGGATATGTCGTTCGTCCAGGAGTTGCTGCTGGAGAGCCGGGACTTCACGCGCCTGGACGGGTGCCGGTACCAGCGGATATCCGACCGGGGCGCGATGAGGATGAGGAGCCGGAAGTGGCGCCCCGAGAGTATGGAAGCTCGGGAGGCCGACGGAACTGACCGGAGGTGAGTGTGAAACCGACGCCGGCGACAGAGGCGTCAAGGCGGTGAGCTGGGGCTCCGCTTCGCTCGGCGCCGTGAACTGGCTGGCAAAACTTGGCAGACCTTCCGCACCACCTCCGCCTGCGTTTTTCGATTCCCAGGGCCGATACTGACTCGCGAGGACGACCTCGCCCCTAGAGTCTATCAGCCTACCGGTGAGGCCTTCGTAGTAGTCCCAGGAGGAGGTCAGTCCTAGACCCACGTCCTGGGAGTGCAGGGTCGTCAGAGTCGTCGAACTGTCCATCGTACCGTCGGCGAAGCTGCTGAACGGCGGCAAATGTCGATTGGGATCTCCTGGACCCGAATTGGGCGAGGTCGCGACTGCCGGAGGGGTCACCCTCTCGGAGGCGACCTCCTTGGTGACCTCGGCGCTCATCTTCGCCGAAACATCTTAAGGTCCATCCCTCCCTCCCTTCCGGAGGCACCTGCTGCTTGTTTCAATTATCTATTTCTTCTTCTTTACTTCCTTCGACGCTCGCACTACTCACTTTACATGTACGACCAACTGCACTCGCGCGCACTCACCACCCTGACTTCCGTATTCCTCTGGATCCTCTTCTCCTCTTCTCCTCTTCTCCTCTTCCCACCTAATCCGTATCTTCCTTATGCAGGTATTTTGCTACCTACCTTAGTGTCTCTCTGACTCACAGCCGCTTCTCGCGAAATCAAGTGAGTTGTCCTCGAGGATATTAGTACTTATTGGTCGGCTCGAGTTTTCTCCTCGCCGAGAAAGACTTTTCCTCAATCTTTCTTTCTCTCCTCTCTGTCTATCCTGATTCTCGAGCTTATCTGATTGCGAGTCTAACTATATCGTGTCTCGTGATTCTTTTTTTTTTGCTAACCTTCTCTGCGTATTCGCGCTCTTTTGTACTCGACAGGTTTAGGCTACGAACTGAAGTAGATCGGTTGCTCTGGAGTATTGTGTCTTCCGCTTCCACGTATCCACGTTTCTTTTATTAAAACTTCATAAAAATTTGTCGGTGCTCGTTAAAAAATGTAGATACTTATAGTTTAAATATAAATTCCTATGCTTTTTTCTTTGTTTCTTTCCTCCTTCCTCTCACTCTTCCTCCTTGCTCCTTCCTTTTATAATCTGAGTATGAAGGACTTCGTGCTCGTTTTCCTGTTAGCTCGCGCTTATATCTCTTCTTCTTTCTCTTCCTCCTCTCGTTATTCTCTCTTGGTCGTTTTCGTATTTTCACTTTCGTGACACTCGTGACTCTCCCTTCTCCCACGCGTCGTATCCAGTTAACAGTATCGTTATTTTCAATGATTAGTAGAAAATGGTAGATTCTTTGGTTTACGGTTTTTCTTTTAATTCTTGTGTTTCCTTATATCCCCTTGATCCTCCTTCACCTTCGGCGTATCTTTCTGGCTCTGTTCTCTATTATAATAATTCACTCGTTACTCTAATCTTTTTCTTCTTTCTTCCACTCCTTCTTCCTTATTATTTTCTTCCCTTTCGATTTGGCACTGGCGGACTTTTTTTTACTTTTTGTTTTCTTACTTTTTACGTCTTTCTCTTCAGCTTTTATCTTCTTCCTCCTCTTCTTCGTCAATCTTCCACACTTTCTGCTCTTCTTCAAGATATACTTTGTACACTAGATAGATACTATAGCTCTTATTCCTTTGTTTCTTCTGAACCTAAGCTCTTGGGATATTACGACATATAAACACACTAATTACTTCTTTCGCGCTTCGTAAGAAAATATAAATCACTTGAGGTTAATGTGGCTTGTTAGAAGGCGGTTGATTTGTACGATCTGAAACAGAAACAAGAGAAGGATCCTTGGTGAGAATAAAGAAAGGGACAGCTAGAAGAATATCTGCTAAGGTATCCATATCCTGAAGAGAAGGACGGAAGTACAAGAGGACTCATCCTCTCTATCGATAAGTCCTGCGAGGTCTCAGAGGTTTCGAGGTTTTAAAGGTCTATCCTGGCGATGTACCCATTGCCACTTGAACCCGACAAAAAGCCCTCGATATCCGAGGCAACCCATAAAATTGAAATAAATCGTGGAACGGCAAATCCCTCAAAAAAAAGAAACCCATACGATCTTTGAAAAAGTTTCCGCCTTAAGTGTTATACGCATTGCGCGTTACGCGTTGCGGGAAGCGTCAAGTGGCGACATAAGGATGCCGAAGAGAGCCCGAGTCGGCAGAATGTGTCATAGGTCTTGTACGGTAGCCAGCACGCCGAAGCTACTATTATATTTGTAGAACGTACAACCTACAACCTACAAGCTACAACCTACTACGTTCACCACCTACCAACTACCACAGCTCTCGACCGACTCGCTTTCATATCCGTAAATGTTGTGTGTCCGTACGCTCGTAGGTGCTTCATTCATATACTATAGCGTAGTAGTAGCGAGGGTGGCAAACCGACCACGAGGTAACCTTGATGGTTGGCTAGTCTCCTGGTCAACGGGACGCCATAACTCTACAACTCTACTACTCTACTACTCCACGCACTCTACATATGTATTCCCAATAGCGCGAGGAAAGGTCAAGGGTGCAGAGTATCTAGACCCGGAAGGGCGAATAGTAGGAAGCACGGAAGGAAGGAAGTGAAAGGAGGCTAAAATTGGGGGTTGCTTCGAAGGGTGGAGCGCGAATATCCGGGGGATTGTTCGCGCGAGCGTCGTTCCGAGCCTTCGCTCGAAA
Source organism: Pachycephus smyrnensis (assembly GCA_030142225.1). Classification (NCBI taxonomy): domain Eukaryota; kingdom Metazoa; phylum Arthropoda; class Insecta; order Hymenoptera; family Cephidae; genus Pachycephus; species Pachycephus smyrnensis. The sequence continues at coordinate 177,181 of JARQST010000246.1, read as the reverse complement.
CTACCGTCGCCGGGTCTCAGTGAAATATCGACCGCTCTTTAGCCCTCTCTCTCACTCACTCTCACTCGTCCGCTCTCGCGCTTTCTCTCTCTCTCTCTCTCTCTCTCTGTATGTGCTATGTGCAAGCTCGACTTTATGTAACGCGGGTACATAAAGTGAAGCTTGCCGTGTGTCAACACACAAGCGTTCTCGCTCTCTGGAGTATATAGAGGCGTAGCTAGTAACACGCGCAGCTTTACATGGGGAAGGCACATGCATATGAAGTTGGACGTACATAGGACTCGCGTATATAGAGCTCGTTCGTTCGAGCCCCTTGCCACCCCCTCGCCGCCCTTGCCCAAGGCCCCCCATAACCCCCTCTCCCCCCCATGCCCCTACGAACCAGACTCCGGCCGCCTGCCTGCCTCACTGGCTGGTTGGCTGGCTGGCTGGCTGACTGGCTGACTGCCGTAATAGCTTTACAGCTGTGGATGTCGGAGCTTTCGCTATCGCTGGAAACTTGCACTGTCGTTCGGCACTTTCGCTTGTAAAGCTTGCGTAGAGAGCGCCCGCGCGGCAGAGGTCGACAAACCACGAGGCAAAAGAGAAGCTCCGGAGCCGCTGGAGAATCGAGAGTGTTTCTGTTTACCGTAACACGACAGCTTTTGAACGGGGCTATTATTAATTCCGTGAGAACATGTTGAAGGTCCAGGAGGAGTTCAGGATCTACGTGATGATGGAGGAAAGCTCTGCGACTTGGTGGCTTTCTCTTTATCCGTTCTGTACTTTGCATCGAGTCGTGGTGTACGGTACCGCACGGTTCCTGGTGTTAGTATTGGGTCTGCGCCACTATTGCGAGCACCGCCATTACTGTTATTATCGAAGTACCGCTGTGAAAACATCTTTAAGGACCCGGTGGAGTCATAGGCAATTGAACTTTCCTACCGTCCATAAATCGTCCGCACTGAATACCGTGAACTTTAGTCTTTAAAGGTCGCGAAACTCGCTGTGGCGCGATATTGCGTGACCGTACGGAGACGATAATCTTTTAGAATGACGATCGAGCGTCTCACCCGGTATATGGAAAATAAGGATCGGGCCAAGTAGTCCTCGCGAATCTCCACTCCACTATACTCCGGCGAGGAGTCAGAGATCGAGCCCTCCAGGCCATTCTGACTCCATCCTGACTTCGTCCTGACTCCATCCTGCTTTACTTGCCTATGCTTCTCTTCTCTCGCTCCCTGTGTTTCCCTTTCGGTTTTCTATGTGCGCGCAGGGAAGAATGTCGAGAGAGAAAAAAAGGGGGTGAAATTACACGGCGGGACCGAAGCTTTCGTTTCGAAAAGCCCCATTAAAAGCGCGAGCGTCGGACGACACCATAAAGAACGTTGGTCAGAGCCGAGGGGTACGCGCCCTACCACATCACACGGTTTTACTACCCTTATTTGGGCCGCGTACGCACCTCTCTCGGGTTCCCATTAAAAAAAAAAACGAGAAAACAACGGAAAAAACGACGAAAAATAAAACTGCCTATATTTCCTCGTTGGCAAAGGACCCAGGGCCATTGGGAACACGCGTTGAATTTTCTCGACCCGCTTCCTGTTTTATGCTCCTGTCGCAGAGACCACATTAAAATGCCTTTTGAAAATGAGTTTAATCTTGGCAATGGTACGAGATTCTCACAATTCCTAGGAAACAGATCATCTCTTGGAAGAAAAAAATAAAATGTCTACGCCATTAGAAAAAAAAGAATTCTCGCGATTAACCTCGGCATCTCCTCGTGCCTTTCAGGCTGCGAGAGGAAAGTTCGCTCGACCCCTCCCGCTTAGCGCTCGCAGATGCTCGCTATATGCACTTTCGCTGAATCGACCGTAGCAAACGCACAAAAATTCAATACCGCGTCGCGCGTTGTGAGCCTGCCATAGTGTACGCTCCGTCGCACTATACCCAGTGCGACTAAACGACATGTTGGGATTCTTTCGCGACTCTCACAGCCACAGCGACAGCACGCGCGAAATTTCGCTCCATGAGTATATCGCCACCAATGGAGACTCACATGCTACGCGAGAGACGCGGAATTCTCCAAATTCATTGGCCAAACGTAGATACTACGTTGCAACGAGCTAAGCAGCAAGATTCCCATGTATTAAGCAGACAAGACTCCGTTACCGTTCGCTCGACAGTTCGCGTTCCTTCGCTCTCCTCCATTTTTGCATTTCCCACAATACAGTTTAGCAAACAGGGTCGCGTCGTCTATCGCAGAGAAAATTGCAAGGGTTTGCCCATCCGATTTTTGGCAATGGTCCTCAGTTCACGCTGGGCTTCCCGAGGACGTAAATCTCCGATAACGTCTCTTTTTCCCAGCCGCTAATTCCGGCGTTGCGAAACAAAAATGGCGCGCGCGCTAAAGAGAGAGCAACGCCGCAGTTGCAAGGAGGGCTCGGGAGGGGGCGGTTTAGGTCAAAAAGTAAAAAAAAAAGCTCCGTTGGCGGCACCGAGCAAAAAAGCTCCGGGTACACTTTCGCCGACCTCGTGGTGCCGCGGTAGAGTCTCGCGCGACAAAGGCTGCTTGATTCAAGGTCCCACACGCACGCACGCACACCCGAAACCCACTGAGCGACGGAGCTAACTCACACGTTCGCGCCACACTGTATACACACGACATACACATAATTATATACACGTAAAACGTTGGGACACACACACACACACCGATTTCTTTATACGACTGTATTGGTACACACGGACGATGAGCTCCGGCTGTCCCGCGCTTAACTGCTTCAATATGCATATATATATATATACACACGAAGAGAATTAAATGTATATACATAGACGCGTGCATCTACATTGGACATTCAAACACATTTATATGGTATATCATGACATCACGAACACCATGTACGAGCAGCAGAGAGAACCGACGCCGACGCCGACGCCGTGCATCGTCGTAGTACGCGAAGTACGTCAAGTACGCGTTCAAGGGACTCTCTTAAAGTCATCCACCCACACATCATCAAGATATCGGAAATTATATAAAATTGCGTTGACTGCGACGCTGATATTTAAATTGGTTCGCTAAACCACAGATTAATGCAGGCGGGCTCATGCCGACGATCGACTCGCACGGGACCCCGCGCCATTTCTAACGGACTTCGCGACGATTCACGACGTAATCACCACTTTTTTTCACGCGTTTCATTCAACTACAGAATTTACATTACGCGTCCCAGTACGAGGGATGATACGATGCACGTGTGTATCCGACCTGATACCGATTGCTTTGCCTCCGCATTCGAATATATCCAATAAGCGAGTGAAACCCACCGATGTTAATGTCATTTACTCGGCAATTTACGAATTCGATTCACGATTCCTTTTAACATGCCCCCTCCCCCTCCCCACTTTCCCTTATTCTATTGCTTTTTTTTTACTGTCCGTCCATCCGTCTAATTAGATTCATCGGAAGTACCAAGACTCGAAAGCATGAACCGTTCAATAACTAAATAAGGAGACTGCGGAATGTCGAATCTTTTTACGAATAATCGAAGGTCCTTCTCGTCTTCCTTCGTCTCTCTTGCTCTTTATTCTTTTTATTATTTTTCTCCTCCTTCGCCTTCAGATTGCCATCCGATTTCCTGCCACTCGACGACAGTAGTGCCACTACAAACGGCCAACCAGAGGGAGAGCGAGTGTCGCTACGTGCTATCGTGAAATAACGTAGACGATTTATAAACAAGTGAAAACGACAATTAATAATAACGAGAGAAGAGAGAATGAGCGCGTACGATTGTTGCTTAAAGTTGTCCGCGTAGCAGCGTCGTCGCGATTAAACTGACAGGCAAATCGATGTTTTGGAAAGGCGAGGAATGATAAGCCACTCGCGCGATATTGCGATCTCTGTGACTCTGACGTTTGCATTTTGCAAAGTCGAAAGTCGATAACGTCTTTTCGTCTTTGCCACCCGATAGCAAGCCCCTTGTTTTTTCTTCCTCTCATTGTCTCGGCAAAAACCAGCTGTCCGAGAGTTGATTTTTCCCCAGAATCCTATCGGCCTGAATTTTCCATGCAATTCCCTGCGGAATTAGTTAAGAGCTATTGCGTCAAATCTTCCGCGCTGTTATTCGCAATTAACGATATACGAATTTTTGAATCGCTCCTATACGATGCCACTCGCCGAGCAGTATGACTCCTTCGCGCCATGATAAATTCCTGTCCGATAAGAGTAAATAAGATCGATTCATCCAGCCGATAATACGATCGACGCTTTGACGCCTGGAAGACCTCGACGCTTCCGGGAGAGGATCTTCTTCAGCGGTTTTGATAAGCAAGATTTGTTATTTTTATATGGAGGACCCAGAAACGAAATAACGGTTTCGCGTTCTCCTATTGAATCCGTAGATTATCCATGTTGAAACGTACATTTCATACGGTTTAACGAATTACCGGATACGCTTCCGGTCGACCAAAAATTGTCTACCGGAACCTTCTCGTCCTTCTTCCGAATTGCACGCTCTCTACCGGCAGGACGGTTTTCACTACATTTACCGGAGATCTTTTGTGCCGATACTATTTGCATACACTACGCGTAGTGGCGAGAAGAATGGAATAGAAGTTGCACAAAGAAAACGCACGCGTCCGCGTATAGCGGTATAGATTTTCAGCAAGGATTCTCGGTACGATTCGATCGGCAGGAAAGACCGGCACGAAAACAGCATGGATGCTTCGAGGAAATAAGGGAAAAAAAATATAAAAAGGCAGAATACAAGAGGGTGAGGTGGGCGAGGGGGTGGAAGGTGGGTGGGAGGAGGAGGCAGAGAAGCAAAGGCGGCGGCAACGAGGAACGTAAGACCAGCAGAGAACACAGATCACGTCCTTCCTGTTTCTCGAGGTGAATATATCGAGACGGTCTAAAAATCTTTATCGATTGTTGTCAGTGATAAGAGTCGCGAATAGTGAACCATGAATTACGACGAATTACGGTGAATTACGGTGAATTACGGTGAAATGGTAGAATGGTAGTATGGTAGAATGTTTAAGAACCTGTTTATACTCTGCGTGGCTTCTCCAAAGCGAATAAGCCGAGAGACATCTCGTGTCACATCCCAATTACGTTTCGCAAGCACAAGAACTACCGTGTTGTTGACGTCGTTGTTGTTGATGTTCTCCGCGGCGGAAAACGTTATTCGCGTAAACCGAACAACACCGAACCGATGTGAAACCGAACTTCCGCATAGTAATCCGTAACTCGTAGTCACTCCTGGTGTACCGGATCGCAGTGGTAACTCCCGTTAACGTACTCCCGGTGTACTCGTGCTCGTAGCTCTCTCTCTCCCAGTCTTCCTCCTAGTCGACGTCTCCGTGTTCGTCTTCCTCGATTGATCTCCACGTCCTCGTGGTCAACACTCTAAGCGTAGTAAGCGTGGCGAAGCGTGCTCGCGCTCCTCGACGACGGGGGCCACTTTCCGAGCAGGAGACTCAGTGACGGAAACTGAGGGAAACTGACGGAGTGACAGGAGGATGACGAGGAAGAGAGGGGAAAAGGGAGAAAGATAGATAGAAAGAGAGAGAAAGAGAGAGAGAGAGAGAAAAGAGATAGAGCGACAGAGAAAGAAACAGAGGATCCGATAAAACTGGAGATTTCACGGAATCGGGAAAGACTCTCCAAGAGAGAGAGTGAACACTGGACGAAGAACTAACGTAGAGTAAGAAATATATATTCGGCGCACGGCAGTTTCCAGAGAGCGAAAGTGGCGAAGAGGGTGATAGGTGAAAGGTGGACGAGGATGGGATAATGGGAGAACGCGGATAATGGATAATTGATAATCGAGAACGACGCAGAGAGTAACTGAACGTTGGGAGAATCAAGTGATACAAGTATATCCGAAAGTGCAAGTTGTCAACCAAACGTAAAATAACACACAGTCGACTGGTTAAAACACTTTTTCTCACACGGCACCTCGACTCTAGAACGTCCTCGGGAAAACTCCTCGTGATCGCGGTAACCTCGACCTCTCTTCCCTCGGGATAACTCTCGCTTTTCAAGTTACCCGGTCACTTTGGAAGTGTACCTTTGGTTGCGGGCTGCCCCGTGCTGAGTGTGCTTGCCGCGCAGTGACTGTATGCTCCAAGAGTATTCTTTGTCCGACTCACAGCTGCCCGCGTTTCGGCGCTCGTGCCGTTTCGCCGGCGTTCGGCGCTGCTCGGGTGTCATCCCGGCGTCATGGCGGGAACGCAGGACACCCAGGATACGATCGGGGAAGGGAAACACTCTCGTCGACGCCATCTTGTTGCAACCCCCGTCACGGGGGATGCTGCAAACCTCCTTACTTCTATACTCTCTTCTATCCGCCTAGCTCATTTACTCCAATCCTATTTCTATTGTCTTTCCCTCTTGTTTCCTCATGCATACCACCTCTCCGTTGCTCTAGACACTTTCCGTACTCACGATTACGCTCTTCTTGGATTCGGTTATCCGTGCATCCAGATATTTCTTTCAGTTATGTATCTGCTAGGTAGGTTACATATGTGGTTTACCTCATTGACGCTATCCTAAGTCTATCCATACTCATGTATCTGATTTTCTGCGCTTATCTAGAGCGACGGCTATACTTTCTCGATTCTTTCATTCTGAACGTAACTGCCCCTCCGCGTCTCTCTGGCAGGTCCATCCCTTCTTTTTCAACTTGTTTCCATCGCAATCTCGCTCTCCTCTCTCTCTCCCCCCTCTCTAGTGCCCTCTCATTCTCTCTGGCATCGAGCATCCCGATCAATTGGTTCGCTCTCCACGACCTTTCCTATCCGCACGTCCATGCCGGCGATTTTCGATCGTCGCGCAGTCATTCTATCTTATAAATACAGGAAACCGTGGAAATAGGCAACGGGAACAAACCCTTCCAAGGTGGTGTGATGGTTCCTGGGTTCGCTGATCGAAGAATTTGTAGTTATAGGCTGCTTGTTACTCGGTGGGCCACACGGCACGTTCTGAGTCCTGAAACCTCGTTAAGGCGCGTCTAGGCTTCGTTACGATCGAACGAAATCACAAGCTTCTTTACGGAACTACGACCACACCCCTGCACCATTAGATATCCTGGAACATCCTGGAACACCCTGGGACACTCTGGGACACTACGGAATATGCCGTAGATTGCCGTGCCCTTGGATTTTTCTTTTTTTTTCAGAAATCAAAAGTTGACATGGCGCAATCTTGTATATGAGCTATAGTCGGATACGCTTAGCAGAGGGTAGAATATTCTCCCCATATGGAAGCGTGCAGCGCGTCTACACCCTGTTCTCCTTTATGTTTCACTCCCCTTTTTTTCTCATCCTCACGCATTTTTTGCCTCCTTTGCTATCCATTTCTCTCGGCGTTTCTCGCATCGAATGAAAGTCACCCGCGCCACCCCCTATCTGGGGCGTAAACATTTTCATTCAACAGCTGAAGATTATTCCCGCTCATATTCGAGCCGCTTCCTTATAGGTTACAAGGGTTGCTGACTCTCCTCGAGCTGGAGGGGTCGGTTTTACATACTTCCCCAGCGGCGCTAAAAGTTGTTGATATCCGCTCGATTCGCTCTGACAGCCCTCACGAAATAAATCGCGAACGGCTGAATGCTGAATCTTAAAAGTCGTCAGAACGTCGGGGATGTCTCTGAGAAAAGCACCCTTGACTTTTTCACCTTCGTCTCGACTTCATTTTAGAGATCCTTTGGGCCTTATACCAATTTCTATACAAGACCCACTTCATCCACCACCAACTACCTTTTACGAGGATTTTTATGAGTCTACCAAGGAAACACGCTGACTAGCAAATTAAAATGTCATTCCATCCAGGCGACGCACGATCCTCCAGTTACGCTTTTATGAAATTCCACGTGGTCCATTCAAAATGGATCCTGAGTGTCAGCTAAATGCTTCCCTGGAAATTAAAGAAAGTTAAATGCATTTAAATCTTAACGAAAATTCTCGACCCTCCTCATTACTGAGGCATATACGATATTTATCCATGACGTCAACACCCTTCATGAGTGGGGATGCGTTCGAGCCTGATTCGTGTCTCGCACGGTAAACACCCTCATACGTAATACCTACGTGTTCCTGCTGCGGGTTCATTGATGCTTTTGAGAAAAACAGCAGATGCCTTCGGAAACTCTGATTCGTTGATTCGACTGATTATCAATCTGACTTGATGATTTGATAATTCAAGGTCGAGCATGTCAAGAGGGGTTTCATTATCACGTAGCTTTCCTAGCCTCGACAGCCTCTATCGGCCTTGATACAGGGAGGAACCTCTTACAAGCTCTTTAAGCTGCGATATCGATAACAAAGTGTCGGCAACCCCCGAGACGGTTTATGGCCGAGTCGTAAACGCAGGGGTACCACCATCGAAATACTCACCCTCTCCTATCTTTCACGCTTTCTTCGTACCACTCCTCCGTTCTTCACCCTGTTTAGAGAAAACGGTATATATTATGGATTACACCCCCCCATAGGTTAACCTACAAAGTACCTATTAGTAAACCGTTAGGCAACATCAGTTTTACTTTTTTCTTTTATTTCATTATCTCGATTATCCTCCTGCCGTTGGACCATTTCGTCGGTAGCAACCATTTTGAATTTTCTTCCATCAAGATGCGCGACGCCGAGCGTCGAGAAGGCTGCATCCGATTTTTCCCAGGTAAACTTTTCCCTCGTGCATATATAATCATTCACGCACACGCACCTAACGAAAGGTAGAACTCGCTACCAGTATATCTGGTCCGATGACGTCGCCTAGCGACCCAATGATTATCATGACAATGCGCTCCTATGCAGATATAAATTAATGCCTATTCTTCTGGCAATGGGGTTGACGGACGACACTGTGTGGCTTCTGTCGACTGACAGGACATGCATCATCCTTCCGAATCCTGCGAATGACTACCGGAGCACTTTCACTTTTTTCATCGCACGGATAGAGTTACGTAACGCGTCACGTATTCAGGATTCTGCGACTCCTGATGTATGCTTGTGATTCAATGACAAGATTATTCTTATTATGGACACGATCGATCTGATCATCGGAAAGATCCTCTAGCGTACTCTAGGGATTATTTAGCCAACCTGGAGAATCCTCATAGAAATTGAGACGCAGTAAGATTCAGAAATCAAGTCCCAAAAGTATTTCTTTCTCTTGAATGCTTCCACTCTTTTCTTCTTATATTCTTCCTTTCTTTTTTACTTCTTCTCTCTCTCTCTCTCTCTTTCTCTCTGTTCCTAGAAGTTCTCGACGCTCCGAGCCACGCGATTCCCGCGGAGGGTCCAAGTTTCCCCCGTTAATTCCCGCAAGGCTGCCAACAAAGCGAATTCGCAATTCTTTGCAATAGGATAATTCTCCGAGAGGATTCCACGCGACGTGGAAAATCGAAGAATCTCACTGGGCACAATTATTTCGCAGGATTCGATCAATTATGTCTGCTCCAGTCTGCCGGCTGTGTAAAGGGGATTAATATCGCGTGGCCATCCGCATCGATCTCTGGCTCCGCTTTTGGCACACATGTGCGTCTTCCGTTCAACACGTGTGCGCTCGCGACTCGGGAAACGTATAGGATCACATCAATTATCATTCTAAGCCAATATCGAATGGCAGGGTTGGGTTTTCAAGGCTGTTCACATGAATCCCGTTACGATATGCTCATATACATCCATTGAAGCTTAGAGAGATCGTCATGTTTCCAATGTAGACGCATGCGTTACCTTAATCGGGACTACGTTAGTGGGTTTAGTTCTCGGAAAATCAAAGCAACTCAAAATCCTGGAATCGCGTCGGCATTGAGATTCAATGAGAATTAATCGAAGTTAGAAAATCTCTTCGTTCCACCCCTTCCCTAAGGGAGACAATGTTTCTGCTTCCTGGCCGTCTTCTGCGAACTTGGTTGACCCTATCTTCGAATCCTGAAGTTGCACGGAATTACCAAATGATCTCTAGCAGTCGCTATACACAGGATCGATAATAATTCTTGAAAAACCTCAAGCTATATCTTTCTTTTCTAATTGTAATATTAATTTTAATTAATTTTAGGTACCAATGGTAATCGGTATAGAAATAGGAATTGGGTTGTCGCCTCGAACTGGTCAAATTAATCGTAGCGGCGCTAGGTAAGCTGATTAAACGTCAATTATTCGACGGTTAATTTTGTGGCTTCGAGGGTGAAACAGGTAGGTAATACCGGAGTAGAATGGCGTTATACATAAATACATAGAAATACGGAAATCAGCCGTTATAGACGCTGTTGTCACTTTGCCCGTAATTAGAAAGTCATTAGAAAGCGTCCCCTCGTTTTGACGAAACTATATATACATGTATATCAAATACTACATTTAAAGTCTCGATATGAGAAATTCACAAAACAATTGCCGAAATGACCATCGCTCCATACGTATAACCTTTTCGCACCCTTTTGGGAAAGCGCAGTAGACTAGTGTGCCGCTTCTGAAGGCACGTCGCGGCGCTTTTCCCCTTTTTCCCCTTCACCCCTTTTCCGGGATACCCTAAGGGATAAGGGTGAACGACTGACAGACGCTCGCAGGGAAACACGGTAGCAGCTCAAGAATGAACAAGTGAAAGAGGAAAAGAGAAGGAGAGTTCAATTCGAGCTTTTTATCATTAACGACCATTATCTCAAGATGCATTAGTAGACTCGTTCTCGAATGAAGGGCTTCAGCGAGCAGGACTCCACTGAGGTTTCAGAGGGTAAAATGGGCTTTGCTTCTAATATTGCCAATCTGGGTAGACTGAGTGAAAATGTAGCCGTCACCCCCCATTCATGAAATAGCAACAAGATTTCTTGGACTTTCTATTTTATATCTAAGAAGACGGCTGGATCGTCAGACTCGCGCGTGATGTTTCCTAGGAAATCCGGACAGATGCGACTTGGTCCATAATAATACCGAAATAAATCAGTTTATCGAGTCCAGGTAGGCAGGCGGACGGGCAAACGGAGACTGCCTAAGTATATAGTGAACTATGCAGGCTGAGCTACAGGGAGTTACAGGCAGCCATAGTCACGGTGATCCCGCAGCATTGTATTGCGTGTATGCGTTCAGCGGTTCCCAATTCGTGGCTGCGGGAAACGCTCTGCGGCCACGTAAAAAAAAGGGGGCAGAATAAGGAGAGGACCTTTTGATTTACGGCGAAAACATGAAGCCCTCCCCCCGAAGGGCCACTCTGTTTTAGAGTTACGACGGGACGAGGTCTGGAAAAAAAAAAAGGAAAAAGCGGCAGAGGAAGAAGAAGAAGGAGGGCACGAGCCAGCGTGGAGGGAGGAGAGGAGGTCTGATTGAATTATTGGCCAAATCGAGAGAGCGGCAGGAGAGCGAGAGAGGAGAGATCGCGTCTGCTCTTCGGGAAAAACTTTTCTTTGCTCGCTGAAAAACTGCCGATTATTTTCGGGCAGCTAGTCGATTCCGTCCCCGCGACGCTTCCAGCAAGGATTGATAGTTTCTCCAATAAACTTTGCTATCCTGGCAGGACGCGAGAGGTACCGCGAGGAGGATCAAGATTTCAATAAGTCGAATTCTTAAGGACTTACCCAATATCCTGTTCCTAGAGGTTCTCCTTTTAGGAACAGCTGACTCACCCTGTCCTCCCTTCGGTCCACTCAGCCTTCTTCTTAATAAAATCCTGAACTCTCGTGCGTCTCTTATGAGAATCACTGATCCTTTGGCTCTCCAGACATTTGTCTCGAAACTCTTGTCTACCTGACGTTTAGACTTCGACTAGTTTCCTGCGGGAGAGAACGGGACCTGGTCGTCAGTATGAAAGATTTTATCTGCAACGCCTGGATCCTTTCGTGTATCGATCCCTAACCTCGCCATTGGATCCTTCGCATCCGTTGCAGCTGCTTCGATCGAATTTTTTAAGCGTTTGTACGATAACTCGAAAAAAAAAAAAGAAGTCGAGACATTCCCTCAGGACTGTTACGAGTAGTGTTCCTTAAGGACTGCCACAGGGAATACACGCTGTCACTTTTTTATGACAACCACGTTCCCGTTTCGTCAGTACGGCGTCCAGTGTCAGATGCGTTTCCAGTGGATCTTGATGTCTCATTCTCATCCACTCTTACCTTTCTTGCTACTTTCGCCTTCGGGTTTACTTAAACAATTTTTTTTCCCGCGTTCATTCACGCACGTAGCTGGAACAGCGTGCGCAACGTTGCACGCTCGTAGCTCTGTGGCTTTGATCTCACAACGAGATCTCGCACGGGAGCGAACATATGTGTGTAGGACAAACAGTAGCAAGCAGCTGCGCAGCATCGTGACACGCGTCCATTGTCGCGTCGGTACGCATCGAAAAATGAAAAATCGCCGAGCGACTCACGCGGCCATTCACCTGGCCCTTACCAAAAGACATCCCCAAAGATCCTGCCAGCCCTATTCTGGGACTTTTAAGCGTTATCGGTATCTTCGGCATGGGACAAGGACGTGCAGTCTGTTTTAGCACAAATTCGAAGAAACTCATATACGTAGTAGTTGCATGCAATTATTGTGTTAAGTATACTTACGCCAAGTAGCATTATTTTATGCGTGGCGGTTTGCCTATCGGTAGGCGTCGTTTCAGTCATCAACCGATGATTCCCACTAGAAAATGTACGTATATATTTACTTTTTTAGAATATTGATATAACTTTCCATGAAGTCTGTACGATGAAATTTGATATTGCTGAATCGAGCGCGATCTGTATACGCAGAAGAGGGAATTCTAGTGCGGTTTCTGCTGCAGATGGGGTGGTCGGGGTGGGTCGCGCGTGGCGTAAAAAGAGCATTTAACCCCTTTGCGATAGGGAACCGTCATTGAGAAACGGGCAACGGGCCATTGAAGAGGGCACGCGCTCTGAAAAACCAGGGTGCTCTCCCTCATTCCTTTCCCTCTCTCTCTCTCCCCCCACTCCTTCTCTCCGGAGTCTCTCACTCTTGAATTCGACTGGAACACCTAGGAGCACCCTCGCACAGGGTTCCTTTCCCACTCTGGGATTCCGTGACTATCAGGGCACGCACCCTTCTCTTTAAGAGGGTGCGCAAGGTGCAACCCCGTGAAGAAGGATAGCGTCGCAGCGCCATCCAGTTGTATTACCGACCCGCGAATAACCGCTATACTCAATTCTGAGGGATTTCACAAATTTCTCCCATAACATTGGAATTTGCCTCGTTAACGTTAATCAGTCTTGGAGCCGTCATTATCGCTGGAGGATTAATCACGAGAAGCAATAATGGCGGGAGATCGGATGTTGTCGAGGATCGATGCCAAGAGTTACTATATAGTATATTATATATTAATATACAATATATCTATACATATTACGCAGACATTACTCGTTGCGTAGCTGCGTACTTGCGTACTCACAGTACTATAGGAACTAGACGAACTAGAAGTCGTTTTTACTACATTAGAGACGCTTTGCTCGTTAGAAACATCTGCCGGTCTCTGGGGTAGAATTCCGGCGCGTGGCTGCTACGAACCAATCAGACCGCGTCTGCCCATTGTCCATCGAGTATTGTCTTCTTCCCGTAGGAAGTACCTTGACAAAGGGATGTCCTACGGGAGAAGCCGATTTTAATCTTCGTAGAGGGACTAGCGGGAGGCATAAAGACTCTGCACGACTATACGCGCCGAGTACAGCAGCACCCAGTGGATTCACGAGTGACTCCATTGAGTAAAGAGATGGACAAAGGTGAAGGCAGAGCCAAAGAGATAAAGGTAAAAGAGGTAATGGGAGTAACGATGAGAGTAACGAGAGTAACGAGAGTATGGTGGGAGGGAGGGGTGGGAGAGGGTATGAGTTACTAAGCCGCGTTAATAAGAATGCAAAGAAAAAAAGAAACGACGTAAATGTAAGTTTAATCGAGGCTTGTAAACGTAATCGTGCCGAAGCGTCCCTCGGCTTTTAATGTTTTATTCGGCGGCCAGGGGTTAACGACCAGGGTATCCAGCAGCATCCCTTGCCAAGGGAAAAAGAAATACGGGGGTGAAAACAGGAAAGTTGCTTCATTCTGGGTAAATGAGTGGATACGAGAGCTCCTTCGGGGCCTCTGCCTCTTCTTCGTGGAGGTTGAGACGCTGGGAGGGTCAGAAGAGGAGGAGGGTGTTAAGGTGAGGGAAGGCCAGCGGCACCCGGACAGTAATACGGGATGATCGCCCTGGTAACACCCGTAGTTAACGCAATGGATTGACTCGACCGCTTCTGCACCGACATTCCGCTCGCCCAATGAATGTTGAAACTTTTCGAAATCGACGATAATTGACCGAAACTCTCACGAGATGGGGTTAACGCGTGTTAGCACCAATTTTTTCTTCTTCCCTCCTCCATTCTCCGATTCTTATTCGTAACAATTTATATTCTAATTTATTGTTCGAGTCCTTTGGATTCGCATCGATACCCTCTTTCTTCGAATTCGAGATAAAAGACCTAAGTCAACCTTTTTCCTCTTTATTTTCTTACAATGTAGGCAGTAGGTATATATATATACAGCGCCATCATTTTACCCATGGGATATTGCAAAGGGAGGGAATTATCCGGTCGCGCTGGAAAATCCCGAAGGATCGTGCCCCACATGCCACTTTTGGTATTTTCCAAATTTAGCCGGATATATCGTGTCTCGTGGATTTCTTACTGGGAGTAAACCGGGAGTAAAGCGGGCAGCTGGGCCAAATTTTAAATGCCGACGTCACCACGTGTTCACCTAGAAAGCGCTGCCGTTTCTTATTTACTGCATGGGGATGACGATGACGATGGCGATGCTGATTGTGGTATATGGTGTCTGCCCATGGCCGTCGATACCCACCATGGCCACGATGGCATTGGTGCTGCCGCCAGGCTTTTTTGCTCCTGATGATTTTTCTCGCGATGCCATTGGTCGAGGAGGGAGCTGGGGCACGCGCCTTCCGGTTACTGACCGCCAAAGAAATCGACGTCCTTCCTTCTTCTACTTTCTCGTTCTCCTTCTACTAACATGCTCACCGACCCTCCTCCTCCCTCCTCCTACCTCCTTGTGCACCGAGGGATCAAAGGTGTTCTCTCCTAGCGTGTGACATCTGGATGCTATAGTCCGTTTCTCGTAGCTCAGTCTAGGAAACTCGTCCTCGAAGGATCGGCAGGATCGGGAGTATCCCGGACTACGCAGATGTCAAGGAAGTCCTGCCGTGAATTATAGTGCCCAAGGGAAAGTAAAAACGCTAGGAACAACAGAAAATTTCGAATATTCCAGTCCTTTTATTCAACTTCAATTTATTCTCTTTCATCCATGCCAGATTCGATTCCACTAATCCAAGATCCTGAGTGGCTGACTCGAAATATATATTTGCCTGGGAACATTGGAATACTTTCCTGTATCCCGACTGGATTTACAGATCAGTATACACGTGGGGTATGGGAGGCTGAAATTATAGTATTATACCGCGAACGATCACTAGGGCATCCGTGTGTACCTGACGTGGTCCAGGTACGCACGCACTTAAGACCGAAGAAGTAGCGCACAGAAGGACCCTTTGTAACTTTCTGTATCCAAGGTGTCCCGCGGGATGAATGCAAGGTCCTGCATTGTCAACGGGACCGGCTCCGAAGGTCGCGGGAACGTTGCGTCGTAGCAGGACGATTTATGAAGCTCCTCCCGTTTTGAAGAAAAAAAAGGCGGAAGAGAAAAAGGTGTCTAAGCCAGAGAAGCGTAGAGCAGGATAGGTGACTATAGCGGTATACGCATACGCCGCACAGGCTAGCGGGGAGGGTCCTGAGAATTGTCAGCGCGTGGAGAAGAGAGGAGAGTGTCCTAAGAGAGCAGGAGAGTAAGCATCGAAAGCGCGAGAGAGGAGCAAAGCCGAGAGACGAAAATCGATTGTCCAAATTACGAGCCGACAGCTCGGCCCGACCCCGCTTATACGTTTTCGCTTAGCGCGTACATATGTACGCTCTATCTATCTGCTGGCTTCTCTCCTGCCCTCTCTCAATTCTGTATATACATATGTATATGGACTTATGTACCAAGATATATATATACTGTACTATGTACCAACATTGGCACCTCGTGGCCCGAATTTCTCTCTGTCCTCTCCCTCTCGTAACGCGAGTTTCGACGCACACGGTGTGCCTGCCCTGATTGGGCAGCGCTCTTGTAAAAATAAGCGCGTGCGTGCGTGCAGGTTTTGCTTCCCAATCTACGCATCATCCTCCTTTTGATTTGTCTTCTTAGTTATTGTGCCTATTGCAGGTGAGCTCTCTCTTTCTCATTAGAATCGTAAAGGTCTGAGTAGCCGAATGGTTTGACTTCCTTGCACGGTACCAATGGTTCCCTGTGGTTCCCTATGGTTTCGCATGGTACCTACGATTTCCGTAGAGGCACCGACCCAGGATTTCATTGGTGGTGGTGAAGCACCTCCCTATCCGTGAAACGTTCCCGCTTCTCTGTACGCGGTGCGTGTGCGTGCGTGCGCTGCTCTTGAACGCTCCGTCTCCGTATACGCACTCGGCTCAACGCACCGGGAGTCTGCGATCAATGCGTGGCACTGCCACGGTCGTCATAGCAACGCTGCGCGCCACGCACCGAGCACCCAAGCTGGGCGAACCAAGCGAAAGATCTTGCTGGTGCGTGCGTCCTGCGTAGAGTGCGTACAAACGCAACTTGCCGTCCATGAACCTGGTGGTAGTGACGGTTCCGCTGCTGGTGCTGGTGATTGCGGAGGGGTAGTCGCACACTGTGTACAGCGAATGAACCGAAGAATGGAAGAAGGAAGGAAGGAATGATCGATCAGAGAAATTTGAGAAATTCTCTTTCTCTCTCTATCTCTTCTCTGTCTCGTCTTGTCTTCTCTTGTCTTGTCCTTTCTTTTGTTCCTTATCTTTTTCCTCTTTTTGATTCTCTCGTAGGGAACATTTAATTTCGTCTCGCTGTGCTCTCTCGTGGTGACGAGGTGAGGAGATCGAGAGCGAGAGCAAGAGAGAGAGGGAGGGAAGAGAGAGAGAGAAAGGATGCGGAAAGGTATGATCCCCTCCGAGAGAGCGGCGATGCGTCCTCGGGTGCGTGAGGCCCAGTGGCGGCGGCAGCGTCGGCGTCGGGGCAACACGGCAACACCAAGCCGATCGATGCCCTGCAAACTTCTACGCACAACGCAACGAGCACGTGGCTGCCTGAACGGTGCGTGCCTGCGTGAGACACACGTAGCTTGTAAACAGTTCTGCTTTTCTCGCTCCCTCTCTGTCTCTGTCACGATAGCGTTCCTCCTGCTCCCGCTCATCAACGAGGAAGAGAGAAATTCTCTCCCGATATAAACTGTTGTATGGATTTTTCAAGAAAACACGCGAAATTTCTAATCCGAATTTTTTCTCCCGTAGTACGTCATGCCGCCATATTTATTTTCTTGATGATTCTTTAACGACCCCAACTCCAATTCAACCGCCCTTTACGTTTCCGGTCCAATTCAGAATCCTGTTCCTGCAGCACTCGCAAGAGTCATCTTCGGCTGCTCTACGCGCAAAGGTTTCCCTGGGACTTTTATATGTGCTCTCGCGTTAAACGGGACTCCGGAGACTCTCGGATTCTCCCTGACTTCGTCTCCTGGAAAATATTCAACCGCATGCTCCGATCTCAAGAGTTCTCGAAGGTTAGGGTGAGTCGGACGAAAAGGCAAAAAGGAGAGCATTCTCTCGGTTCCTCGGAGAGGGAAGAGAATCTTCATTCCCCCCTTTTATTTTCCTCCTCTTTTTCTTCCTTTCCTCCACTTTACCTCATCCTCGCCTGTCTAAACTTTCTCCTTGTAATTTTTTTCATATCCACTCCTGGAGCCCACCCCACCCGATCGCCTGAAAATCTTCAGCCCCTCCAAATCAGGAGGCTACCAGCAGCATCGCAAGCGCCAACGGTTGGAGGACTTCCCGAGGTACGGTTCCTCCTGGTACAGTTTTGAACATCCTTGAAACTTCCGGTTCTCCTCCTCGCGATTATCTACTCAGAGGATTTTATACTCGCGAACTGAGCTGCTTCATTTGCTTCACGTTCACGCCTACCTCGCCAATTTACGAGGCTTTCGCACAGGAGGAGCGGATTGAGATTCTGTCCTTGTATCCTGCCGAATGACAAGCCGCTGTAATTAGAATCCTGAATCGGTAATCAATACCTACCTACCTCGAGCCCGCAGGACATCCCTCGGTGCGAGGGGCTTTTTCAGTCCGGAAACTCTCTCGACTCTCGACTAGCCTCCACAGCATTTTCACAGGATTCAACTGAATCATATAATCAAGAAAATATTTAATCGCAATAGTACAGTCGCGTCCTTGCACTTTCCACCATTTTCATCTTCGTGAATGAGAATCTGCTCCTGATGGCCATACAATCTTCAGAAGGATTCGACTTCCGGATGAGAGGACTCGATTGCACTTCCCGTACCACCACCCACGAATATCTGGGCTAAGCTGTGAATGACAGTCGAAATACGCAACCCTCCTACTCGGAGGCTGCAATGCCAACGATGATGTCAATATCGTGACGCTGGTGGTTGAGGGTAGTTCTGTTTATAACCTAGAACACGAGTCTTAAGGAACAACTCAAGAAAACGGAGAGAAGAAGAAAAAGGAAAGAACGAAGAGAGATGAGAGATGAGCTCTCGTGAAAACACGTGGGATCCATCTCTGTGCTTCCTTATTTCCTCATACTTTTTTTCCCAACCTTCCTCCATTTGTTTACGTCAAGAAAGAAAATGCGGAACACCTAACGTTATTACCGAGGCATTGGCGCACGTAACGCCCCCGCTTGTTGCCTCAACAGGTAGACGCGTGTTGATTTTTGGAAAAACCCCCATTCTCAAAAAAGGTTTCAGTGAGAGCTTATCAGGTCCTTGTCTCGCGATGTAACTTGTTCCACAATAAAGAGATAATTTGGAAGCAGATTGAAATTTTTATAAAATCTCGTATATGATTCTGCTCTCCACGTGGATAGCTGTAATTTAGACGGAGAAGATAAGAAAAGCATGTGGCAACTGGATAGATAGATAAGCCATGGCGTTCCGATGAAAACGTAAGGCGGATTCGGCTCAGCACGCCTGTATTGATTTTACATTGTCGCGTGTACCGTCACCGTCAACGTCACCGTCAACGATTCGACCTCCTCGACGTTTCCTGATGACGAAATAAATTTCTCCTGCTCGTGACGCGAATTACCAGAAATCTGTTACGCGACCATCTGCATTTCTCCATTCGAATGTTGGTCATAATCACGAAACAAAGCATTGTCCATGGCCAGTGGGATTACGAGGACGTGCGTATCGACCGACAGAATGCGTTACGAAGGCACGTGGCTAGAAAGGAATCGTACACAAAATGGCTGAAGAATACATGGAGAAACGTTAAAAGTGTGCTTAGGTACGGACTGTGACGTAATTGAAAATTAGCAGAAGGTACGATACCTCCTGAAATTTTCAAGAAACTCCTCTGCCCAGCTATTCGAAACCCTTTAAACGTCCGACCCACCCTAATTTCCCATGAATACTTTACGAGCCGTAAAACCGAAAAAATTATATTTACGCAACGAGTTCCCCTTTAATCTCATCGCGCGGTAAAAATCGTGCGTGTCTTCCGTCCCATTCGTTGCGGCCGTTTGATGCCGTGCAAAAGCACGGCTGCCAACTTTCAGCGAATACATTTCCTTCGTGGGGGGGTTCCGATCCTCCCCGTTCGAACTGGCTGTCCGTTCTTCCGGTTTGCCGCGGTAACTCGTTCGAGAGTTGGATGGAAGAAGAGGGGGAGATTGAAAGGGGGATTGGAAAAAAGAAGTAAAAAGTAAAAAGGTCCAGGAAGCTTGGTAAAAATATTAACGTCATGTCATCGCGCGAGGGCAGCGCTCGGGCTTGTAATTTGTTGAAAGGTCAGTAGCCGCTGTTTACGGGGTGAGACGCTAATGGCACGCAGCAGGAGGGTTGGGAGGCCGACGACGAGCAAGGGAGGGTCGTACCCGAAGCAAAACACAAGACCGGGGGATGCCCGCTAAGCCCAAAGGGTTTATAGAATCGAGGGCGTCCCGTAAACTTGACCTATCTGACTCTGGACTCGATTCCAGCCACGTTACACGGTGCATTCACCTTGCTTCCCTCCTTTGCTTCTGTCTCTGTACTGAGATCTCCAAGATCCAATGGACCAGCACAGCTTTAGGACGGTGCGTGTTATTCGTATTTTTCTCACGAAATCGAAAATGTTTATTACGCTCTCATCAGGATTCTATACCCCTCGTATACTATTGGTTACGCACGCACGCTATACAGTGCTATATTGTCTTGGTGCACGCCTGTCATTGGCAGTATCAATTCGCCGTTTCGGAATTCTTTTCAATAAAATACGTCAGAGATGGAAAGGCAATAGGATCGCATCGACGTGCGGGCCAGAGACAGCAATGGATGAGCGAAAGGGTTAGGTTCGAGATTAAAAGGAAGTCATCTCCCGTCCTCTCTCATCTCTAGCCTCTCCCGTCTCCCCATCAATCACAATTATATCCTCTCTCCCCTACTATCGTTCATAATTACTGCTCGTGACTTTATCCCGACGTTGCACCAGCGGCAACGGTCTGCTCTGACGAAAAAAAAAAGAGAAGAGATGAGAAGAAAGAAAAAACGTACCCACTGCCGAGATTACGCCTTCCTCCGGAATCGTGGCTTCCCGAGAGGTGATAATTCGGAAGTGCGAAACGTCCTCGTTCCCTGGTATATTTTCCAAAATTGAGAGAACGAGGACAATCGTTTCATGGAAATACGTGAATTGCATTTGGGACTTTTGAACGGTATACTATATATATCTTATATTATATATATTAAGTATCAAAAACATTGGACCATTTTTCCGCTTGGAAGAAAAGCATACTCAATTTTCTTGATGAATTCTCAAGTGCCGCGGCGGCACCAAGGAGAATAAAGTCATAGCGTGCCCATCGGGTGCGCCTCCCCAGGGTAAAGCGTTCGTCCTCCGAGTCCTTCAGCTCCTCTCCGAAGAAGAGGAAAGTCCAGAAGAGGCGAGAATGAGAGAAGCCTTGGAAATGTAAAAGCGGCCGGAAGGAAAGACGCGAAATTGGCGAAGTAAGAGGTCGCCAAAGTAAAGTGGTTCCTGATGGTGTTTATGGTGCTCGTAGCTCTGGGGATGTTGGTGGGTGCGTGAGCCTCGGTGCTGTCGGTGCGTCGGTCCGGAGCCCAGGAGCTGCCGGGAACTCGCGCACTTGCAGGATAATTGCGTGCACAGGTATACGGTCGGCCTATTAGTACGAGAGCGAAAATATCGCAGAACTCGAGTCCGGGGTGCGTGCACGCATATAATGGAAACCCTTGAAGTAGCCCCAGAGCAGCGCCGCGGTGCCTCCACTGTACGCACTCTTGGATTACGCACGGGGTAGCGTAAGTGCAGGGCAGTGTGAGTGTGTGCGTGTATGCATGCCTCGGCTGGATCCATGCGTGCATGCGTGCGTACGTGCCTAGAAATCCACCCCTTTAACCTCCTCGCAGGTGGGGGAGGCCTCGAGTGAATACGACACGTATGTACAAGTGCACGTTGCGCAGGGTGCAACCAGAGCGACTTCCACAGGGCTGCCTGGCTGCTATAGGCGTACGCACCCCGCCGCGCCCATCACCCTAGCTGCATCACCGGCTAGAAAGAAGCAGGGGGTGAGTCCTAGAGGGAGCACAGCCATCGTCGCGCTCAACGATGCTCTACCATTATTTTCTTTTTCCGGAAGAGACGCGACCTGCTAACCACCGAACCATCCCTTAACCTTTCACTACCTTCTCCACCAGCTCTTTCTGCTAGCACTGCCTTTACCACTATAGCTTCTCTATTAACTACCCTTCGTTTCACCTAGGCCAACCGGTTAGCGCGAGGGCATTCAGCGGGAGAGTGAGAATCCCTTTTTATACCCCCTTTACCTTTATGTCTTTTGCTGACCACTGGTAACCTCCCTCCTCCTCCCCCCCCCCTCGCCTCCCGCCGATTGATCCTCGCTGAGAAAAATGACTGGGGACTGCATAGCGGGATTCGCCCTTATGAAAATGCTGCTTCATCCTTGGCCCAGAAGACGGAGGAGTCGAAGGAATCCATGGGGTGTCTTGTTTTGATGCGTCAAACTGCTTGCGCCGTGTTCCCTTATCTCACCTCGTACGCTTAGACTCCTGCTGATATCATTTTATATCCGATAATGAAACCCGGAAGCTTTCTTTTCGCGACTCGTGACACTTCCGCGTTCGCAATAATAATCGACGGTCCTCACGATCACGAAGACTCCGTGACTGACTTTGCCATTTGTGAAAGGGAGTCCTGAGCTTCCTCTTTTCATCAGCTCGAACTCACTCAGCACCGAGACTTCCTCTTTCGTATCGGGAGGATTACCCTGGAATTCAATCGTACTGAGAAAAGAAAGTCTGAGATATTGAAAAACCTAATACCCCGTATACGCCATATCTAATTTGAATTTCATCGTCTGGCTGTCTGATCAACGTAAAATTTAAAAATATAAAAGGTATGATAGCGGATAGTCAAAATCGATGTGTTATCATTGGAATTAAAAAAAAAAAGAATAATTTATTTTCAATTCTTAGTCCATTAATCCTAAGGTCAGAATATTTCTCAAAGGTTCTCGGCTACAGGACGGCTGAAAAAAGTCCCTCTGTAGATTTCCACTTTAAGAAAATCTCCAAGATGAGGACATCGAACCGTCCTGGAATCTGAACGAGGGGTGGATCGTCGAAAAAGCCTCGGAGATGATTGCCAGGTGAAATACAACACGGTGCTGACATCTGGTACCATGGAATACGAATGTCTCTCCCCTGCGCACACACTCTCCTCTCTCTCTCTCTCTCTCTTCGTTTCGCTCCTCCGTTACTCTCGGTCCCTCTCACTAGTTCAGCTAGGAACTTTCGTAGCTACTTTGCCGACAGTCAGCGTGCAGCAGCGATTATCAGCTGCAGCACGAGAAGAGCTCCAGGAGTAATCCTTTCGACATGCGATAAGGACATCCGCCAGAAGAGTAGTCGAGGGATGATTTTCAGGAGGCACGCAAGAGACACTTGTTATATCAGTTTATCAGTTGTTTAGCATAACTTGGCATGTGCAACAATGAGGAAACCAGAAGACATCGGTATAGAGACGGTCGCCACTTCCTTCCAGGGCTACCAGCCTCTTCTGCACGTATTGTTGTTGACATCTACTCGTGTAGCCCGCTGGCAAGGAGCACAAGCCGTTGCAGGTATCTGCCCTAAGATAAAAAGAAGAAAATGAATTACTCATTTAATAAAATTCCAGTAGCTATATGTCAACAGGAGGTTTTAAAGAAGCAAAAAACAATTACAACAACTTACGCGCAAGTCTCGCTGCGCACCAGCTGGGTGTACCTGCTGCCCTGCTCCTGCAGATTCACCACGTACATCCAGTTGCCCTTGTTGTTCAGGGCGGCCTTGGGCATAATGTATTGGGAGGTTGTTGGGCAAAGTGCGGTGGCTTGAGGGTTTGCTTGCCGCCTCGTGCGATTCTTTTTTAATTTCGTGAATTCCAGAAGAGGATTCTCCCGTTGAGAACGCGGCGCTACGACTCTGTCGCTGCCACGAACGTACCTGGGGGAACGATTGGTGTAATAGCATTGTTCCTTCGGAATCGTATTCATTAATTTCGAGGTTACCTGTTCGACCACCAAGCTTGGTCCTGACCCAGGGAATCTAAAGTCTGGGACTGAGGGTAGAGAAAAGGATTGAGATGTTGCTGACGCGGAGTTTGCGGCTGAAGATGAGGAAGCTGAGGAGCCGCTGGCACTGCCTGCTGTAGAAAAGGATTCGCCTGTGTTCGCGTAGGTGCTGGATAATTGTAGCTGTGCCACAAACATAATGCACGTTAATTTCATAATTATGTAATTCTTCAAAGTATATTTTTTCAAATAAAATTTACCCTGGCTGATGGGTTGTATTCGGAGGTGGGCCGTAAACCGAAGCTGGTTGTCCCCCAAACTGGTATTGGGGTGGTAGGAACGGTAGGGGCTGTGGATAGAACTGGGGAGTTTCCGGTCTGTGGTACTCGTAACCCTCCTGGTAATCTGGTTCTGTCCTACGTGTTACAATAAATTATTTCAACTAATTAGACACACTGGGTCGCCTAGCGAGCCGTGAGATATCCTCGACTTGGAGCAAACAATGAACTCACATATGTTTTTCTACGTAGAGATAAAAAAAATACATTCTTAAAACAAATTGTTGCCGTATGTCGGGAATATCAAACTTGTCGAAGACTTGAAGACGGAATAGAGTGCAGAAGGAAACCCACCGACCTGTAGGAGTTGAAATCGTCACGTGATTCATCAATCAGTACCCTGTTGTAGTCAAAGTTCCATTTGTCGATAAGAAATCTGATGAGCTGCCTGAAAAGTAAATATAAAGAATAATGCAAGAATAGAGATCGTTTTAATAGGCTCTTTGATAAATAATGTCAGATCGACGCGTCGCGACGCCTTAAGGCGTATCATCCGCTTTAAAGCCCGATTACATAGCAAATCCACGTCCTGGTACATTGTTTGTCAGAGTAAAGGGCGAGGGCCGAGTATCGTTCGCGTTAATTAATTTCCTGGCCTAAGTCAACGCTTTGTATGCTAATTAGAAATTGCTTACTCGATTGAAACTGCTTGCCGGAGGCTCAAGGGTTGTCACGATACTCGTGATACTTACGATAAGCCTGCGTATACCTATTACCAGTAATCTCCTTATCCCGTACATACGCATATACTACTCCCTGCGACCTTACGACCTTTTTCTATCTATCTATCTATTTATCTCGCCCACGTAGATATCTACTGGTTCTCCTTCATTAACCGTGATCCCATGCAATAGATTTCTAATGTCAAATGAATAAAAAACGCCAGACAATTTATTAACGAATAACAGAAGGGAGAGAATGGAGTCTCTAGAGTATCGCACGTAAAATTTTTGCATTAACGAAAACGTCAAAATAAAATTTACAGAAATCGAAAATCCCTCCGAGTCGTAAAATAAAAGGAAGGATCCAGTAGGAAATTCTGGTAAGAGGTCATTGATTTCAGGCTTCGCAAAACAGAATACCAAGTCGCAAATTGTCATGCGCGATGTCGCCGGCGCGAAACGCTCCTGAGGCCGTAAAAATTCCGTTCGCGGAATTTCGTGGCGGTGCGATACGCATAAGTAAGATTGAACCTAGGCGTGGCTCGAGTACTGATACATCATGGCGCTGATCCTCGACAGCTTCCTGCAGGATCTTCATCGAGTCCAAAGATAATATTTTCAGCATGGACTTATCTTTCAACATCCATTCGTACCATGGAACCTTTGGCGTCATTTTCGCATTGCCAAAGCCTGACTTGTGTTCTGAACAAGAATTTTGAGTGCTGTTTACGGCAAGAAAAACACTTTACTATGGTAATGAATTAGCTCAAATGCTCATTGCAAAACTTTCCCAGAGGCAATATTCCAATGGGTAAGAATGCCTTGTAAACGTGTCAAGTTTTAAACGAATTTTAAAATTTCTAATGCACATACAGATCTTACGCAATATTGCCAAAGTAACCTATACCAATGTTTTCGACATTTTTCATAGACAATGTCCTATCTGCTTACTTGGCAATTATTAGCAAGGCGAGAAGCAAATCAACGTGGAAGTGACTTTCTGCTGCGCTCACGATTATTAGAGGTACGTCTTTAAACTTTCTCTGAGGTGAGAGATGTCAGCCAAAGGTGTCTCAATGTTTAATTCATGATCTGCACCTGAACAGCTCTTTAACGTAACTGTTACTCGCTACAAGTATTGCTGGTCGCCATTGTGCGTGGCACGCATTCCAGACTAATCAATTGGATCGTCAATTTCCTGTGACTGTATCCAAGAGAATCAAAAGAAGAATCGACTGGGGGATCGGAGGATCATCGAAGGAAATCACAATGATTCTAACTAATGATCGGTATGACTGAGGTCACCGAAAGTGCGTGAGGTACTCGTGAGAGCGAAGATAAAAAAAAGATGTCGACAAGATGAAGAATCAATATGCCTCGAGTACATATTTGGACAAGTGACAAAAGTACATTCAGCTTGACCTCGACCCCGCTGACGGCCTCCATTCACAGACTCGTGACCCTCAGCAACCCTGCGAAACTCCATTCTCGATCTCGAATCTCTATGTGTAAGAGGCTCTGGGTCATTCTGGAGTCTCGGCACGTGAGGACGTCGACTGGCGTCGGCGTCGTCGACACCGGGAGAAAATGAAGAACCTGACTCTGCCACACGAGATTAAATAATAAATGTCAGATAGAAAGTCACGGATGAGTTTAAATGAATCTTATTGAGATGATCCCACGTGTAAAGGTCACGTCGATCTGCCTCGGGTTGGCAATTTTCATGGCGGAAGTCAATTTCCGGTATCAGCGGCTCTATGCCCGATTAAATACGCTTCCAGTTTGGAATCGATAGCGTATCAATGAAACTTATGAGTTCGCGTCGATCGCGTGCTCTGCCGTAGATTTATTTACGGTTTGAACATTCTCATTGCCATAGAAAGGCTTTTTGAAGTTTACGACCCTGGTGGATCGACAGGAATTTCTATTATCACTTTGTTTTACGAGCTGGCTTTATGCTCGACATTCCCGGCCGCGAGACTGGAATTGGCCAGCAATTAGTATCGCCTGCGTAAACGACAGGACGGAATTGAATCGACGTAAATTACTGTTCTGTTATCGGTCGCAGCCCATTACCTATAGACGACAGTGTTATAGAATGTCATCGTCACGCACTCGGTGTATCTCTACAACTTTTCTGATTCTGCATATTTTTCCCCTAAGAAATCATCGTGACAATGATGATTGTTGCACGAATTGCAGCACGGGTTTCGGCATCAGGAAGACTCGAGCGAAGTCGAAAGTGCCCGACCGGTTCTTCCGCCTCGGCACAGAATAAGCAGAAGCGGCTTTCACTGAGCATTAATTCAAGAATAGTAATAGTGACGAATCTAATCCGAGATAAATTGATCCGACAGGACAACAGAGTCTCCTAAACTTGTTTTCTATGGGACTCCGATATTAGACCCGTCAATACGTTAACTTATGAGTTTCAGGACCAGTCCTTATTTGGCATTTATTATGTTTATTCGAAATTTCTATTTCTGTACTCGGATACGTTACTACGATTACCTCGAAAGGAGAAATAACGCAGCTGTCAGGTACGGATTTCGCAGAACATTTACAGAAGAGCCTCAAACTGTATTCTTATATCTTGAGTAATATACGTTTAGTGTAACGTACTGAGCCGTTGGGAAATCCCAAAGTAGACGTAGCCTGATACAGAACTCGATAATTGTTAATCCCCATAACGATTCCTTTCACCGATCTTCAAAACTCTCTCCAAGTGTTCTTACACACGTAAATATTATCATATATATTTGTTCATTAAAACTAGCATTAAATAGGAATCTCTGGCTGATACTCCTGAAAATTACTCCAAGCTCCATAATGTATTTGACAAGATTCACATACAGACAGAATACAGTCACAGGAAGGTCATGGTCATGGACCTGTGAACACTGGTCACTGGATCTGCAGATTACACCGTGTAAATTTTACGTAACCCATTAGACCATTAATTGATGAATCAATTGGTTCTACCACGATTCCATAGATAATATGACCTTGGGGGAATTCCTCCAAGTCTCTGGAAAAGCTTGGGTAATAATTTGGGAAGAGGAAAAGCCGAGGGCTGCGGTCGTTGCTTCAAAAAGGGGCGGATCTTTATGGAGTCCAGACTTGGGAGTGGGGTTAATAAGGCCCCAAGGTCTTGTTTTGTAAAACGATATCTGATTGTTATTTAAGTCAAGCCATAGAACGGACAATAATTAATAACGAATTCAGAGTCTCGATCCAAGGCCCGATAAAGAGCGAGGGAACCAATGGCGCGGGAATGACGCCGTCGTTGATACCTTTGGGCGAATATTTAATCTCAGGGCTGTTCGAGACATAAACCATTTTCTGAGATCACGTCGGAAATAGCTACATGATCCTTAAAGTAGGCATTATTCACAATTGTACTCATAACTGTGTGTACGAGCATTATTGAGGCGGGATACGTACGTATCATGTGTGTTTGGGTCCGTTCATACGAATGGGACTAGTATAAGTCTTGCGTGCAGGACGAGAGGTCTCTTTCGTAATGAAAAACTATTTGTATCTTTAATGACTGTAACAATTCGTTAGTTTACATCAGGACGAGGAGCTGACTAATGACAGTAATGACACTAAACAGAGAAACGTCATTTTTAATCTTTTTTCAGCGACTACCTGGAATCGAACGTCACTCGGTGTACTTCCTGCTTGCTTGAGAAAATATGATCTCACAGACAGATAATGGATTTATCGATTAGACGATCGATTAAATGGATCAGCAAGGTTGTAGGCAGGTATATATGTATATACCTGCATGATAATAGTACCTGTATAAATATGTTCCTTTGACTGAGGCGTTTCGAGCGCGTGGGACAAGAAACAACTTTATGCCTGACTGTATGCAAATTATGTGTAAAAGCTAACGGGTACTTGGCATAATTGGACTGGCGTCCAACGCAGGACGTCGAGATCCATTATTGGAGACCAAAAGAGCAGGGAAATTCTTTTCTCCGGGCGGAAGTCGATTTTTATGTTAACTTCGTACGAAGTTACCGTTAGATCGTAGAAGCGACGCTCTGACAATTCCTAATATTCTAATGCGTCGAATTCTCTACTGGACTTCCTGATAAATCGAATGGACAGACTAGGCTAGATACATTGTCAGGTATCCCTGGTTTAATAATTTCGTTTGAATTTAGTAAAACAGAACCGACCTCTATCTATGATCTAACCAGTTTTCTAGTCAATTACTCGTTGCATTGTTCAAGAACCCGTTCCCAGCGACACTACCGTCGGATTTCACAGTTTAAGCGTCGTGGCGTCGTGGCGTC